>JADLZK010002032.1:0-207432 GCA_015847255.1 Hyparrhenia diplandra | reverse complement strand
AACATATATGAAGATATGATGTAATAACAAATTTGAATGATCATAAAGACATGTTTGAACAAATAAAGTTGATCATTATGATGTGCTATTGTACAGCTCTATTGCATGGATCGAATTAATTGACAACATGATAAATAAAAGAAATATAAATCATAAACATCATTATAGATATTCATGACACGTGAAAGCATAACCGGTGTTCGGCAAGCTTGCCAAATCGGGTCCATGAAGAAGGAACTACCCTACGTAAAAACCTATCGATTAAATCGATCCCTAGTCCACCGGGATGACTAGCTCTAGAGTAACCCAAAGATCTCAGATCCACCGGATGACACATCTGTCAAGATCTAAACGTATACGAACCCACAACATGTAACAACTTAGATTGATCTATCTCTGCTATTTATAAAATGTGATAGATCTAGCGAAGACGGTAAGATGAACAATGAAAGTACTAAAAGCAACTAGATCTATGATAAGATAAAGCCGAGACTTCTCAATCTAAATTGGGCAAAAAGTGTGTGCAAACATAGTTGAATAAATAAATTGAAAGTATTGCAAACACGTGGTAACTTAATGAATTCATTAGATCTTGCCAAAATCTAATGAAGCCGATAACTAGCTCTTAGCTAGACCTTAGCCCACCGGATGGCTCATGATCGACAAAAGAACCCTCTTGCCCCCGATAGCTTAAATCCGCCCGACGATACTAAGCGTGAACAAGACTTCTTGCAATAATCTAAATCCGCTTTGACGATACTAGACATGGTGCAAGGTTGCCGGTACTTTACGGAGGTCGACGGTCGATGAGTCCTCTCGCATAGATCGACGACACGACTGGACTTCGAAGGGTGGCCGGAGCCAAGGCACGGAGCCGGGTTTGTTCTATTTGATTTGGTTGCTAGTTTACAATTGCCTGGGTCTTATATTTATACCGGGCGTTGACGAGTCCTAACTAATTATGAATAATAACAATGAAAATATCTAGCTAAGATACATTGTCCTCCAAGTCTTCTCGGAGTCGTGGAATTGTACGTGATGTGGGCCCTCATCCTTGGATATTCTTCTTGACGCTCCATGCTTGCCGAACCATCTCTTGCTCAGCTCCTTCTCGGACTTAGGCTCCTTAGCCAAATAACAACGGCTTCGAATGCTACAAAGATTGCACCGCTTTCCTCGCTAGCCGAATGACTCCTTACCGAACCATCGTGCGCGCCCACCATCGGTCATCCGGGCTCTACCAAATTTTGGTGTTAACATATGCCCCCTCAATTTTAGAGTAAAAGAGGCTCTTTTGCTCTGAAATTGACCACGATCTGCTAAAACTCGGGCCAAGCTTTTAACTGGGCTAAAAATTGCTGAGGCCCAGTTTCTGGAAGCTTCCCGTGGCACTGTGTAACCCTTCAATTTCTTCTTGGAACTCGTGCTGCCGAAACCTCCACCTATGTGAATCGGCAAGCCAGGTCGCTTCCGCTTCTCAAGATAAGCACCGAATAGATCTTTTGTTTCCTCACAAAATATTTCGAATCTACCTCTTGGCCTTCCTTCTCGTATATAAATAAATACAGTGAACTCCCTCACCGAGAGCGACCATCCGTATTTCCTCTATATCCTCCAACTTTTTCTCCTGCTCTTCCAAGATCTAAAGCACCAGATGGCAGGCTCAAGCAACAAGCGCCCGGCTGATTCGGCAGATCCACACCCTCCAAAGAGGCCTGCAACAAGGTAAGTACATCTCCGTATATCTCAATCCAATCTCATTTTGTATTTACTAATCCTGATTTCTCTGCTTGAAATCTTCAGTGACGGAGATAACGCCGAACTCCGTCGTCAATTGGCGGCGGCACAGACGGCCCTCAGGGAGGAGAGAGAAAATCACCAGGTGACGATCAAGATACTGGAGGATGCAGAGGAGGCCATGGCTCGCCTGGACAGAGAGAATGAAGCCCAAATGCGCCATAGCAATGGTAAGTTTTCACCATCATGCCCTGTCATTCCTTCCTTGCATTCTGGGCATAACCCCCTCACTCAAACCTTGTTATGTTTCGTGCCTAGCGACGAAGCTTCACCGCCCAAAGTTGCCACCGCAAAGCTAATCGTGGAGCTCGAAAGGGACGATCCTCCAAGTCCCGACCGTATCCGGAGGCTTCAACAAGCCTATGGGCTTCTCAAGACTATCTACAACATGATTGTAGATTAGGGAAAAACTAGTCACTATGTAATGGACTTGTATTCCCTGCCTCTCCGTTAATAAAGAATCGGTCTTTTCCTTTTTGCATCCGTGATCTGTGGTGTCCTTTTAAATTGAATCAAGCAATCTTTAAATCATCACCGTGCGAATGTCACTACCGAACAAACCTTTTAACCGAATAGATCTTACAAAAATTGCCATCAATCTCCCTCGTTTTCTTTGAAGAAAATCTCAAATCGATAAGCATTGACGGCGGTAGTGGCATTGATGACAATAAAATATGCTCGAAATAGAAAAGAACCAAATTCCATGACTCCTTTTTCACCATTGAATGATCAATGAAATTCTTCACTCACATTGATTGCCCTTGGCCCTCTGTTTTTTGTAAATACTGAGATGAAATCCTTGTTGAACGAAGCAGCCGAATCTTGCCTCGACATCATTATCAATTAAATCCTCAAATAATATAAGGAATTCGGTTTCGAAAATTCATGGACATTGTTCCATCAGTATCATTAAATGTGCCCCCGCCTTTCTCTTTTCCCAATAAACCAACCAAGGGCAAAATGTCACCCGGGGAGATGGAACGAGTAAAGATGGCTTCCTTAATAAGCAATCTCTGAAGAATATAATTTAAAATATTTCGCCAATCATCTCCCTTTCCATCAAGTACCCGCCTTATATGTCCAAACGCAATTTGAAATTTTCACTTTGCAAATTTGTCCATCACTCCTTTTCCTTTATCATCGAGTACCTTCCATTAACACCGATAATCTCCAATGGCGGGCAAAGGAAAAGAGATTGTTGAGGAATCATCGATTCGGGGTCCTCCACCACCCTCTCCGCATTCGCCGTAAGATTAGATTCTTGCAGATTTAGTCACCTCTCAACTTGATGCATTCTAATCCTCCCGCTTCTTCTTCGCCAACGCATCCGATTTCTTATTTGGCACACGGTGCATTCCAATCCCCATCTCATCGACTCTTCCGATGATGATTCACCGGGCGGATGCGAAAACTCTCCGCAAGCAATTGCGTGAAGAGAGACGCGCCGTAGGGAGCTTCAGGCAGATCTGGATGTGACAGCTCCTTACGCCGCTGCAGAGCGTGAACGCCGTATGGCTCTGGAGGTTCATATTGGTGGTAAGTTTTAAACCAAACCCATCCATGTATTGCTGCTTTGGGTGAACTGATTGTTTTTCATTCCTCTAGAGCTGTCCGAGCGCCATCACCGCCTCCGTGAAGCGAAGTCAAGTCCGTGCGAGCACTCGACATGCCGTGAACCCACCGGCCTCGCATCCAAGAGATCGCCGATAATCAAGGATGCTATGAAGAAGAAGTGAAGAACTGCGAGCGTGACCAGGATGGTGCCGAATAGTATCTAGGATTAGGACCAAGTAGAAATCCCTTGTGATATATTCCAAGTAGAAATCCTTTGTAATGTATTCGGCAACACTTTTGTAACAGACTTTTGAAGCTCTTGAATAAAGACCCTCTATATCTATATTGATGTTTTTATATTTTTTGCACTAAAGGCAACATAACAATATTTATGCCGGCTGTTCTCCAATTCTATGGAGTATTTTTTTGCTAAAGGCGATGGTTTACACATCGGCTATGTCTCATGAATAGAACAAATCTCTTTGCACAAAACCACTAAATCATACGTGTCGGCCAATCACATCTTGCAATAACTGATTCTTTAAAAGCCGACACGAAATCTCTCTTTAGAAATTACTATGAGAGCCGACTATCTCGATCGGGTTTGTGGTCTTTGTAGCAAGTACCGACAAGACCTTCTTCCCATTCTCTTCCTAAGAAACACTCCACGCCTTCAAATTCCCGCATGATGGCTCGGCGGCAAAGAATGCTTACCGAATCATCGGCTTGTACTATCTCAACGTCATCACCGTTCCACCGGATGAGGACTTGATGCATGGTGGATGGAATGCAACGCTTAGCATGGATCCAATCTCTTCCAAGTAATAAGTCAGTAGGACCCCTTACTATCAACCACAAAGAAGGTAGTGATCAAAGTCTTTGAGCCGATCATCAACTCAACGTGAACGGCTCCATGGGTATCCGAAGGATTTCCAAAGAAAGTCCCTAAGCACAATGTCCGTCTTGAACAAATCCTCTTTGGTCATCCCTAGCTTTCGAAAGTTGTATATGGCATGATATTGATTGTAGCTCCTCCATCAACGAACATATGAGTCGAGGTTTTCCATTAACATATCCCTTCAAGTAAAGAGGCTTTAGATGATTATGCTTCCTAGGCACATCCAAACACACAAACTGTCCTTGATAAAGCCAACTATCCCTAGGAGATCAATCATCTCTTTGTTGTCAAAATCAGAATAGGCCTCTTCATCCGAGTAGGCATCTTGTTCCTCCGGATCATCGGTGGCTTGCTCAGTAGGAGCTGCAAACTCTATAGGAATGAAGAACATCATGCTAACATCCGCCGAACGCCCACTTGCCGAATACTCCTCTCCGCCGAATGATTGGCTTCCCGAGCTTTTTTTTTGGCGCCATACCCGCTTCGCGTTAAATTTTTTGCTTCTCTCGAGCTCCTTGTTCCCGAGACGTTGGACTCTTCTCTTCTGGCTCTTCCTTAGACCAGGAGGGCACCACTGTCCCTTTTGCCACACATACTCTTGAGGAGAGTCCATGTCATCATCAGAATCCTCTACATCAGCCCATGCTTGATCTGCAATCCTTTTACTGACGTGAGGTGTACTGTCTTTATTTTTTAAGCGCCGATCATCCTCTAGGAAACGTGCCCCCAGTCTTTCTTGGATGGGACGGCGGTTGACACGTGCCTGTCTGTACCCGTGGTATTGCTCACTGCATTCAGGGCAATTATTCCTAGCAGGCAGCTTCAAGCCTTCGTTCCAGCAATGCCTAAAGAAAGGACAGTCCCAATGAGACTCCTCTTGCTCCTTCATGTACTCCTCCTGTTCTCGGTGGTACATCTCCTCTTCGTATTTCTGCTGCTCCCTGGCAAGCTGCTGATCTCTACGATATTGCTTCTCTTGCTGTCTTTGCCACTTGTTCAGCAGTATATGAGATGTTACCCTTGGTTTGGAGGTTTCTCCTTTTTCTGTTCGGCTATTTGGAAACCGAACACGATGTTGCTGGAGCTCAACACTAGACACCTGCCGACTAGGGTCAACTGAACCACTTTGCTTTGCCCTTTCAGAAGTCAGCACCTTCAATGGGCCTTTGCCCTTAGGATCACTGGCAGAAACCATGCATGTATCGAAAGCAACCATGCCTGCAGGGAAGGGCTCCTTATCCACCTTCATGTTGTTGTTGAACTTGAGGAGACCCTGCTGTATAGCCCTCTGAATCTGCTGCTTGAAGATTTGGTAGTCAGTGATGTTGTGAGTGATCATATCATGGAAGCCACAATATTTGCCGCCTTGATCCAATCCGGACGCTTCATAGAATGATTCTCTGGGTAGCTTGATGCGTCCTTTCCTTGACTAAGAACTCAAAGAGCTTTTCCGACTTGGAGACGCCGAAGTCATATGCCCCCTTGAGTGTCTTCATCCAAATTTGGTTAACCTGGACAGGCTCCTTGCCCCAAGCAAATTCGGCGGGTACCGCTATGTCCTCCCCGGCCATCATCTTCGCCGTCACCCTCTTCCAGAAGTGGTTGTATGTCCGATAAGACATGTTGCCCCCTTTCTCGAAAAACGGGTGTCCTTCTTGATGCTCGAACCGACACATGAGTGACAGCGCCTTGAGAGTTGTCCTAGGTCATCAAATTCCATGCCGGCTAGCTTTTTCCCGATGGCCGGATGCATACCCCGAATGGCTACAACCGGCAATCGATGGTCCGCAAGCTCAAAGAGTAGCGAGAATTCTTTGTCTCCCCGAACCTACGCAGAACTCTTGTGGTGTCTCATTATACTTTTGTGTCAACCCCATCAAGTCAACGAGCTCTTTTTCATTGGAACCGCTGTAGAAGTATGAATGGAATTTGTCTTCCAGCTCAGACCATGTTCCAATAGAATTGGCCGGCAACGTGGCAAACCATGTAAAAGCCGGCCCTGTAAGAGATGATGGGAAGAAGCGAATCCTCCATGCTTCATCATTGGCAAGCTCTCCCAACTAAATCAGATACCGACTGATGTGTTCGGTAGTAGAGGTGTCATCTTGTCCAGAGAACTTGGCCAAGTCGGTTGGAGGCTTCATTCTTGAAGGAAGCGCCACTCTGTTGTACCAATCAGGATAGGGTGACTGATACACATAGGGCCGATTCTTGGGCTTGATCCCAAATTGGTGTTGCATCATATCGGCCATCCTCGCTAGGAGTATACCCATATTTGAATTTTGTGGTCCATGAGATGGTCCCGACGCCCACCGGCCTATACCCGGGATTTGGCATAGCATGAATTGTGGAGTAGTCAACGAACTCCTCAGGTAACCAGGGGCCAAAGGGGTTTCTCTCGCAACCCACCGGCCATTGGAGCTATTGAGTATGTGTTGTATCTTTGGAGGATTCCCAGGTGCACCGAACGCCGCTTCTCCATGAGTCCTGGCTCCGGATCCCTCTGGTTTTTCTGGTGTCTTGTTCTCTCCCCCAGACTCTTGATTCGTAGCTCCTTTCTTTGGTGGTGGCTTAGGCGTATGTATGTATCTTGGCCCCGAAAGCTCATCAAGCCGAGCCTCAAAGTGTTGATCAAACTCGGGTCCAAAGCTAGCCTTCATGATATCGCGAAAAGTGTTGAAGAACGCCGTGTTGTGATTAGTCATTGCTCTCCCAACGGCAGCTGCAACAATCTCTTCCATCCGGCGAATTTCTTCGTGACTTGGTTCTTCATCTTCCTTTTTCTCGCCCCCTCTTCTTCATCGATACTTGCCGAGCATATCCCTTGTCACCGGGCATCACTATCTTTGGAAGATCTGTCTTTTGGATGATTGTGCCGCTCTTGTGCTTGGAGAAGCATGACATGCACTTTTGCGCCGAAGGCTGCGCACATATCTCTCACCATGGCCTCTTGATCGGGCCGGGCGGTCACTCATCCGAGCCGGATGACATTATCCTTGTCGACGTTGTCGTCGCATCGTGTTTTGATCTTGAGTTGTCCCACCGGCGTGCCAAAAGTGTGTAGGCACAAAAATCCTACTCCTCGCGCCGCACACACCGACAAGCCTAATAGCTGGCTTTACTGCGCCCGAGTGTCTTGAATCGAAGGCGTGCCATCAATTTGACCTGTTAATTGACAAGGAGGTAAACATGAGATCCGGAACATGCCCGGTGAGACCAAGACGTTCGCATGTATGGCTCTAAGGCGGATGTAAAGACATATAGCTATGAAAGCTATCTATCGATGAATAATGAATGCATTCGGTAAACATATATGAAGATATGATGTAATAACAAATTGCCGAATGATCATAAAGACATGTATGAACAAATAAAGTCGATCATTATGATGTGCTATCATAAAGCTCTATTGCATAGATCAAATCAATTGACAACATGATAAATAAAAGAATATAAATCATAAACATCGTTCTGTATATTCATGCCACGTGAAAGCATAACCGTGTTCAAGCAGCTTGCCGAATCGGGGGTTCATGAAGAAGGAACTACCCTACGTAAAACCTATCGATTAAATGATCTCTAGTCCACCTGGATGACTAGCTCTAGAGTAACCCAAAGATCGTATCCACCTGGATGACACAAATTGCTGTCAAGATCTAAATGTATACGAACCCACAACATGTAACAACTTAGATTGATCTATCTCGGCTATGATAAAATGGATAGATCTAGTAGCACTGATAAGATGAACAATGAAAGTACTAGAAGCAACTAGATCTATGATAAGATAAAGCCGAGACTTCTCAATCTAAATTGGGCAAAAAGTGTGTGCAAACATTAAATAAATAAATAAACAGATAAGAACATGCACCACTTGGTAACTTAATGAATTCATTAGATTTGCGGATCTAATGAAGCCGATAACTAGCTCTTAGCCTCGACCTTAGCCCACCGGATGGCTCATGATCGACAAAAGAACCCTCTTGCCCCCGATAGCTTAAATCCGCCCGACGATACTAAGCGTGAACAAGACTTCTTGCAATAATCTAAATCCGCCGACGATACTAGACATGGTGCAAGGTTGCCGGTACTTCACGAGGTTGACGGGTCGATGAATCCTCTCGCAGTAGATCGACGACACGACCGGACTCGAAGGGTGGCGGAGCCAAGGCACGGAGCCGGGTTTGTTGTATTTGATTTGGTTGCTTTGTTTACGCTTGCGGGGTCTTATATTTATACCCTCGGGCTTTGACGAGTCCTAACTAATTACGAATAAATGTAACTAAATATCTAGCTAAGATACATTGTCCTCCAAGTCTTCTCGGAGTCGTGAAATTGCACGTGATGTGGGCCCTCGTCCTCGAATATCTTCCTTGACGCTCCACGCTTGCCGAACCATCTCATGCTCAGCTCCTCGGACTCAGGTTCCTTAGCCGAATAACAGCGGCTTCCCGAATGCTATAGCATCACTGCTTGTCTTTTGCTAGCCGAATGACCTCTTACCGAATCATCGTGCACTGGTCCATCAGTCATCCAGGCTCTACCAAATTTTGGTGTTAACAGGGGCCTCCATCCCCAACCTTCTGTGCCTGACGCCGGGTCAGAGAATGTCCCGGGCCCGTGAGCTTCTTTGGGTTGAGCTTGCGAGTAACTTGTAATAGGTGGCCTGAGAGGCTTTTGTAACTGGGATCCTTTAGGTTTGATGTTTTAGTAAACATGTTAACCCTTTGCCTCTATCTAGCTTAATTGTTCATCTGAGTTGCCTTCGTATTATTCTTTCCTGAGTAGGTCTGGCGACGGATACCCCGGGGGTGGTCCTTGAGCCTTTCTTGCCCTGTTCCAGGATTTCTACAGAGGGTTCTCGCGATTTTAAGCATGATACAAGCGAAAAACAAAGAGAGTTTTTTCTTTAATTCTTCCAAGGGGTTATCGTAAGGGGAGGGTTCCCCCTCCGGTAGCCCCCGAGGGAGGTTTTTGTCTTTTGGAGTGGTTAAAGACAAAACCTACCTAATATAAGACTTGGACTCATAGCTTTTGCGGAAAAAAGAGTTCTTTCTTTATTGCTTTTGTACAAGATGTGTATGTACATGGCATATTTCTCAGTTCTAAGGGTAGAACCGACGAAGTTGCTCTATATTCCAAACATTCGAGTACACTTCACCCTTCTCGTTTTTAAGTTTGTATGTCCCGGGTTTGAGTACTTTAGCTATGAAATATGGCCCTTCCCATGGAGGTGCCAGCTTGTGTCGCTCTCGGCTGTCCCTTCTTAGCTTTAACACTGGATCGTTGACTTGGAAGCCCCGGGGTTTAAGCCTCCTTGCGTGATATCGCCTTAGTGATTGCTGATATCGAGCAGAATGTATCAGGGCTATGTCTCTTGCTTCTTCTAATTGGTCCAACGAGTCTTCTCGGGCCCTTTGGTTGTCTTGTTCGGTGTATGCTCGGAGTCTCGGGGACCCATGCTCTATATCAGAGGGGAGTATGGCCTCGGATCCATAAACCAAGAAGAAAGGCGTGAACCCTGTTGCTCTGCTCCTCGTTGTTCTTAAGCTCCATAGTACGGACGGTAGCTCTTGGTACCATCTTTTGCCATACTGGCTTAGCTTGTTGAAGATTCTTGGCTTGAGACCTTTCAAAATCATGCCATTGGCTCTTTCTACCTGACCATTGGTTTTTGGGTGTGCCACCACAGCCATGTCTACTCTGATGTTGTAATCTTCACAAAAGTCGAGGGATTTCTTTCCAATGAAGTTGGTCCCATTGTCGGTGATGATTGAATTTGGGACACCAAATCTTGAGAGTAGATCTTCGAATAGCTTTACCGTTTCCTCAGTCCGAGGCGTGGCAACTGGTCGGGCTTCGATCCACTTAGAGAATTTGTCTATTGCTACCAACACATGTGTGTAGTCCCCGGGCCCTTTCTTGAGGGGTCCGATCATGTCCAATCACCACACCGCAAACGGCCAAGTGATTGGAATGGTTTGTAGAGCTTGTGCAGGAAGGTGCGTTTTGTGGGCATAGTATTGGCAACCCTTGCAGGTTTGGACTATATAGTTTGCGTCTCAGACTGCTGTCGGCCAATAGAAGCCTTGTCTGAAGACCTTTCCTACTAGGGTACGTGGGGCAGCATGGTGCCCGCACTCTCCTTCATGGGTATCCATCAACAGCTCCTTGCCTTGTTCCCTGAGATGCGCTTTTTGGTATATCCCTGATGTTTGCTTTTGTATAGCTCTTTGTCATCGCCAATCAAGGCGAATGACTTAGCCCGGCGTGCTATTCTTCTTGCTTCGGTTTTGTCTTCTGGCAACTCTTCTCAGAGGAGATAGTTTGCCAGAGGTACCCTCCAATCTTCTATCTCTTCATCGACCTGCATTGCTTCTGGCCGTTGTTGGATGGCTTGATTAATCCCTTCCTCTGGGGTTTGCTCTTGATTTTCCGAAGGGGGTTCCTCAACCCCCGAGGGGATTAAGTCAACCCCCGAGGGAGCGTCCTGTTCTTGGTATTTGACGGAAGGTTTGTAGAGGTCTATTGTCAGGATATTTGGGGGTACTGCGATCCTTGTGGACGCAACCTTCGCAAGCTCGTCGGCCACCTCGTTGTACCTTCTTGGGGCGTGTCGATGCTCTAAACCATGGAACTTTTCTTCTAGCTTTCTTACCTCCCGGCAATATGCTTCCATTTTGGGGTCATGGCAGGCCGAGGCCTTCATTACTTGATCCACCACCAGTTGGGAGTCTCCTCTTGTTTCCAGGCGCCGGATCCCGAGGTCTACCGCAATGCAGAGGCCGTTGACTAGGGCTTCGTATTCTGCCACATTATTCAAGGCCTGAAAGTGTAGCCTGATTGCATACCTAATGTGTACCCCGAGGGGTGAGATGAAAAGTAGGCCTGCTCTTGCTCCGGTCTTCATTAGAGATCCATCAAAGAACATCGTCCAGCATTCCGATTGGACTGGCGCCGAGGGTAGTTGTGTATCCGTCCATTCTGTGACAAAATCGGCCAAGACCTGGGACTTGATGGCCTTGCGTGGAGCATATGTCAGTGTCTCACTCATGAGCTCTACTGCCCATTTGGCCACCCTCCCGGTGGCTTCTTTGTTGTTTATTATTTCCCCGAGGGGAAATGCCGATACTACCGTGATTGGGTGTCCTAGGAAATAATGGCGGAGTTTCCTTTGTGCCAGCACCACGGCATATAGCAACTTCCGCATCTGAGGGTATCTTGTTTTAGTGTCCTAGAGTACTTCACTGATGAAGTAGACTGGTCGTTGGACTGGTAATGAGTGCCCCTCTTCTTGTCGTTCGACGACTATGGTGGCGCTTACCACCTGGGTTGTTGCGGCGACATAGAGGAGCAGCTGTTCTCCGTGATTTGGTGGCACCAACACCGATGGGTTGGTCAACATTTTCTTCAGGTTCCCGAGGGCTTCTTCTGCTTCGACAGTCCAAGTGAAGTGCTCAGTTTTCTTCAGAAGTCTATACAGGGGTAATCCCTTCTCTCCCAACCTAGAGATGAATCTGCTGAGGGACGCTAGACAACCCATGAGTTTCTGGACTCCTTTGAGAATGGCTATAGGCTCCATGTTGGTTACTGCCGCGACCTTGGTCGGGTTGGCCTCAATACCCCTTTGTGAGACAATGAATCCGAGGAGCATCCCACGAGGGACCCCGAATACACATTTCTCTGGGTTGAGCTTGACACCCTTTTCGTTTAAGCATTTGAACGTTGCTGTCAAGTCTTCAACTAGGTCTGCTGTCTTTTTTGATTTTACCACTATGTCGTCAACATATGCTTCAACTATTCGGCCTATGAGTTCGCCAAACACATGTTGCATGCATCGCTGGTAAGTGGCTCCTGCGTTCCTCAGCCCAAAAGGCATGGTGAGGTAGCAGTACATTCCGAAGGGTGTGATGAATGAAGTTGCGAGTTGATCGGACTCTTTCATCTTTATCTGATGGTACCCGGAGTACGCGTCAAGGAAGGATAGCGTTTCGCACCCTGCAGTAGAGTCAACGATTTGATCGATCCGAGGTAATGGGAAAGGAACTTTGGGGCATGCTTTATTAAGACTAGTGTAGTCAACACACATCCTCCATTTTCCATTCTTTTTCTCTACTAATACAGGATTGGCTACCCACTCAGGGTGGGACACTTCCTTGATGAACCCGGCTGCCATTAGCTTCTGGACCTCCTCTCCGATGATCTTGCGCTTGGCATCATCAAATCGCCTTAACCGCTGCATCACGGGTTTGGAGCCGGCTCGGATGTCTAGGGAGTGCTCGGCGACTTCCCTCGGGATGCCTGGCATGTCCGAAGGACTCCATGCAAACGTGCTAGCATTCGCACGGAGAAAGTCGACGAGCACTGTTTCCTATTTCTGGTTGAGCTCCGAACTGATGGTCAGCAGCTTCTCCCTGGGATGTTTGGGGTCCAGCGGAACGGTCTTTGTTGCTTTGGAGGCCTCGAAGCTACCCGCGTGCCGCTTGGCCTCGGGTTCCTCGCACATTTTGTCGAAACTTTTGGAGACATCAGCGATAAGTGCCTCAGATATGGCCAGTGCCTCCGCGTACTCGACTCTTTCGACATCGCAATTGTATGCGTGGTGATATGTCGAACCGGTAGTGATGACCCCATTAGGTCCTGGCATCTTTAGCTTAAGGTATGTGTAGTTGGGTACGGCCATGAACTTGGCGTAACATGGTCGGCCCAGCACGGCATGGTAAACTCCTCTGAATCCGAGGACCTCAAAAGTTAGGGTCTCCCGTCGGAAGTTCGAAGGGGGTGCCGGCTGCATCGTAAGTCAATCTGCCCGAGGGGTTTTACTTGCTTCCCGGGGACAATGCCGTTGAAGGCTGGCCCCCCTCTGCGGATCTTGGATTTGTCAATCTTGAGTAGGTCGAGAGTCTCTTCGTAGATGAGATTGAGACTGCTGCCTCCGTCCATGAGGACCTTGGTTAGTCTCGTGTTACCGATAATCGGATCCACTACCAATGGGTAAGCCCCCGGGTTCGGGATATGGTGCGGATGATCCTTTTGGTCAAACGTGATCGCTTGATCTGACCATTTGCGAAGCTTGGGGGTGGCTGGCTCCGCAGAGAATACCTCACGTCGCTCCTTCTTTCTCTGTCGCGCAGTCATATTGCTCGTCCTGCCTCCGAAGATCATGAAGCAATTATTGACCTTTGGGAACTTGGAATCTTCCCCGTCCTCCACCTCGGGCTCTTCTTTCTTTTCTTCATCTTCGGGAATTGTCCCGAGCTTGTTGAAGTGTTTGCGGAGGGTCTTGCATTCTTCTAAGGTATGCTTGACAGGATACTGGTGGTTGGTGCAGGGTTTTTTAAGCATGTCGTCAAACTTGCCTGGGGGCACCCGAGGCCCCTTTCTGTCTACGGCCGCGACAAGGTCCTCCTCGAAGTCACCCTGCGCCAGACCCTTGCCCCGTCTGCCCTTGTTCTTTTTCTTCTTTTTGGTGTCTGGGGGATTTGACCCCTCGGCCTCGTCCTCCCGGCGCTTCCCCTTTTTGGAAACTTGATCGAAGAGTGCTCCGACGGCCTCCTCGCCACTTGCAAACTTGGTGGCAATGTCCATCAGGTCGTTGGCTTCGGTTGGGGTTCGACGCCCTAATTTACTGACGAGCTCTCGGACGGTGGTGCCTCGCCAGGAAGGCTCCAATGACGTCGGAGTCCGTTACATTCAGGAGTTCGTTTCTTTGCTTCGAGAAACGCCGGATGTAGGTGCGTAGGGATTCATCAGGCTTCTAACGGCAATTCCTGAGGTCCCAGGAGTTTCTAGGGTGCAGGTATGTGCCTTGAAAATTTCCTCTAAAGACCCTTACCAGGTCATCCCAGCCTGAAATCTGGTTAGGTGGGAGATGCTCGAGCCATGCTCGTGCCGACTCGGAGAGGTAGAGGGGCAGGTTGCGGATGATGACCTTGTCGTCATGAGCCCCTGCAAACTGACAGGCCAATCGATAATCATCCAGCCAGACCTCGGGGCGTGTTTCGCCGGAGTACTTTTCAATATGGCTCGGGGCCGAAAGCGTGAGGGGGAGCGGCGCCCTCCGATTTCCCGGTAAAGACTTGAGGCCCCGGAGGGTCGGTGAGCCGTTTAAACATTCACGGTTGTCTCAGCGTTGCTCGATTTCTTCCCTTAGATCAGGGAGTTGTCGGTTATCATGCCGGCTTTGTCCCAATTGTCCTCTCTGCTGGCTACAATTCAGGCGGTGTTCCTCGAGACGTTGCCAGACGTCACGATTGGATCGATTGTCGGCTAGTCGCTCCCGGACGGATCGTCGTCGGGGCTCGCTTTGCTCGGGTTCGCAGAGGCTTGTCGATCGCGCATTGGCTCTTGATGCCTTGAGGTCGCATAGTTCCCGAAGGCCGAGCTCTCGCCTTGTCGGATCGCGGCCTTATCGAGGAGTTCCTTTAGTCCGTCACGTAGCCTCCTCCCTTCGGCGGGTCGAGGGTTCTGACATTTCCCGAACAAGCATTGCGGCCGCAGCTACGCGAAGGCTGGCGCGGTTGAAAGGCCGGCACCCTGCGGGGCGTGAGTTGTTCTCTATTGGCCCCGCCGCCGGGGCTTGAGGCGCCGCGGGTTTCTTGCTCGTTGAGCGTTCCCTACGGATGGTTTGCTCTAATCGCCCGTCTGGCGTTCAGCCTCAAAGTGAAGTCGGGCCTCAATGTCCTCAGACGTGTGTTTTGCCCGCAGGGCCGCGACCGACGTACCGGGCCGACGCCGGCGGTGCCGGCGGGACACGTCGTCGGCGGGACTTCTCGCGTTGTCATCACTTTCCTCGGGTCGGTAAATTGACCATCTACGAGCTCAACGTTATAGCATTCCCGGCGGGGATCATAGTATTCATTATTGAAAAACTGAAGTTCGAGTCTACAACACAAAGCTGCCCTAGGGTGATACCCTAAGCTTAGATGCCCATCATGGAGCTCCCGAAAGTAGGCGCCAACCGTCCCTTGGTGAGGGGGTACCCTCGGCCCGTTGGTGAACAGGTCGTCCCAATCTAGACTAGCAGCGCGAGGGGAGTCTTCATAGTGTCCCTCCGCGACCGGCTCGTGTGCCCCCTCGTGCGGGAACTCCTCGGTTCGCCAAGCGTCTCGGTGATAGACTGGCCGGCGTTGTGGTTACTGTACACAACGCCTCATGGATATCTGGGGCGTTGTTGTCGTACAGTGCTTCTGCCCATGCGTAGGCTTCTCCGGTGGATGAATGGGCGCTCGCCATGGGGCTCGTGGGTTCTCCAATGCCCCGCTCTCCCTCCATGGGCGCCATCGCGGGCCGCTGCTTTTGCCGAAAGCGGCGGCCTCCTCCTCACCATCGTCGACGAGCACGGAAGAGGTCATAGTTGAAACCGCGCCGACACGCCGCCGTTGGCGTTGCGCCTTCCAAATGGCGACGTCCATGATGTCGGGTTCGCGCCCCTTGGTGCTTGGGAGCGGTTGTCTTCCGATCCGTTTGGAAGGGAGATTGCCCGGATGTCATGACCCGGTGACCCGCGAACTCAAAACCGCCAAATTGCTGCAGCATTCCCCGTCCCTCCTTCGTGATCCGATGAGTAGGACGGGAAGGTGAGCGATGTCGCCATCTAGGTTTTTGGGAAGTGATCTTCGCACAACGCTCCCCTACTTGGCGCCGCCAACCGCCGGTGTTTTGAGAACCGGGTATCTCAAGTACCGGCAATAATATATAGGCCGTGCGCTCCCCCTCCCGATGGCGTGTGTGAGCTTGGAAGACGAGGGGTTTATCCCCGTTCAGCCATGGGGCCCTACGCCCAGCGAGCTGTGACCTTTTTGTATTGCTCACACCAATTGTGCACAAGAACCAAAGCGGTTACAAGGTGATCCGGGGAATGAAGAAGGACTTCAATCCGAGATGAGTTGGCTAAGTGTGAAAACCTAGTGGAGGGGGATCCGTTCTATGATGGCATTACTCTCCCTTTATAGTGTAAAGGAGAGATAATGTAAATAATACGTGTCATGTACAAATGCTACGGTGTCTACTATCCCTGGGCTGTTGGCGCATTATGCCCGAGCCCGACCTCGGGTTCCCCGAAGGGGAGTGCCCCGGGCGTGGGCGCGTGTCTTGGAGTCTCCTCAGATTCGTGTCCGTTGCCCGAGGGAGGGCCTCCCGAGGGCCAAATGGTGACCCTCGATCCCTTTACGGTCCACAAACCCCGTGGCTTGGTCTCAAGGCCATGGCGTGGTGTCGACGTCCCCGAGGGTCCTTGGACTCGTGTCGCGGAAATGAAGCTGCAAGCAAATGAACGGTGGAGTTGTGTTTCCCCTGCGCGCGGGGTGACGTGTGTGATAACTCGTTCCCTTTATGTCCCATCAACGGGGTGTGAGGAGATAATGGGTCAAGCGAATCGACAGGGCAATCGATTGCCCTGTCATCGCGGCCTGTGAAGCAGGTGCATTTAATGCGGCTGCTCCCCACTACTGGGTTTTGGCTTCCCAAGACGCGCCCGAGGTGGTGTTTCCTAGGAGAGGGAAGAGCCGCAGCGGGGTCCCCCCCTATCCCCGGGGCGAGGCGAGAGGTTCTCGCCCGAGGGTCATGGTCCCTCGGGCGAGGTAGAGACTCGCCTCCGAGCCCCCGTGTCCTCGGCGAGGCGAACTTAGTCCCCGAGGCTCTTCCCTCGGGTCGAGAGTAAGTGGCGGTAAAAGCGGGCTGTTCGGGCTGGCGTCGTAGGACACAGCGGCAGATTTTGGCCCGTATGTGGATGGGCCTCGATAAGCTTATCAGGGGAATCGTCTTCCCCAGCTCTCCTTCTATACTCATGTTGATTATGTTGGTCCTTATTCTCATTATTGCGGAGGCCTCACCCTGGGCCCTCCTGGCCTAGCTAGGGTGTTTTAGTAAGTTGGGCCTTGTCAAATGAGTGTTTGGAGACGGGCTGCCTTGGGCTTTTAAAGGGGGCCCAAGAGAGTCTCCCGTACATTAAGTCATTCTTAGCAAATCTGCAGACTTGGGGCCGGCCTTCATTCTCCTGGGCGTCTTTTTGGCCCAAAACACGTCTTGGGTCGTCAACTCCGGCGTCGTCTTCCCATCAGTCCTTCTTGGGCTTTGAGGCCGTGCCATCCTTCATGGGTTTACTTTCCCTATGGGCCGATTATTTTTGTCCCCGACATCGGCCCTGGTTGCAGCCCCCGTCCTGATGGAGGTGCCGCCGTGCTTTGCCTCACCGACTGTTACACCACCGGCACCGACTTCTCCAATGTCGGTGCTGGATCGTCCCCTTCGGGCCTCCCGAGCAGATCTACGGCAGATCTGTCCAGGGGGCTAGTGCTGCGCACCTCCCGCGGTGGAGGCCTGCGATGCGTAGCCCATACCTCGACTTCATCGAGCACATCGATCGCCAGAATGAGGGGCTGCTCAAAGCTCTTGCCGCGGCCGAGCAAGCCATGCATATGCTGCGTGGCGGCGAGCCTGGCACGATCCCGGCCCGCGGGCCCACCTCATCTTCAACATTAGGGGCTGATGTGGCAGCCCCAGAAAGACAACTCTCACCACCGCCTGCACCTCGTCATCAGCCCCACATCGTGCATTGGGGACGACAGGCTGCTCTCGGCCGGCCTACCCACGTCTACGGTGGATGGCCGCCCGCGAGTGGCATCTACATCAGCACTACGCCCGAGGGCGTGAAGATCACGACAGCTCCATCCCCAGATCCAATCTGATCGGGGACTACATCGACAGCGCGCTTTCCACGGCGTAGGCTCCTCGCCACCGGTGGCAGCGCACCCGCCGGGACGACAACCTCATCATCGCCCACGACGAGGAGGGGCGAGAGATCCATCTGCATCCGTGGCTCCGATCCGATCAAGAGCCGCCGACAAGGATGAAGGCTGGGCATGAGGCCTACCAGCCGGTGCCCACTACTACCGTCATCACTAGAACGCCGACTTCCGACGCCATCCACCTTGCTGGCAGCCATGACGCGGCCCCTGGCGAAAAGGAAGCGCCTCATGATGCAGAGGACGAGATCCACCCCCCGCCGCTGCCGCCATCGCCTCTAGCATCGCCGGCCTCATTACAGCAGAGGGCGCAGGGGCCGGCATCTTCCTCCTCAGCCCGACTGGAGTACAGAGGCGCCACGTGGTGAGGATTCAGTTCTCGGCTAATCAATGCATAGCCGGGTACGCGGCAAGCATCAGCGGACTTCAAATGGCTCTGGACCGCGGTGCCACACACATCCGGATCTTGGTCACATGTTCTCAAGATTGTTATCCAAGTAGAAGTTTCATACTTTCAGGAATGCACATAAAAATCATAAGCTAACGTTTTATGGTATTTTGGCTTGTACATTATTGTGATCTGCTTGTTACTACACAATAGGCAGCGTGCATTGTTTCATCTTTAAGAGCTGTTTGAGTGAGCAACAAAACAATTTTAACCTGTATTCTATTGGAAGGTGTTGTCGAGTAAAAACATTGCTTGTTAACTGAACATTATGAATCACACTGGAATATCTCAACCATCAATGTGATGAACATTTGCATGGTAGGCAGTTCCCTGCTGACTGCTGCCACACTACCCCTAGAAAAAAACTGCAACTATTTAGCAGACCTATAACATATTGCTTTTCACATTGCACCTGGAGAGTGATCTAAGTACGGGTAATAAAACTATAAACTTGGGGCAATGTTGCTTTGAAGTGTTTAGTTTTCTGATGTAGGCCTAACCTATGGGTCATAGCTGTCTGAAAACTATGTTCAGATTTGCAGTTGAACATATATTTCAGATTCTGCAAAAAGTAGATGAAGGAATGGGTAACAGATGAGGTGTTATCGCCTCCTTTTCTTGGAGGCTTGGCTGGCTTGCGCACCATCCAGGTACTGTGGCAACTCACTGGGGATGGAACAAAACCAGGTTTCATTCTAGCAGAGTTGATGGTTTCCGCATCACAAGATAGGCCATCACCTTCCTTCTTGGAGTAAGCAGTGGCTGCCAGCAGAACCTTCTTCCTCAAATCGACCTCGATCATCCACTTCGGGTCGTTAGGATAGCCATCTTCCTCTAGTCGGAAGATGATGACGTCTGGATTGTCCACGTCGACGACGGGGAACTCCGGCCGGATGTGTGGGAAAGGGAAACGGTCTCCGCCATCGAAGGCGTCCCAGAACTCTTCCTCGTGCATCGTCACGTCTTTCCTCCACGTGTAGTCGTCTTCGCGAAGCTACCAGGTGGTGATTCGGAACCTGCGGCTCCACTTGAACAAGTCTCGGTGCCCAACTGTAAAGTTGCTCCAGTGCTGTGTGTCGACGCTGACGAACTTAATGCCATAGCGCGTGACGCACACGCTATGGCAAGCTTTAGGGTGTCCTCGGCTGCCCCATTCGCGGTGCTCAGCATCACCAACCCTGTCCACCGGAAGCGGCACGTACTGGAGCCTAGGCGGTGCCGGCGGGTTCCTTGTTGTCTTGGACTGTGAGGACATGTCCATGAGAACCATCCCACGGTAGTAATCCACCCAGATCATGTACCGGCGTCTGTACGGCACCACTGCATCTGTCGACCACCAGTCTAGGTCACAACCGCCACCGTGGACGTGCAGGTTCTGGAAGGATTGCCACTGCCCGGACCCAGACCGGAACAGGCTGACGCTTGTCCCATCATAGCTGATCCGAAGTTGAGCGACAACGAACGACGACGGCGAGTCGTCGACGTCGTTGCTTGTGCAGGATATTATACCAATTTCTCCATTAGCCAAATCGTGAGAGTAAATGACAGGCCCGCCTGCAGAAGCAGAAGGCAGCAGTATCAACGACGGCGGCCGCCGGCGACGGAGGCGTCGCGGTCACGGCTCGCCTGGTAGACGAACAGATCGATGACAATATTTGGCGGGTACGTGTTCTCGTAGGACTTCATCGCAAGTAGCAAAACGTCGCGGTGCGCGGCGATGACATCCCCTTCGCACTCCCTCGGTGTCGGCGTCAACGGCCGCAGTTGCCAGTCGAAGGTGAGGACGGAAGTGCCGGGCGGTTCCACGAGCTCCAACGAGACGGAGATCCTCGTCTCTGGATGTGCGGGACATCGCAGACGTCGTGCGGTTGCCGGAGAAACCGTCCCGCCGGGCACCGGCTCGGTTCAGGAGCACCCAGCTGTGGTGCGAAGCCGGCGAACGCCGCACGGGCAACGAATCGGAGGATCACTTGAGCCGACGGTGGCCGCCGCCGTGCACATCGTCGTCGGTATCCCTAGTCGAGGCCCGCATGGATCTAAGAGAGGGGGACCCGCTTCCTGATGATCGCTTACACATATAACGCCCGGTGGCCGGACATCTGTGTTTCTCCGTGGTCCAGATCGATGTGTCTAGGTTTTTGTATTGGTGGCGTGTTGGCCGTCGGCAGAAGTGGAAACGGAGGATATATTATAGATCCGTGGTTTGCAAAGTACGTCGTGTTTGCAAAGTGTTTGCAAACAGAGTACGTCGTGTTTGCAAAATACTGCTCGCTGCCTATCTGGAAACAGAGTACGTCGTGTTTGCAAAGTGTGCGTGCCGCACACGGATGAACCAGTGGTCACCAGATGAATTGACTAATCCCTGAGTCAAGAAAAACTGCATGAACACATTTTGTAGGCAAGATATCTGACCAAATGTTTTTTTTTTTTTTTGGGGGTGGGGGTGTTAGATTAATTAGGCTTAGCCCATTAGTTAACTAGCAATTAATCAAGGAAACTCCAAAGGCCCATACATTTATGGTAAGTGGAGTGGGATTAGTACCACATGGTACACTCACTGAGAGAGTGCTTAACTTAAATAGTGAGCTAGTTGGTGCTCTCTGTGAGGAGTGAGAGGAAACATGGGGAGCCACGCGCGCCGTGCCGGTGCCGCCGCGTCGCGTGAAAAATGAAGCCGCGGGCGCGACGCGACGCGGCGCGCCGGGCGGGCCTTGGCCGGACGTGATGTGATATGCCTTTTGTGAAACACTTGACCGGTCTAACGGCTAGATGGTGCAACCACTGTCACTAAGGAACGGCCCAACGGCTACATGGCCCAGGCAACGGTCGCAAAGGGCATAAGAGTAAAACGCACCTGCGCGGTGCGCGCCCTAGCCGAGGGCATAAGGGTAAATGCACCTGTGCAGTGTGTGCCCTAGCCTTCCCCTATAAATAGGACAGCCTCATCCTGTCATCCCATCCAAGCAGCCGCCACACTCATTCCACTGTCCTGAGCTTGAGCTGAGTCTTCGCATCTCCGGCCTGAGATCCCTGCGCGCACAGGGGACTCCGGCGAGCAGGCCTCCAGAACTTCTATCCGCATCGCGTACCTGCACGGGTAGCGGGCAATCATGTTTTTGGGGAGCGCTCTCTCGGGCGCGACTGCTCCTTCCGCTGCACCAATGGCGCCGACGACGAGGAGTGCTTCCGACGCTGCTGCGACCACCTCTGGTGATGCTCCTGCCGCGGGCACCGGTGGAATCACCCAAGGGTATAAACCGAATCCCTTAATGCTATTGCTTACTGTTGGAGTATTAGCCGTAGCATATGATGCTAGTTGCAGTAGCATGTTCAGTTTATTTGTGCCTATGATGTTCCTGTTAGCATACTTGATGTCGTTTTTATGGATTAATATATCTCGTAATATGCCTAAATGTTCAACAATCCAAAAACTTGATAGGTTTATTACGAGTGTTAGCTTTGCTGCGTCACTGAAACCACCTCCTCTGAATGATGATGGTTCGAACTATAAGACATGGCGTGTCCGTGCTAAGCTGTGGTTCACAGCAATGAGATGTGAGTACATGATCGGGGGAAGCGCACTGATCCTCCTTTCTCTGCTGAGGAAGAGAGGGCTTTCAGTGAGGCAGATAACCTGTTCCGAGGTGCTCTCATAAGCATTATACCTGAGAGTATGGCGCCAGTGTATATGGATCTGCCTACGGGCAAGGACATGTGGGATACACTTGAGGCCAAGTTCGGGGTGTCCGATGCTGGCAGAGAGCTGTATGTCATGGAGCAGTACTATGACTTCAAAATGGTCAATGACCGTTCTGTCGTCCAGCAGGCTCATGAGATACAGATGCTGGTAAAGGAACTCAAGAGCATGGAGTGTGTACTTCCTGACAAGTTTGTGGCCGGCGGTATTATCGCTAAGCTGCCACCTACTTGGTCGGACTTTGCCACTACTCTGAAGCACAAGAGGCAGGCATTCAGCGTGGATGACCTGATTTCCACCCTCACTGTGGAAGAGAATGCTAGGGCAAAGGACACTCGTGGCAAGAAAGTGTATGAGGAGGGAGGCTCTAGCGCCAATATGGTGCAGAAGAGAAACCCTAAGAACCATCAGAGGAAGAAGAATCCACAGAACAATCAGAAGAACAAGAATGCTGTCAAGCCAAAGGCCGTAAACTTTAAGAAGAAGGGCAACAAGGAAAAGGGTCTTTGCTATGCATGCGGTGGAGAGGGCCACTTTGCGAAAGATTGCCCTGACCGTGCAGACAAGGCAAAGAAGTCTGCAAACGTGGTGATTAGTGAGGCTGAGGGATCGGGGTACGGTAAATATTTATCTATAGTTCTTTCAGTTTGTCACTCACCTGATTGGTGGGTTGACACGGGCGCTACTGTTCATGTATGTGCTGACATTTCTTTGTTTTCTACTTACCAGATGGCGGTCGAGGTTCCTCCCCCCTCCGATGGGGAACGGGACTTATGCATCCAGTGCGTGGTGTTGGTACGGTCAATCTGAAGTTTACTTCGAAAAGATCGTCGGGTGAAGAGAACGTGCAGCATGTCCCCGCTATCAAGAAAAATCTAGTGAGCGGCTCTCTCTTTCGTGTAGGGATGGCTACAAGCTTGTCTTTGAGTCCAATAAATGTGTTGTATCCAAGTGTGAAACTTTTGTTGGAAAAGGCTATGAAAGCGGAGGCTTGTTCCGCTTTTCTTTGATGGATTCTAGTTCTAAAATTGTGAACCATGTGAGACATGATGATGAACCTAATGTATGGCATTCTCGGTTATGTCACATTAATTTCGGTTGCATGACGTGCTTAGCTAATTTGAAATTAATCCCTAGATTCGATTTGATCAAAGGAGAGAAGTGTCATGCGTGCGTTCAAGCGAAGCAACCTTGCAAACCTCACAAGGCTATGAAAGAGCCGAGAAACTTGGCACCTCTAGATCTCATTCATTCTGATTTTTGCGAGATGAATGGTGTGCTAACAATAGGCGGAAAGAAATATTTCATGACTTTAATTGATGATAGCACTAGATATTGCCGCATATACTTATTAACAACAAAGGATGAAGCATTGCATTACTTTAAAATCTATAAAGCTGAAGTGGAGAATCAACTTGAAAGGAAAATCAAACGGTTGTGGTCCGATCACGGAGGAGAATATTTCTCCCATGAGTTTGACTCATTCTGTGAGGAACATGGAATTATTCATGAGAGGACACCGCCTTACTCCCCCCAGTCAAACGGAGTTGCCGAAAGAAAGAACCGCACGCTGTGTGACTTGATTAAAGCCATGCTAGACACTGCGGGGCTATCCAAGGAATGGTGGGGTGAGGCTATATTGACTGCGAGTCATGTCCTGAATAGAGTTCCTACAAAGAACAAAGAAGTAACACCATTCGAGGAATGGGAAAAGAGAAAACTAAATCTCTCATACTTGTGCACGTGGGGATGTTTGGTTAAAATGAGTGTGCCAATTACCAAAAAGCGCAAACTTGGACCAAAGACTGTTGATTGTGTGTTCATTGGTTATGCACTAAACAGCGTGGGATATAGATTTCTGGTCATCCAAGATGGAGCGCCTGACATGCGTGTCGGTGCAATTATGGAATCCAGAGATGCTACATTCTTTGAGAATGAATTTCCTATGAGAGGAAACAGAGTGGGCAAATCTAGTCATGAACCGACTATTTCCCCCGATGTACCTGTGCCAACAGAGATTGTTGAGCAAACAACTGTGGAAAGTCCTGGGGAGGATAATATTGAGGTCACTCGAAAGAGCAAGAGACAGAGGGTTGCAAAATCCTTTGGTGATGACTTCACTATATACCTTGTGGATGACACCCCAAATACCATTGGTGAAGCATATTCCTCTCCCGACGCTGACTATTGGAAGGAAGCGGTACGGTGTGAGATGGACTCGATTATGACTAATGGAACTTGGGAAGTTGTAGATCGTCCCTATGGGTGTAAACCTGTGGGATGCAAATGGGTGTTCAAGAAAAAGCTAAGGCCCGATGGTACCATTGAAAAGTACAAGGCCAGGCTTGTGGCTAAGGGTTATACCCAGAAAGAAGGCGAGGACTTCTTTGATACATATTCACCAGTTGCCCGATTGACCACTATTCGTGTACTACTCGCCCTTGCTGCCTCCCAAAATCTTCTCGTCCACCGAATGGATGTTAAGACAGCTTTTCTAAATGGAGATTTAGATGAGGAAATTTACATGGAGCAGCCAGAAGGGTTTGAAGTAAAGGGTCAAGAAGGAAAGGTGTGTAAATTATTGAAGTCTTTGTATGGCCTAAAACAAGCACCCAAACAATGGCACAAGAAGTTTGACAAAACCATGACATCTGCTGGCTTTGTTGCGAATGAGGCCGACAGGTGTGTGTACTACCACTATGGTGGGGGAGAAGGAGTAATCCTATGTCTGTATATGGATGACATACTAATACTTGGGACAAGCCTCAATGTGATTGAGGAAGTCAAGGCTTTCTTGTCACAAAATTTTGACATGAAGGACCTGGGAGTAGCTGATGTAATACTTAACATAAAGCTGCTAAGGGAAGAAAGTGGTGGGGTGACATTGGTACAATCTCACTATGTGGAGAAAGTTTTAAGCCGCTTTGGCTACGATGATTACAAACCTATTTCTACTCCATATGATCCCAGCATAATCCTGAAGAAGAACCGAAGGATAATGAGAGATCAGCTGAGATACTCCCAAATAATTGGCTCGCTAATGTACCTGGCCAGTGCGACAAGGCCTGACATCTCTTATGCTGTGAGCAAATTGAGTCGATTCACATCGAATCCAGGAGATGATCATTGGAACGCTCTTGAGAGAGTAATGCGATACTTGAAGGGTACGACCAGCTATGGCATTCACTACACCGGATACCCAAAAGTATTGGAGGGATATAGTGATGCAAACTGGATATCTGATGCTGATGGTTTGAAGGCCACAAGTGGATATACGTTCACACTCGGAGGTGGCGCTGTTTCCTGGAAGTCTTGCAAGCAGACTATCATGACGAAGTCTACAATGGAAGCAGAACTAACAGCACTTGATACCGCCTCTATTGAGGCTGAGTGGCTTCGTGAGCTCCTAATGGATTTGCCGGTGGTTGAGAAACCTATACCCGCAGTATCTATGAACTGTGATAATCAAACAGTGATAACTAAAGTTCATAGTTCTAATGACAACATGAAGACCACCAGACACGTGAGACGACGGTTGAAATCTGTCAGAAAATTGAGAAACTCCGGAGTAATAGCTGTGGATTATGTCCATACGTCTAAAAATCTGGCAGATCAATTCACTAAGGGACTGTCACGAAATGTGATAGATAGTGCATCGAGTGAGATGGGACTAAGACCCACCCGAGGTTTATCATAGTGGTAACCTATTCTATGTGATCGGAGATCCCGTGAATTAGAGTAGCGAGACAAGCTGGTGGTAGATCGGGAGAAGAGACCCTTACAAAGGTTCATCTCTTTAGTAAATGCACTTCTCTTCTATCTGTATGGCAGGATGGTGTAGACCTTAATGTGCTTCATGGGGCTATTTAAAGCGAGAGATGTCGTCCCCACAGACATCTTAAAAGAAGCACACCTATATGGGTTCGACCGCTAGTCACGCCTATGAGATTCGGGTGATCTCTAGATACTCATGAAAAGGCCCGAGATTGACTTATATGCTCCAACCGTAGGGATGCTTTGGACAGCCCAAGATCGCTTAAGGAATTGAGTAAGCTCTACTTCGCACAAAACAAATAATTCAAGGCATAGTCCATTGGTCGGGCTTATGAACTAAAGCAAGCTCCCTTCCGAGATGGATGTTCAACTTAACAGTCTTCCATCAAAACGCCGGGTATATCAAACAAGCTTAGAAACCGAGACCATATATTGTGCGGGTTTTGGACTTTGGTGGGGATTGTTAGATTAATTGGGCTTAGCCCATTAGTTAACTAGCAATTAATCAAGGAAACTCTAAAGGCCCACACATTTATGGTAAGTGGAGTGGGATTAGTACCACATGGTACACTCACCGAGAGAGTGCTTAACTTAAATAGTGAGCTAGTTGGTGCTCTCTGTGAGGGAGTGAGAGGAAACATGGGGAGCCACGCGCGCCGCCGCCGCCATGCCGTGCCGAGCCGACGCCGCTGCGCGCCGGGCGCCGCCGGGCGGGGCCTTGGCCTTGGCGACGTGATGTGATGTGCCTTTTGTGGCACACTTGAACCGGCCTAACGGCTAGATGGTGCAACCACACGTCACTAGGAACGGCCCAACGGCTACATGGCCCAGGCAACGGTCGCAAAGGGCATAAGAGTAAAACGCACCTGCGCGGTGCGCGCCCTAGCCGAGGGCATAAGGGTAAATGCACCTATGCAAAGTGTGCCCTAGCCTTCCCTATAAATAGGACAGCCTCATCCCGTCATCCCATCCAAGCAACCGCCACACTCATTCCACTTGTCCCCGAGCTTGAGCCGAGTCTTCACATCTCCGCCCGAGATCCCCGCGCCGCATAGGGGACTCGCGAGCAGCCCGAACTTCGTCCGCATCGCGCACTGCACGGGTAGCGGGCAATCAAGATTTTGGGAGCGCTCTCTCGGCGCGACGCTCCTTCCGCTGCACCAATGGCGCCGACGACGAGTGCTTCCGACGCCGCCGCGACCGCCTCTCGGTGATGCTCTCGCCGCGGGCACCGGCGGAATCACCCAAGGTTATAAACCGAATCCCTTAATGCTATTGCTTACGTTGAGTATTAGCCGTAGCATATGATGCTAGTTGCGTAGCATGTTCGCTTTATTTGTGCCTATGATGTTCCCTGTTAGCATACTTGATGTCATTTTTATGGATTAATATATCTCGTAATATGCCTAAATGTTCAACCGGGGGGGGGGGCAAGTCGAGGTACACAAGGGGAGATTATCCGACCAAATGTGTTACATGGCTTTCGAGTAACTCCCAACAAGCGCCTTAGCGTTTGTTTTGAAGGCGGGACAATATTCCATTGCATCTAGTGTTTGGTTCTAAGACGGCGACAGATCCATTTGGAAATTTGGATTTTCAAGACATCCCAAATATTCTCGGGACCAACTCCTCCCTCCAACACCACAAGTCTACATCACACCTCGTTTGTTCGTCGTGTCACGGCGCAAGCAGTGGCTAGCGGTAGTGGACGCGCCAAGAGAAGGTGCCAAGGGCTTCTAGGGCAGTTTAACGTTTTAGTGGACTATATATATAATATATATATATATATATATATATATATTGAGATTACACAAGACAACGTAGACGCTCGACACGCACGCACACTCACCCCACTACAAGAATTTGTAGATTTTATGACCATCCAAAATTGTCACGTAAAGCACAAAAAGTGTCATAAAAAGTATATTATGACGAAAAGGTCACGCCACGCTAGTCGTCATATAATGAGCGTCACAAAATGTACCTCGTGACGATATCGTTGTCGGTGTCACAAAATGTCAAGACCTTCGTGACACTATATGTTTAGTGTCACATATTGTTATCTTCTATGACGCCCATAGTTGTCACGTATTTGTTAGTCAACGCATCACATTATGTATAAATTGTCACATATTATACGCTAGGGGGCAGGTTTGGATGAGTTTTTATGACGCCGCAAGATGAGGTATGGTGTCACAAATTATCTTTTATTCATGACGAGCATGGCATGCATATTCAGTGCCGACCCACGATCTCATCACAGCTCACAAAATCTTCATATACATATATATCAGCCAAGCCATCATCCACAGGCATAATCTTACAATGAAGTGCATGTTCCGGAATGCATGTTTTCATACAAAAGTACAACAAAACATGAAAAGAAAATAATCTAGCCAACTAAACAAATTCTAGCATCTAGCACCAAGTTGTAGCTCCAAATTCCTGCACAAAACAAGTTCCAACCTATCAACAGCAAGTGCCAAGTTCCAGCCACCAGCCTAGCAAACAGAAAAAAAAAAACAAAACAATGAAGTCACAATAATGTTCCAGGAAAAATATACTATGCAAATGCTAACTAAAAGAATATGGCTTTTCAATTTCTCGCATTAACTCATGTAACACTAAAGCAATTTCTGAAAGTAATGAAATCAGTAGCATATTTTAATCACCTAAAAATATTGGTGTACATAGTTGTACAGTAAACAAAACAGTAGCAAGTGACATACATAGTTGGCGTTCAGATCTAAACATCACTATGGTCATGGATGAGAGCGTTCAGATTGCAGACATAGTGCAAACACAAGAAATGTAAAGCACAAGACATGAAAGCGTTCAGATTGGGAAGCATTGCATTTACAGGAAATGAGAGCATTCGGATTGCGGAGCGGGCACCACACCACCCAACGCCACTAGGATGTCGCCGCCGGTCTGGACTTCGTCTCTCTTGTCACCCGATGATCCGAAGAGACAACAACACGAAGGGGTGGTCTGTGCACGCTGGGCCATTTTCTATAGGCGTTCCTCTAGATCCGAGCTTACTAGCTAACGTAGTCACCACCAGGTCGATTTGGGATGTTGCATATCACTTTGTAATATACACATGTTATAAGCCTACGTTTAAATTGTTTCGAGTCTTTTAGATGTTTTCAGAGGCATGTTGCAATTGTATGTTTCGAGTTTTTCAAATGTTTTCAGAAGGGACGTTTCAACTGTTTCAACTAGGTCCAGTCGTATGTTCAATAGTTGTTTACGGATGTTTCAAAAGTAGATAAGGTATGTTTTTCTAGTGTTTCAGAACAATGTTTTCAAGTGTTCCAACTACCTTTATGATTATGTTTCATCCGTTGGTTTCCGGCTGTTTCAAAAGTAGGTCAGGTGTTGCTTCTTATTGTTCTCCCACCTTCGCTACATGCACTCCCCTATGGTAGAGCCGAGGTCGAGCTCGAGCTCCTTCGTGGTTGGGCCGGGTCGACGGGCGGGGGGGGCGCACGCCAGGCAAAAGTGCAGGCGGGCGGCGGCGGCGTGGGCGGTGGGGGCAGGCGGGGCGGGCCTAGTGGATTGAAGTGTATTTGTATGAGACTTTATTCAAGAAATATTGCTTTTCACCTAGAGAGTGCGGAGTAATCTAAGCACGGGTAAAAACAATCAACTTGTGACATTGCTTTGAAGTGTTTTGTTTCCTGATGATAGATCGAGGACTATGTTGGGCTTTGCGCTTGAGCATAAACTTCAGGTTTTGCACGAAAAAAGGCGACAAAAAATGTGTAACCGATGAATGTTGTCATTATATCCAGTGGGCAGTGTCACGCATCGGATCGATTGGGCCGGAAGTGACACGCCAACGGGCGAGCTTGATGATGGCGACGAGGGGGAGGAGGCGGCGGTGGTGGTGTTTGGGGGTGGTTGGGGAAGAAGGGAAGGAAGGGGAAGGTGGCGGCGAGGCGGGGCGCGGGCGGCCGCGCGCGGCAGCCGGGCGGCGGGGGGCGCACGGGGGGGCGACGGCGGTGGCGAGAGAGAGAGAGAGGCACGAGATTATTTCTTTATTGCTTGTCTCCCCAAGAGATTACAAACCCCTTACTTATATAGCCTTCCTAGTGGGACTTGTAATCCAACCAATCTCTAAACGTTTCCTTATATGGTTGGAATACCTTTTACAAGCAGTTCTATTTATTTCCTAATAAGGGTTTTCCTTATAGAGTTGGAATATCTCTTGCACACCAAAAATTCCTAAATTAATCCTAACTTTATGACGAAGTGGAGACAGAGGTGGAAAGGCGGCGGCGGCGGCGGCACGGGCGGCATCAGCCCCTTGCCCGCGCCCTCCCTTTCCTAGGCCGGCCGTGGCGGTTGGGCCTCTTTAGCCCGCCCATGGCTAGCTCAATTCTGGCACGTGACATCTCCCCACCGTTCGATGAGGCGGCGCGTCCACGTGCCGGCTAACCCACCAGGTGGGTGCGAAGGCGATGCCGGTCGGAGAAGACACGGCGCCGGGTCCGTAGCTGAGGATGAGGGAGCCCGACTTGTCGTTGGAGTCGTTGCAAATCGTACCTTCCTCATCATCGAAGGAGAAGTCAAAGTGTAGGCTGCCGAAGTAGATGCTGAACTTATAGCTCAGTGGGGGTTGCACGAAGGATCGATCCATCCACGCGCACCTCATGACCGAGGCACTCAGGATGCCTGACTACTCTAGTGTTTGGCGTGCAGCTGGGGGATGCTGGAAGTAGTAGGTGCACGACACATGTACCTGAGCATGGATGTGCCTGCAGAACACATGGCGAGTAGAGACGACCGGGGACGAAGTGAGGCGACCGTAGAGTAGGTCGCTGGCCCTCTTGACGGAGGCCCGACCTGGGGCGCCGGCGCATCCACCGTGTCAATGCTGAAGTTGTCGATGTAGAGGAACTCCTGGCCATTGTTGTCGAAGAAGAGCACCGTGATGTCGTCAAGCCAGATGTTCGGGCGCACCATCAGGAGCAGGACACTTATCGGGAAGGCCTGCTCCTCCCGGGGCATGTCGAGAGCTGGAAGCCCACTGCAACGCCATGCAGGGGGGTGCCACCTTCGAGGAGGATGTTCTGAAGGAGCTCAGAAGCCATGGGAATGTAGTAGCAGTGGAAGTACCTCACGATGCCGTTGTAGAGGTTCCACTCGGGTGCAGTCGCCTGGAGCTCGATGGCGCTTGCCATGATGCCGAGCTCCTGGTTCGTCGTGGCGCCCAGGTGTAGCTCAGTGAGGATGTCGCCCGCTGTCTGGTCATCGATCGCCTCCATGGCAGCTGTAACGCCCCAGCTAGAATCTCCACCGGGGCTACCCTCTAACACATATTCACTAGGAATAAAACAAATATTACCGTAGCAACTGCTATGTAAAACTGGTACCAAATGTAACGCCCCAGCTAGAATCTCCACCGGGGGCTACCCTCTAACACATATTCACTAGGAATAAAACAAATATTACCGTAGCAACTGCTATGTAAAACTGGTACCAAATGTAACGCCCCAGCTAGAATCTCCACCGGGGGCTACCCTCAACACATAAACACTAGGACTAAATCAATTAACAACCTCTACTTAACTATTACAGGAGCAATGACTATGCAAAAGATTACGCATTGGTAAACGAAAAGTGAATACTTGTGATGATGGTACTACTCCCAGTCCCCATGCAAGTCGTGATATTAGCACCTAAAAACCAAATAAACACAAGGGTGAGTGAAAACACTCAGCAAGTACATTAAGAACCGAAAGAACAATCAACTCATGAGAATTCATGAATGAATTACTGAAACTCCAACTAAATAGTAGTTTCCGTCTGAAACGGACAACACTTGAATACTCCTTAGCATTTATCGGTAAAAAGCCGAGCAAGTGGGACCAACACTTACTCACAGGCACTTGAATATAAGAACCAAATTGCACCTCCTGATAAACCGCACCGGAATTGAATGTAAATGAAAACTTGAAACTTGAATCTCATGAACAAGAAACTTGAACTTGAACCAGAAAATATAATACTTGAACATTGGAAAGCAAAGAAAAACTCGAATAATAGGCGTAAGGTCAAGCAAAGATTCGCCTTGCACTTGCCTTAACTTTCGATGAGAACAAAGCGTCACACACTTGGTACTTGCAGCTTCTAACCCTTCTCTTTCTCGCTTACTACACGTAACACATGATGCATTGCTTAACATAACGGAATGCATGCCACGTTGCATAATGAAAAGCATACAAGTGCACAAAAGAACTTTGAACAACTTGTGAAATTGAGTACAACTTTCCTTCGCGATGCTGGAGCAAGTAATGAGCATAAAACACTTTAGTTATTTAGCACAAGTTGATTATGAGCATCACAGACAACTAAGCCAGTGCCAAGGACAACCGAGGTGATCATGTTCCCAGGTCTACAATCAACTCCAAAGAAATCCACCGAAATCATATAATGATTTATGCTAATCAATTTGATAAGCATTAACTAATAATTAAGGTATATAATTAAGGATATACTTAAACATCATCAAACTATTTCCAAACTTTCTCGAAGGTCGATACTAGCATGAAACATATACAAAAAGAAGTTTCATGACCATCGGGTATTTATTTTAACCTACAAAACCATGGAATAAGCATTTCTTAATTAAAAGAGGTAATTTTAACTCATGCCAAAACTATCCATTCTCAAGGTTTCATATTTTTCCTACACAGATATCATCATAAGGAAACTACACAAAATTTTTCATGAATTTAGCATGCACCAATAAATAGCTATGAAATTCACAAAATCAGCAAATATCCTGAAAAAGGAGAGAAATGACACTGTGCGCACTATTCACCTGAGTCACTGACTTTGCAGTTAGGCCCCTGGAAAAGCTTCCCTTCCCAGGCTGAGTCCCTGGTCACGAATGAAAACAGAGGAGCGGTGGGGACGGCGATTCCCGACGACGGGGCACTTCGGCGGCGAACCAGGGGCGGGTAAACATCACGGCGATGAAGCGAACACGATGGTGGTCTTGGTTTGGTTCGGGATGGGCCGTGGAGGCGTGGCCACGTGAGGGCAGCGGCACTGCACATCCATGGCCGCTGCTGCTGTGCTTGTCGGCCGTTCTCGAGCAGAGAGAAGGGCGCCTGGGCTTGATGCGCCTAAAAGCCTTCCAGTGGCTCGGCCGGCCAGCACCGGCCCTGGCCCGGCCGTGGCTCCTGCTGGTGGCAGCCCGGCAGCCAGCCATGGCAGCCGCTGCTGCACTACCACTGCTGCTTGGCATAGTAAGAAAGAGAGGGAGTGGCCGGCAGCTGCTGCTTGGAGAGAGAAGGGAGGAGGAAGGGGCGCCGGTTTGGAGATGAAGTAGAGGGAGAGAGGGGCTGCGCCAGCGCTGCTGCTCCTACTCGGCTGCTCTGCTCTGCTCTATTTTTTTTTTTTCCAAACCAAGAAGACAGATAGCAAGGGAAGGAAAGAAGAAGACGACGGCCGGCTCTAGTCCTTACAGCATGATGGATAAGCTTCATAATGCCCAGCTTCGACTTGGTGCTGCCACGACGAAGCAGGAGGTGGCAATTCTCTGGAAGCGGCGGCAGTGAGCAGGCAGGCAAGCACGTAGGTGGAAGCCACGGCTGTTTCTCAAACTAGTGTACTGGTACGTCTTGCTTCCTTCTTCTTCAAATTACTCTCAAAATTATATAGCAACTAGAAAATCTTCCAAAATAAAAGATGTTCAGCTTCTCGAGATCTCCACATTTTCTTTTAGGACCATCTCCAAATTCCAAGTAGTTTAGAAAGTAGGATATTGAATTTAGGATTAATAAAATAATTAATTAGCCAACTTAATTAGTGAACAATCAGTAATCAAGCATCAGAAAATCACAAAACATTATTATAACTAATGTTTAATGTCAATATATCATGTAGTAAACAAAACACACTATTTGTAACATATAACTGCAATATATAAACACAAAATGTGTTATTGCCATGATACTTGATAGTCACACACGATAATGATCATATTTAATATTTAATTACTTTTTAATATTTGGGATGTTACAGCAGCGGCCAGGCGCTGCTGTCCTGGCACCCTGTCTGCCAGAGCTATGTTGATGTCGGTGTCAATGTCGGTGATGTTGTCGCCGCGGTTGTCGCCGACGTCTCCGCTTGCTATCGGGCGACGGCAGCTCCTCGTCAGAGCGGCGTCTGAGGTCGATGGCCTCTGTTGATATTTCTTATACGATCCAAATTAGGAAGGCGAAAAAAATATATATATGGTATCTATCTAATCATGTTAGCTTGGATGTGGAATTAATCTCACGATCCAACAAAGGCGGAGTTAGGTGGTGTTAGTTGTGGGGTGTAATCTCAGTATCATTATCCATAGTGGAGTTAATCTCACTAAGGATATGTACTCAAGGTATACCACTCATTTCTAGGCATTACCTACATACTAGTCTATCACCCTAGCAATAACGCTCTAAGAAATGTGGGTATGGTATTCTTGAAAAGGCCTTGATAAAAGATGAACTTGATATTTGCAAGCGCACAGATAGAAATACCATCGTAGCATTTCACCGGGAGTAGTCTAGGTATCGTATTTATATTTTACCACAGGGAAGGGGAAGTCTATGGAAAGTAGAGAGATAGGGGTGTCTAATGATTTAGTTGTGATTTACTTGAGATCCACTTGCAGTTGTATAATGCAGTAGCCATATGTATCTTCCAATACTCATAACAGGATAAGTCACAAGATAAAGATAATTGAATAAATGATAACTTCCCAAGTCTAAGATCATCGTATGCCACTAGTATCATATGAGCTATTAACATGATATAGAAAGAATAGAAAGAATATTCCTAAGATACTCCTAATCATATGTCAATGAATACTACAATTAGTGCAAATACATCTAGCTATCATGGCAAGGTTGCAATACATCTACACATGGTAAGCATTACCAATGACAATCAAGGACCTAAACTTGATCATCACCGTAATTATGGCTCAACTTGGCCTATCATTCGGGGGTGGACTCCAAAGGACTCAACAGACTGTCACTCCCGCGATCTACCACACGCCCCTGCATGTAGGGTGCAATCGCAGATAAACGTTGTATAAACACCACGCTTTACACATTGCTTATCACCCACATAGTGATCATCTAAGTGGATGCTATACGATTCCATGCATAAGATATAAGACAAACTCACTAATCTAGATATATAACTATAGCATGCATGGATACATATCACTAAGAATATAATCATTATATAGAATAAAGTCATATCAATTGTATTCTAACAATAATACTTACAGATTGGATACAAGAGAGAAGCCACGAGAAACATCAAGCCCCCCGCTACTTCTGACTATCGTGAATCCAAGATGAACTTGACTTCCTCTAGAACTAGCTAGGTAGCTAACTACTTCTAATATGATGAACTAGGGCTTAGGTCTAGACTTGGTTGGACTTGATGTGAGTTGAGAATGAACTCAGAATGAATTGATAATGAATTAGGGTTTAGCCCTGGGGTCAGCTGGTCTTCTTATATAGCCCTTGGCGATGAACAGGGACCCTTGGATCAAACCGACCTTCAATAACGGTGTAGATACAACCTCAAGGTCGGTGGTAAACCGACATAGAAATCTGAGGCCGACTGGTGGGACCCACCTGGCGGTCGCCGTAGATGATCCTGGCGGCCGCCAGGGGTCAAGATCACAATGTGATCTCCTTCCTCCTGGTGTCTTCTGGTATCTTCTAGAGTGTTTTAGTCCATATTTTGGGTTGAGTTACTTCACGGTTAAGTCTTGTCATCGTATGGGATGTAAACTCTTAGGTTTCTCACCGTTCTTCTTTGCTTTTATCTGTTCAGTCCCTGTAAAGTCATGAAATACCAAAACTCGTGGAAATATGTTAGTTAGACCCCTAGACTTATGTTGATATTCATCTTAAGCCCTTATTTCATGTTAGTTGACTAATAATATTATGCTATAACAGGTGTCAACAACCTCCTCCATCAAGCATGTCTCAAACCACTCGAGGACCATACGAAGAGCATCGCGTAAGTGAAGGGTCGAGATGGGGACTAGAGGGGGGGTGGTGAATAGTCCTTTCTAAAAACTAATTGCGACGGCTAACCGAATACAATGTGGAATTAAAACTATTCGCTTAGCCAAGACTTCACCCCTATAACTATGACTCCAAATCTCCTCACAAAAGATCCTACACAAGATAAATGAGGTGACAAGCCTAGCTTGAGCTCCTAACTAATTCTATTGTAAGGTCACACAAACCTATGCACTAGTACTTCAATCAATGGTGAGCTCCTACACAAAGGCGACACTAGATGCACTAAGGACAAGGAGACACACGCCTAACCCAAAGGCTCAAATTACTTAGCAACACAACTAAGTAAAGCAACTAAACAAGCTACACAAGCAAGATAGATACAACAATACTACTCAAACACAAGCACAATATGTAGATGAATGTAAGAACAAAGCTTGTGATGAAGAGATTGCAAACCACCGCGAAGAGTGGACACAAGATGACACAGGTGATTTTTTACCGAGGTCTCGGGAAGCTTGCCAAGTTTCCCCTACTCCTCATTGTGTCGACCAACACTTTGATGGTTCCACGGTTTGGCGATTCACCCACTTGATGATTCACAAGCAAATAGCCGGTGCCAAATCCCATGGTGGGAGCTCGCAAGAATCACTCACAAGATGGGAATCCTCAAGCCAATCCCTCAGAGGGCACCGCAAGAACCCACACCCTAGTGTGGTAACTCAATGACACTCTCCACTAGAGTTGCTCTTCACGATCTCCGTGAGGTGAGCACGAACCTCTCACAAATCCTTCTTCAGAGCACCACACAAGATTCCTTGCGTGCTTCAACGAAGTCTCTTGCCACCAAGCTGTCTAGGAGGTGGCAACCTCCAAGAGTAACAAGCACCACCGGCTTGCAACACGATCACCTAGTGCCACGAATGCGATCTCTCAATGCAACGCACTAGAACTCGATCTCTCACTCAATCGGATGAATGATATCAAGTATATGTGAGTGGGAGGGCCCTCTAACACTCTCAAGCATGGACACAAAGTCCCCAAGGTGCTCAGCAACCAACCATGGCCGACCACCACTTCTATTTATAGACCCAAGGACAAAACTAGCTGTTACTAGCCCTTTTCGGGGCCGACCGGAAGCTCCGGTCAAGTGACCGGACGGTCAGGTCACGAAAAATCACCTTAGAGACCTCTCTGGAAGTGATTGGATGCTCGACCGGACTCTGGACCGGACCCTCCGGTCACAGCGTCCTGTCAGACCACTGCCCGGTAAAACGTAGATATCTCCTTCATCCGAACTCCATTTTAGATGATCTTGGACTCTATGGAAAGCTTATTCAGAGGGATACACAACCCATATGGTTACTTGATCCAAAGCACAATGGATCAAAGCAGTATTCCACTCTAAAGGCAGTCCAATTGTCTGAGAAACACCGAAACACCTTCTCCTTTGCAAATGTGCCAACACCACCAAGTGTAACCATATGCATGTGTGTTAGCATTTTCACAATCATTTTCAAAGGCATTTTCTCTTGATCTCACCATGCCTCCCGATCCTAACACATCACGAAATTACATCGCACAAGTGGCACTAGATGACCGATATGCAAACAAGTTTGCCCCTCTTGATAGTACGACCATCTATCCTAAACCCGGTCATAAACTTCTCTAAGCTCCTCATGACCGGAGAAATGAAATGCCCTATAGGTTATACCTTTGCCTTGTGCATTTCCATTTCGCTCCATCTCCAAGTGCCGATGCAACCCATACATCAACACGATCAAGAATGGTATGATCCACTTCATATCATCACGTGACGGTCTTGGTCCATCGATCTTGACCTCACTTGCTTTTAACCGTTGTGTCGGTCCATTGGCACCAAGTCATGCTCAAGCTTCACCGCCTCGCGGTCCATGACTTCAAAACCTCAACATGCCCTTCACACTTGCAACTGGTCCATCAAGCCAAGCCTCATCTTGATCTTCACCACCTTGGTCACATGACTCCATGTTATGTCTCATATGCAATAAAGCTCCTTCATCGCGTCATCACATGTGAACTAATCTCCTGTGTATTATCTCAATCACATATTATTAGCCCACCTAATGTTGACACTCAATTACCAAAAACCACAAGGGACCTTTCAGTAAACCACCGACGAAGAGGCCGACGCGGTGAAGCTGACTCTCGAGGTCCATGCGAGTCGCATAGCCCTTGAAGGCGATGATGTAGTCGTTCAGCCCGCCCTCCTGAGCAGGAGGCGCGAACTCTCCGGTGGGGTCGGTGACGATGGGTGGTCCGAAGTCGCGTCGTAGGTAGTGGGTGAATGTATCCCACTCAACCAACGGCCTCCTCCGACAATTCAGGAACCGCACTACGCCAGACTGCCGATGGCATGCAAAGATACCGGGCGTGGAACTCGGGATCGATGTCGCCCCTCGTAAACAGAGCTCCATCTTGTTGATCCGTAGGTCGGGTTGTCACCGCCGCCGTCTTCGCGGTACCTCCAGCGCATCGCTGAGGGGGGTAGGTTCGGTGACTGAGGTAGGGGCGCCGCGGGTGGCGCTGGCTGAGCTGCCTGGAACTCCTGCACGGTTGCAGGTGTCGGTGGAGAGGAAGAAGCGGCCGGTCCCGCGGTGTTGTCGATGGCGATGTCGATGACGGCCGGTACCTCATATCTTTGCTAGAGTTGATATTCCGTTGGTGAGGTGCTGATGGGGTTGCCTTCTGCGCGTTGTTGTCGTGGACGTCATTGTTGTTGATGTCGTGGTCGGCATTGGTGCCCGTGGGAGGGGCGTCTTTGCCATTGTCGATGCCCTTGGGGGCATCATTGTCGTCGACGTTGGCGTAGGTGTCCGGGATAGCGTCGTTGATGTTCAGGACGTTGGGGTTAACATTGGTAGTGTTGGTGCAGGAGTCGTCGTCGCTGGAGCTGATGTTGTCGATGGTTGGCATAGTGATGTCGAGGGCGTCGTGGTCCAGGTTGTCGACGTTGGGGTTGATGATGGCACCCTTGGGAGAGGCGTCATTGATGTTGGTGGTGCCCTTGGTGGTGTCTTCGATGTCGAGGTCGTTGTGGTGAGTGACGTCAATGGTGACGTCGGGTGACATTGTTGCAGCACTGATGATAAAGGTAGCGCTACCTGTTGGGTAATATGGACTTGCCTGGTGATTGTCGGGCTTGTGGTGTTCTTATCTAGGAGGGTGTTGACGTCGTTGGTGTCCATGGTGTCGGTGTTGCTCAGGACGTCAGGGTCAGCGACGTCGATGTCGACGTCGGTCGACGTCGTTGTGTTGCACATGATGGTGTTTGCAATCCTAATGTCATAGATCATGTAGTTGGTGACTGGAAAACTTATCTCTGTCATTGTAGTAGCCATGAGACGTTGGCCTAGTTGGGTAGGCTTTTCGTGGAGCAGCTGGTGGACGTCGGAGGTGGCCTCCGATCTGATCCGATCGAACCGAACCCGCGACGGCGGGTGCGTCCTTGGGGTAGGCGTACTCGTTTTGTAGCGTCGCTGACCTTGGAGAGGGTGACGTGACGGGCGCCGGGGGAACGCCGTCACCGCCGGCGGTGCCCATGGCGGGACGCGTCGCCGGTGGTGGCTGAGATGACGCCGGAGGCGCCGTACGCCGGACAGCATGGCCGCGTCTTGCGGAGTTGCTTCCGGGCGTGGCCACCAGTTCGCCGGGATGTGGAGGACGGCGTTGTCGTTGTCCGCGCCCGCCTTGTCAGATAGCCTGCCGTTTCTCCTAGCGCTCGTCACAGCCCGCTCGAGTCGCCGAAGATGGTGTGGAGCTTCTCCATGAACGCGATCGCCCATGCGCGCTGGGGTGGTGGTCGCCGGAAGCCATCGGTGGTGGGAACGCCCCGGTCTCCGGATACCACCGTCACAAACCGGATCGATTCTGGCGTGACACGTGGCCGGGCGACGGCGCTAGGGGCAGCGGGCGGTCGGGTTTGGGGCAGCGTGGACGGCGGTGGTGATGACGAATCCACGACGTGACGGGCGGAGGAGATGACGATCAGCGACGCATAGCGCTGGGTAGCGCATACCAGCGCTGCTGGGCGGTGGCGCGGTGGCGGTGGCAGGCGGCGTGGGGAGGGGGCGTGGCGCGCTAGGGTTGGGGGAGAGAGAGAGAGTTGAGAGACAAGAGCTGCTGGGTGTTACCCCTTTAATTTTTTTTTTTATTGATTCAACTGATTACAAGTCCCTTCTATTTATAGTCCGGGAGACTTACATCTAAACAAATCTACGATTCGATTTTCTATTTTATTCCTATTTTTTTTTTTTTTTTGATTTCCTAAATATCTATTACTTAAAAGAAAAGCAGATGACGCGACGATGGCAGACGGCGGCGGCGGCGGCGGCCACCAGGGCAGCTGCCCTTGCGCCATAGTCCATGGGCCCCTTCATTTTGGCACATGACAAGAATGCTGCAGGAGTGCCAGCGTCGCCCTGTGCCAGTATAGCGCGTTGTACTTCTCTGGTGAACGATCAAACAGCCCTGCGGCGTTCTGTTTTTGGCAAGAAAAAATCCACAATTTCTCTTTTTTTTTTTTTTTTTTGAAAAGTTTTGCATTTCGGAAAAAAAAAATCCTGCATGTTTCTTTTTCTGAAAAGTTACACATGACTTCAACGTGACAAAGTGATTACTTAATACGAGACAAAGCAAGATGCATAAATTTTATGTATAATATTTTGTGAAATAAATTTATTAACATAATTTCTTAGAAAGCTACAAAAATTATGTACGGAGTATATAATAACTTGTTTGTATTACTTAGATATATATAACTTGATGAATGATTTCTATGTAAAGTTGAACGTATGAGTTATATTGAAGAACTTGCATGTATAAAATCATAACAAATTAGTACAAATATGAAAACTATGTATGAAAATAACCATGTATTTTATAACTTGTTTGTCTATTAAATTGGGTAAAAACTGCACAAAAATTTAATTATAAGAGCAACTCCAAAGGAAGGGCCTCGAATTGGGCCCTCAAATTTTCATTTGCGTGCCAAACTAAAAAAAATAGGGGCCTAATTTATGCTTTCACTCCAGCGGTGGCACCCAAACAAATTAAAAGCCCCCAATTTCTGCTGGTAGCCACGGACACATGGGCCCTACCGGTCGAGGACCCTCCCTCTTCCTCTTCTTCGCTATTCTTCGCCGTCCGCTCGGAGACCGGAGCTACAGGAGGAGAGTGGAGACCGAGCACCGGAGGGGAGGGGAGCCGCGCGTGGAGGTGGAGACAAACCCCATCCCGACGGCGCCCTGTTTGCATCCCGGCGCCGCCCGACCGGCGAGGCTCAAGGCCGCCCGCGCCCCCAGGGCGAGCCCCATCCCGACGGCGTGTCCCGGCCAGCGAGGTTCAAGGCCGCCGTGCCAAAGCGAGCGAGCCGACCAAGATGGCGCCCCCCGGCCGGCGTGTACCATCTCGACGGCGCCCCCCACCAACCCGGCGGCGCTTCCACGGCCGGGCGTGCCCCCATCCCGACGGCGCCCCAGACCGACCGGCGGGCGCCCTCGCCCATCCCGGGCGGGGCGCCAGACCGACCGGTGGCACCCTAGCCGGCGTGCCCAAGCCCGACGGGCGCCGCCCATCTTGTGGTGCCCACCGGCCGAGATGGTCGACGCCAAGTCGCGACCGGACGGCTGCCGGCGAACGCGGGGGCAAAGGACCGAGGTCAACGGCCGGCGCGCCGGCCGCGCGCGCGGGTGGGTGGCTGCGCGCGGCGGCGCGCGTGTGTTGCTTGCAACCGAACGCACGGGTGGAGAAAAATGCTTGCGAACATATGAAAAAGTGGGACCCATGGGAGTAGGGGGATCCAGATGTGGGGGTTCAAACTAAAATTTAGGGTTTTCTAAAATTTGAGGTCTCATTTAGAGGTCCCATTAAAGTTGATTTTTTGTCAAAGCCCCTAGAATTTAGGTAGGGGCTCAAATAGGGGGTGGGTTGGAGTTGCTCTAAAAACTTATGATGTTATCAAAATTGTCAGTTTAAGTTATAAAACTAAGGTATGTTCTGTAACATATATCTATAACTTAGTTACTTTCTTAAAAAACAGAAAGTAGCGCTAGATTCTATTCCAGCGTCGGAATGGAATTGGGGACTTAGCGCTTTGTTGTGGGAAAAAAAATGCTTTTGGACCGAGATTTTAGCAGCGTGACACTGCACCCTATCCAAGGCCCCACCACATTATACCGTGCTTTCAGCAATTCTATTTGGATGGTAGTTGGTTCACACGGGAATCGAGCGACAGCAACTCGGCGAGCAGCTTCTCCAGTGCATTTCTTGTCTGACGTCAGCGCTGATGTAGGTAGAAAGAAACAAAATATTTATTTGAATGGTGTATCTATTTTCAATTCTGTTTGCACCGGTGTGTTTTACATGATGAGGTGAACAAAAAGTAGATCCTAGTCGGATATGTTTCAACAATTTTTTAGTTAGCAATTTTTGTGTATTAACTCATGACATATAACCTATGACATAAAACTGATGTACTCCTTCTATTCCAAATTACTAGCTTTCTGAGTTTTCATAACTTTGAAGATATTGAAGATATAAGTTATGATTTATAAGTCATATGTTATAGGTAGTATTTTTTTTTTTTTTTTTTTTTTTGATGTTGTTATAGGTAGTATTGTACATGAGTTGTAACTTATGTAGATAATTTTGTCACGTAGTAAGTTAAATGTATGATTTATGAGCGTATTTTTTTGAAACGTTGAAGATCATGTAAGTGATGTGTATAAGTTAGATTTATAAATTATACACACAAGTTTTAAATAAAAGTAATGCGTATAACTTTGTAGTAACTGTTTTTTTTTTTTTTGTTAAATAGAGAAAAATATAAAAAAAGAAAGTTGTGGGATTTTTTTGATGCTAAAATAGGAAAGTCACAGAATGTCTGGAGATTGTTGGCTACTTGTGATTCCATTATGGGGCAGCATGATCTTCATATCGATATATTTCCTAGCTTTGTATATTTTTTTCTTAGCTAAACAGGTGGAAGATCTATCCAATTTGGTTATATCATCATGGATTCGAAAATGCACAATCTTTGCATGTATCACTTTTCACCATAAACTAAACCTAAAAAGTGAAATAACCTTTCAAACCATTTTCTATAAGAACATAATTTCCATTACTTTGAGAAATAGATTCTTTTTTTTTTTTTTTAGAATTTGAGAAATAGATTCTATATATATCATCCTATAGCTATTGCATTAAAGAAGATTACGTCTCTTAGTCTGGCTTGATTGCTTCTTCCAAACGGCCTGATGCGCGCACGCTAAGCGGAGAAGACTGGGTGGCAGAAATTGCCTGCCAGGTCCTCTGATGCGATTTGTGATCCGATAAAGTGATAAAGCTAGCTCACGTTCGCACGTACTCACCTCACCTGCTCCACTCTCGGTCTCGGACGCAACTACTTTAAGGGCGCCCCCAACAAGCTATCTACTCCCTCCGTCCCAAAAAAGACCAATGTTTTTTGACTTTCAGAATTCATGTTTAACCGTCCGTCTTATTTAAAAAATTTGTATAAATTTGATTTATTTTGTTATGACTTATTTTATCATTAAAGATAGTTTGGTAATGATTTATTTATTTTGTAATTTGCATAAATTTTTTGAATAAGACGGACGGTCAAACATGAATTCTGAAAGTCAAAAAACGCCGTCTTTTTTGGGACAGAGGGAGTAATAGCTAGCAAACAGCATATTTTATACTATTTGGAGGAGAGAGAGCAGCAAAAATGAACTCGCTAGCGATGAGTGAAGCGCTAGGCTCAGCACGATTTCCCAGCAAACCTGTGTCTATCTCTTCTTCCGTGCATCCCGGGCAGCTCAGTATTCTTATTTCTTTATTCCATCTCGTGTCCAGCTCAGCTGGCGATTTGCTCAAGCCGTTGCGGACGCCCTAAAGAAAGGAAATCTAGTTTGCGGTCATTCTGGAAAGAAAGACCCCTACTCGTCGAGCACAGAGCACTATGGTGTGTTTGGTTGGTTGGGCTCCCGGCCGGGCCCCAAATCCTAGCCAGGGCAGATCTGGCCTGGCCTCATGGAGAAGGTGGACTATTGTTTGGTTGCTTGCGAATATGAACCTGGTTGCAACGAGATCGTGTTTGGTTGGTTAAATTTCGTAGATAGAATCACCACAAATAAAAATGGGTAAGTTTACCCTCATACAGGCATTTCATCGAACACATGAGGAGCACCGTAGGCGGCGGTGTCCTCCCCTCGTCGCCGTGAAGAGCCAACGGAGGCAGAACTCGCCCCGGGAGGTCGCGCTACCGAGGCGGAACTCTCCCGGGCGGGAAGCGCAGTGGCGCCGGGGCGGTACCACGCGCCGCCCGAGGGATCCGCTGGTGCTTGCCCGAGGAGCTCCTTCATCCATACGACACCACGGAGGTCGGCGGGCGGCGCCGCAGGGCACCGACCGCGGGGCGAGCTCGCTGCCGGCGCTGGCCCGGAGGCGAGCGCGCAGCGAAGCGCCGCTACGTGGCCGCCCTCACGTGCATCTTTCTTCCTCGGGACGACGCAGTACGGATGTCCACCTCCGCCGCGAGGGCATGGCTCAACTCGACGACCCGCCAGCCACGCCTCGCCGCGGGTGGTCCTCCGCCCCCCGGTGGTGCTTCGCCACCGAGCCATGGTCTGGCTTGGCGATGGACGGCTAACCGCCATGGCCCGCCTCCTTCGGGTGCTCGCGAGCCGGCTGGTTGCGCTCGCCACCGCGTGTCTCGCCGTCTCGAGAGGCCGTGCGCCAAGGAGCCGTGGATCCGCCGTGGATGACCGCGTGGAGCTCGCTGTGGCCGCGGTTGTCGCCATGGCTGATGATGTCCGCCGACGCCGCCGGATCCGCCGATCCACATGGGACGACCGCACGCCAGGCTCGCCGCCCGGTGGGGTGGTGGAAGAGGAGGAGGAGCACGGCTCGCTACGGGCGGAGGAGGAGCAGCAGCAGGCTAACCGTGGTGGTGGAGGAGGAGCGATCACGCCACCGCGGGGCGGAGCGGGAGGTGATAGGAGCGGGCACGCTGGCTGGCGCAAGCCGTGCCCGAAAAAACGCCACCCCCTCCGCTTTTTGGGAGCCCGCTTAGGGGTGTACGGAGGCTTCCTGAGCCCCTGGGCTACGACCGTGGCCAAGGCCAACCAAACGACGATTTCTTGGCCCAAGCTGGCCTGGTTGAAATTGACTAGGGAACCAAACAGGCCCTATTTTCTTGCAGTTTCCACATCCAAGCACCTCGCCTTCCCGTCCCGATCCAACCATGGCAGTCCCTACCGTCGTCTTCTTGCCCGTTTGGGGTGCCGGCCACCTCATGCCCATGCTTGAGGCCGGCAAGTGGCTGCTCACCCGCGGGCGGCCGCGTGCTCTCGCTCACCGTGCTCCTCATCCCACCACCCACGGAGCAGGTCGCCGCCCGTAGAGGTCGACAGCCACATACGCAGGGGAGGAGGAGGGGGCCTCCCACCTCGACATCCGCTTCATCCGCCTCCCCGCCGCCGAGCCCCCTGACTTCCGCGGCATCCAGGACTTCGTCACCCGGTTGGTACAGCTGTACGCGCCCCACGCCGAGGCGGCCATCTCCCAGCTGGCGTCCCGGGTGGCAGCGTTAGTCATCGACTTCTTCTGCACCACGCTGCTCGACGCGTGTCCCGCGAGCTCGCCGTGCCAGCATACGCCTACTTCACCGCCAACGCCGGGATGCTGCTCGCGCTCATGCTGCGCCTCCCGCCGCTCCACGAGGAGGTGACTGTCCAGTTCGAGGAGATGGAGGGCGCGGTGGACGTGCCCGGCTGCCGCCCGTGCCGCCGCCGTCCCTCCCGACTTCAGTGATGGACAAGAATTGCCCCAACTACACGCGCCGTGTACCACGGCAGGCGCTTCGCTGAGGCCGACGGCATCATCGCCAACACGGCTGCCGAGCTCGAGCAGAGCGTGCTTGCTGCCATTGCCGACGGGCGGTGCACGCGCGGTGTCCGTGCCCCGACGGTCTATCCAATTGGCCCGGTGATCTCGTTCCCCACGCCCGCCCGAGCAGCCGCGACGAAAGCGTCGCGTGGCTCGACACGCAGCCGCCGGCCTCCGTGGTGCTCCTCCGCTTCGGGAGCATGGGGTCCTTCACCACGCCACAGCGCACGAGATCGCGCACGGCCTGGAGCGCAGTGGCCACGGCTTCCTCTGGGTGCTGCGCGGCCCACCGCACCCGGGCGGTTGGCACCCGTCCGGACGCCAACCTCGCCGAGCTGCTCCCCCGACGGCTTCGCCGAGAGGACCAAGGGCAGAGGCCTGGTGTGGCCGGCGAAGGCGCCGCAGAAAGAGATACTACTGGCGCACACCGCCGTGGGTGGTTTCGTGGCCGCACGGGCGGCTGGAACTCGGTCCTCGAGAGCCTGTGGTTCGGCGTGCCGATGGTGCCGTGGGGCGCTGTACGCCGAGCAGCATCTGAACGCATTCACGCTGGTGGACTACATGGGCATCGCCGTGGCGATGAAAGTGGACAGGAAGAGGAACAACTTCGTGGAGGGCGCGGAGCTGGAGCGAGCTGTGAAGGAGCTGATGGGCGGCGGCGCGGAGGGGAGGAAGGCGAGGGAGAAGGCCGTGGAGATGAGGGCCGCCTGCAGGAACGCCGTGGAGGGTGGCTCGTCCTTGGCTGCGCTGTGGAGGCTATCAGAGGAGACGGGCAAATTCGACACGAAGCACTGATGATGAGAGGCAACTCTGTATATAATACTCTGCATATGTCAAGTGTTCTTTAATGCTTGGACAATACTGTACGTAGCTCCTTGGTCCTGTGTTGTGTCTGGCATCAGGCATTTCTGTCGTTACCATTTTTTTTTTCAAATACAGACCACCTCACAACGTCGTTCAGGATGGCTGCCAAATTCTCATGGGATTTTTTCTTTTCACGCCGAATGACAGCGAAAAGATCATGAGTTTTAATCGCTATTTTTACATTACCGTTAACGCAATTTTTGCAGTACCTCAAGAGAAATTTCAGTTATCTCAACTACTACTAGTATGAACCAGTAGCCGTAGATTTACAAGAAAGACGATACGGCACATTGCTGTTTCTTTAGAGAGAGAAGATGGAAAGATTTTGTTCAGACGCTCAAACTAGGCGTGCTTAAGGGTTTAGGGGGTTTAGGGTATTGTGTTGTGAGTGCCCTAAGTTATGAATGCAAGGCATGGGCCGTTTTATTGGCTGCTGGGCTCGAGGCAATATTATAGCCCAAGTCTGAAAGTACTCCCTCTGTCCTAAAATGTGTGTGGTTTTATAGCCATTTTATTGTTTTCGTGTCGTAAGTTTGACTCGGTTTGTATAAATATTTGCTATATTTGTAACTCTAAATAAATTTAAGTTGTTTCTCAGAAAGTGCAAGGGAGACATTTTGCGATGGAGTCGGTGTCAAGTGCCAAAACGAAGGGGTCCATGGGCCATGGCGCAAGGGCAGCCGCCCTGGTGGCTGCCGCCACCGCCGCCGGGCCCGCCGTCGTCGCGTCATCTGCCTTCGCTTTTAAGTAATAGATATTTAGTAAATAAAATAGGAAATCGAATCGGAGATTTCTTTAGATGCAAGTCTCCTCGACAATAAATACAAGGGACTTGTAATCGGTTGAATCAATTGAAAAATTAAAGGGGTAACACCCAACAGCTCTTGTCTCTCAACTCTCTCTCCCCCAACCCTAGCGCCGCGCCGCAAGGCCACGCCCTCCCCACGCCGCCGCCACGCCACGCCGCGCCACGCCGCCACGCCGACATCGCCAATCGCCATCTCCTCTGCCATCACATGGTTGTTCGTCATCACCACCACCGCCACGCTGCCCCAAGCCGACCGCCGCCCGTCCCCAACGCCGTCGCAGGGCCACGTGTCATGCCGGAATCGATCCGGTTTGTGACAGCTGGTATCCGGAGACCAGGACGATTCCTACTGCCGATGGCTTCCGACGACCATCACCCCAGTGCATGGACAATCACGTTCATGGTGAAGCTCCACACCATCTTCGACGACTACGAGCAGGCTGTGACAGAACGCTAGGAGAAATAGCAGGCTGTACAGCAAGATGGCACGCATAACGCGTGGCGCCGTCCTCCACATCCACGTGAACTGGTGGCCACACCAGTAACAACTCCGCAGCACGCGGCCATGCTGTCCGACATACGCGACTCTGATGTCATCTCAGCCAACACCGATGACGTCCCTGCCATCGGCGCCGCCGACGGTGACGACGTTCCCCCAGGCGCCGTCTATGTCAACCTCTCCAAGATTAGCGACGCTACAAGCAATGCGTACGCCTACCCCGAGGACACACCCGTCGTCGCAGCTTAGTTCAGATCATATCAGGAGGCCACCTCCGACATCCACCAGCTGCTCGACGAAAAGCCTACCCAACTAGGCCAACGCCCTCGGGTTACTATAATGGCAGAGATAAGTTTTCCAGATACAACTACATGATCTTTGACATCAGGATTGCAAACGCCATCATGTGCAACACAACAATGTCGACCGACGTCGACATCGACGTCGCTGACCCTGACGTCCTAAGCAACACCGCACCATGGACACCAACGACGCCAACACCCTCGCAGATCAGAACACCACGAGCCCAACAATCACCGTGCAAGTCCATATTACCCGATAGGCAGCCGCTACCTCTATCATCATTGCTGAAACAATGTCACCCGACGTCACCATTGACGTCGCTCACCACAACAACCTCGACATTGACGACACCTCCTAGGGCACCACCAACGTCAATGACGCCTCTCCCAAGGGCGCCATCATCAACCTCGACGTTGACAACCTAGACCACGACGCCCTCGACATCACCATGCCAACCATTGACAACATCAGCTCCAGCGACGACGACTCCAGCACCAACACCACCAATGTCAACACCAACGTCCTGAACATCAACGACGCTATCCCGGACACCTACGCCAACGTCGACAACGACGATGCCCCCAAGGGCGTCGACAATGGCAAAGACGCCCCTCCCACGGGCGCCAATGCCGACCACGACGTCAACAACAATGATGTCCACGACAACAATGCGCAGAAGGCAACCCCATCAGCACCTCGCCAACGGAATATCAGCTCTAGCAAAGATATGAGGTATGACGCTATCCACCTGACAATAGCGGTGCTTCTCTGGTTCATCCGCATGCCAAGCCAGGCGTGACTGGAGGACAGGGATACCTGCACACGGCGCCTCCCTTGTGGCTTCAAGCGGTCCATCTACGGCGACCTTATCAGCAACATAGCACCACCAGGACTACACGAGGACTAGTTCAACTATGTCTATGCTTCCAAGTTCGCCAACGGCCTCTACACCCAACCAGGGGAGGCCCTGCAGCGGGAGGTGCCCCGCACAAAGGACACAGCGAACCGCCTCGCTCGTATCATCAACACTCCTCCACTACGTTCATCGCACAACTCAGCAACAAGCAATGGACACGATGACATCGACAACGACATCGCCAGCGGTAACTCGGCTATGCCAGCCGGGACGACTCGAGGGCCCAATCAGCCGGCCCCCACGATCATCAACGACAACAACGCCCAGTACGACTACACCAACGAGCACTACAACAAGCTGATCTTTGCTTGTGTTTGTGTGATCTGTGATTGTTTCTGTGTTGTGGAATATGATCTTAGTGACTTAGTCATAGCAGTGACAGTGAAATGTACGTTCTGCGCTGTGGAATGTAAGTTTGACCTCATTTATATGAATAAAGTGATCTGTGTTGTTCTAATTATATGTCCTTGTGCCCCTCAAAAATGTATTGTTCTGAGATCATTGAGGTGTTAGGCAAGCACGTGCTGGCACAAGCACTGTAGTGTTGTCATGCCCAGTGGCATGACACGACACACTAAGCGCTTGTAGTGCCATGCCTGGGCCGCTACCCAGCACGGTGGCATTATTATACACGGCACGGCTAAGATGCCATGACTTCTCGTGTCAGTGCCGTGTCATGCGGTCCAGTTGGCCATGTATATGCATTTGATTTGATACCACTTGATATTTTCCTCTTTGTACTGTTTTTTTAGTCACTCGCTCTTCACCAACTGTCTTCGTTTTACAACTATAATATAATCAAATTTCTTAAAAATATACCGAACTGAAATAAAATGATAAAATTTTATTAAAATAAAATTTATCTAGCTAACAAATTATGTATCCAACCAGCAAAGTCCATCTCTGTAGCTTCTTCTAGAAAGTGTCTTTCTTGATATCAAAGTAAAGTTGGAAGGAGAGATGACAAAGAGTGTGTTGAGTGTTTCTGTCTTCAAACATTGATGATGCAGAAATGGCCGGTCTTAATCTAAAATAACGTGTCTTCAGGAAACCGCAAAAGAAATTCTGCTAGCGGGGATCGATCGCCTATTTAAATATAGGCCAAGCAAGACTATATAGTCCAATTAAGTAAAAAAGAAAACAGGGTAATAAAGAAGCACGCTCATGGCTGACGAGGCATGGAGGGTGCCGATGGCGGTGCAAGAGCTGGCTACCGGCCGTGTGGTGGAGCCACCGAGCCGGTACGTGCAACCGGAGCAAGATCGCCCAGGCCCAGGAAGCCTGCTGCTCGCTGTTGACATGCCGGAGCCCCTCCCTGTCGTCGACCTTGGCCGGCTGCCAGCCGCTGACGAGACCGCCAAGCTCTTCTCAGCGCTCCAAACCTGGGGACTGTTCATGGTATGTAATTAACCCTTAGCTATACGTACCTAGATCACCACACCCTTTGGAGTTTAGACCAAATGTATATTGTTTCACTGTGTGGCGTGAGAGTAATACTTGTACTTCTCTGTTGTGCAGGCTACCAACCACGGGATAGACGTTTCTCTGATGGACGACGTGATGAACGCGTCAGGCGAGTTTTTCCGGCAACCGCTCGTGGAGAAGCTGAAATGCAGCAACCTGATAGAAGGGAGGCGCTTCCAGCTGGAAGGGTACGGCGGTGATGCGGTGACATCCCAAGATCAGATCCTGGACTGGAATGATCGGCTGCACCTCCAAGTCGAGCCTGAAGACGAGAGGACTCTTGCTTACTGGCCCAAACACCCTGAATCTTTCAGGTCAGCTGACTTCATTTTTTTCTTCTTTTCAATAATTCCTCAACGTACGGCTTTATTTGTAATCTCTGAAGTCCTTGATTTCCATTTTTTTAGGGATGTTCTGCACGAGTATGCATCAGAAACCAAGAGAATAAGGGACACCGTCCTCCGAGCAATAGCCAGGATCTTTGAGCTTGATGAGGACTACTTCATAAGGCAGATGGGTGACAGGGCTCCGGCACACGCCAGATTCAACTACTACCCTCCCTGTCCAAGGCCAGAGCTCGTCTTGGGTATCAAGCCCCACTCCGACCCCGGCGCTCTCACTGTTCTTCTCGTCGACAAAGACGACGTCGGCGGGCTGCAGGTTCTGCGGGATGGCATGTGGTACAGTGTCCCATCCGTCCGACACTCCTTGCTGATCAACTTGGGAGACTCCATGGAGGTAATCAAGGCGTCTGCGAATCCATTGTCCAAGTTCCTAGCCGGTTCTGAATTTTGTAAAATTCTGTTGCAGATCATGAACAACGGGATCTTCAAGAGCCCGGTGCACAGGGTCGTGACCAACACAGAGAAAGAGAGGATGTCACTGGCCATCTTCTACGCCGTTGATGGTGAGAAAATGCTTGAGCCGGCGGCTGGTTTAGTGGACGAGAATCGTCGTCCGGCGAGGTACCGACGAATTAAGGTCACGGAGTATGTGGCTGCGCTCCAAGAACATTTCGCCAAGGGAATGAGAATTGTCGAGACTCTGAAAATCTAAGTTATTGCATCTTCGTTTAAACTGAAGTAGAAGGTACAGAGAGTGCACCCAAGGACGATATAAGAGCTGCTTTTCAGTAAAGATATTGAGATAAATAATGTATATGGAGACGATCCCAGGAGATGGGACAGGTTTGTGCATCTGTTACAGATTTACGACATGTGTTTATACAGATACAAGGTGTTTTGTATAAATGTTTTGTTGTATTATTAAATATATTTTCCTTTAGTCATTTGGCAGCCTCCACGTACATGCCCATGTTTGAAAATCATTTTAAGAAACAGATGTCCTAAGGCGACCGTCTCTAAAATCATCAAGCTCGCTCGAGACGGAGATTGGGTGCCCGGTCCTCCAAGGCCGCCCATCTCAGATTGGTGGGCCCGAGAGCTTGCAGGAGCTCGGGCGACGTCCCCGGCACGACCACGAGCCCGTGACGAAGTCCGGGCTGTCTTGCAGGCCCCATGCCCTAACGAGCTTGAGACGTGACCTGGAGCTCGTTCGAGACGGAGTTTCAACCGTCCGGCCTACGAACTCACGCCAGCTCGTGGACTCAGAGCTTGTGCGAGACGGAGCAGGCCTGCGGGCTCTGAGCTCGTTCAAGGCGAGGTAGCACGCCGGAGGTCTCCCCCCTCTCCCAGTGCCTGACCGTGGAATCAATGGTGGCTTTCCCCTTCTGACTGGTCGGCGCCCTGTAATCAGAAGCCCGCAACTTCTCGTGAGGCCCCGAGGGGGCGGAAGATAAATCGATCCTTCTCCACACCGTCTTGCGGCGTCCTGACGGTGGTGGTGACGAGCGTCGCCTTAAATCTGCTTTCACTGATGTGGCTCTGGCCTCCTCCTGAGTACGGGATTTCCTTGTGGCTCCCCTCCCCCCGGAAGAGGAAGATGCGGCGTGCCCTCCTTGGCAGGAGCACCAGCTGCTCCCTGGCCTGCTGCAGGTTTCACCGATATGGCCATGGTCCGCGCCTGAGACACAGAAGATGTGATAATGTCTCCCCCCAGTGGAAGAGTGGTCTCCTTCGCCAGATCCAGCAGAGCACCATCCAGATCTGCACCGGTAGCTACCTCACCGTCGGAATCTTCGGCTTCAATGTCTGTGTCGTCTTCAGAGTCATCCCAGTCAATCGCCTCTACCTCCTCCTCCTCAGGCTGAGGGCCAGCGGCGAGTGGGGGATCGGTCGTGGGGCTAGTCAGGGCATCTTGTGGAGCGACGGGACGGTGGTTGATGGAGGGGCTGGTGGACGGCGGCATTGGAATTGACGCTGGCGGGGTCGGGGGCTGGGGCTCTCTCTCACCTTGGCGCTCGCTCATTTCGAAATCAAATAGCTATTACAGTGACATATGGTTCAGTTCGAAAGTACAGTCATGTGGCTCACATAGTGAATGAAGTCAAAACTGTCCCGAAGACCTAAACAAACATCAAAGATGGATCTGAGACTATGTTTCAGGACTCTTCAATACTTAAACTTGTTTATGTTGTGTTCATTATTGAAAACTCCACTTGGAACCGAAGATTTATTAGGTCATCCTTTTGTACTGAAACCTGAGTTTGCTTTACTTACTCATTTATCAGAATGCGTTTGGAGTTTCCGCTGTCTAAGGAATATACCAGGAAGTGTTTATTTAAACACTTTTTTTGTTTAGTTCCTGCTTTTATGTACATAAAGTTGCTTGTGTTGGATTGCTTGCAGTTTGAAGCTTTATTTGTTGGACTATGTCATCTTTTGTTGAACTGTTTGAGCTCAAAGTTGACCTGTTTGCTGGCTAGCAAGCTAGCTAGTTTACAAATTCGTTCAAATAGGGTCTGCTACTATTGAAATTTGCTTGCCATGTTTAACCTGAAATACTGGTTTTGAGGAAAAAGAAAAAACTATGTGGAAACTAAGTGACAGATAACTGAAACTATGTTGACTACATGTTGATTTCATTTCCTGAAACATTAATCTTGTATCCAATCTTGGTCACATGTTCTCAAGATTGTTATCCAAGTAGAAGTTTCATAGTTTTCAGGAATGCACATAAAAATCATAAGCTAACGTTTTATGGTATTTTTGCTTGTACATTATTTTACTCTGCTTGTTACTACACAATAGGCAGCGTCCATTGTTTCATCTTTAAGAACTGTTTGAGTGAGCAACAAAACAATTTTAACCTGTATTGTATTGGAAGGTGTTGTTGAGTAAAAACATTGCTTGTTAACTGAACATTATGAATCACACTGTAATATCTCAACCATCAATGTGATGAACATTTGCATGGTAGGCACTTCCCCTGCTGACTGCTGTCACCCCCTTGAAAGGTTATTTGGGCATTGCTTTTCAGATTATACCTGGAGGATCTAAGTACGGGCAATAAAACTATAAACTTGGGGCAATGTTGCTTTGAAGTGTTTAGTTTTCTGATGTAGGCCTAACCTATGGGTCATAGCTGTCTGAAAACTATGTTCAGATTTGCAGTTGAACATATATTTCAGATTCTGCAAAAAGTAGATGAAGGAATGGGTAACAGATGAGGTGTTATCGCCTCCTTTTCTTGAGGCTTGGCTTGCTTGCCCACCATCCAGGTACTGTGGCAACTCACTGGGGATGGGAACAAAACCAGGTTTCATTCTAGCAGAGTTGATGGTTTCGGCATCACAAGATAGGCCATCACTCTCCTTGGAGTAAGCAGTGGCTGCCAGCAGAACCTTCTTCCTCAAGTCGACCTCGATCATCCACTTTGGGTCGTTAGGATAGCCATCTTCCTCTAGTCTGAAGGTGATGACGTCTGGATTGTCCATGTCGACGACGGGGAACTCCGGCCGGATGTGTGGGAAAGGGAAACGGTCTCCGCCATCGCAGGCGTCCCAGAACTCTTCCTCGTGCATCATCACGTCTTTCCTCCACGTGTAGTCGTCTTCGCGCAGCGACCAGGTTGTGATTCGGAACCTGCGGCTCCACTTGAACAAGTCTCGGTGCCCAACTGTAAAGTTGCTCCAGTGCTGTGTGTCGATGCTCACGAACTTGATGCCATAGCGCGTGACGCACACGCTACGGCAGGCTTTAGGGTATCCTCGGCTGCCCCATTCGCGGTCCTCAGCGTCACCATGTCCACCGGAAGCGGCACGTACTGGAGCCTTGGCGGTGCCGGCGGGTTCCTTGTTGTCTTGGACTGTGAGGACATGTCCATTAGAACCATCCCACGGTAGTAATCCACCCAGATCATGTACCGGCGTCTGTACGGCACCACTGCATCTGTCGACCACCAGTCTACTCCCTCCGTCCCAAAATAAACGACGTTTTAAGCTTCCGAGAAACATCTGCCGGCAATTATATATTAAAATAGGATTAATATTTATATTACATAATTAGTATCATTGGAAAGATCTTTTGATCTAGTTTTTTAACAAATTTGTTTGGAGATTTAAATCTTCTACGTATTTTCTACAAATCGAGTCAAACTTGGCACGAAAAACCCAAAACGCCGCTTTATTTTGGGACGGAGGGAGTAGGTCACAACCGCCGCCGTGGACGTGCAGGTTCTGGAAGGATTGCCACTGCCCTGACCCAGACCGAACAGGCTGACGCTTGTCCCATCATAGCTGATCCGAAGTTGAGCGACAACGAACGACGACGGCGAAGTCGCCGACGCCGCTGTTTGTGCAGGATATTATACCAATTTCTCCATTAGCCAAATTGTGAGAGTAAATGACAGGCCCGCCTGCAGCTGTAAGGCAGCAGTATCAACGACGGCGCCGCCGGGCGACGGGAGGGGTCGCGGTCACGGTCACGGCTCGCCTGGTAGACGAACAGATCGATGACAATGTTTGGCGGGTACGTGTTCTCGTAGGACTTCATCGCAGTAGCAACACGCCGCGGTGCGCGCCGGGCGATGACATCCCCTCGCACTCCTCGGTGTCGCCGCCAACGGCCGCAGTTGCCGGGCCGAAGGTGAGGACGGAAGTTCCCGGCGGTTCCACGAGCCCAATGAGACGGAGATCTCCTCGCCTCTCGGATGTGCGGACATCGCAGACGTCGTGCGGCGTTGCCGGAGAAACCGCCCCGCCGGCACCGCTCGGTTCGGGAGCACCCACCAGTGGTGCGGCCGTGGCGAACGCCGCACGGGCAACGAATCGGAGGATCGCTTGAGTCGCCGGTGGCCGCCGCCGTGCACATCGCCGTCGGTATCCCTAGTCAAGGCCCGCATGGACCTAAGAGAGGGGGACCCGCTTCCCGATGATCACTTACGAATATCGGTCCTGTGTTTCTCGTGGTCCGGATTGATGTGTCTAGGTTTTTGTATTGGCGGCCGCGCGGGCGGGCGGCGGGCGGAGAGAGAGAGAGGTAGAGATACAAACTATTTTTATTGCTTGCTTAACCCCAAAGAGTTGCTTATCCCCAAAAAGATTACATACCCTTGCTTATATAGCTCGGCTAGTGGGACTTGTAATCTAAGCAATCTCCTATAAGGTTTGCTTATATGATTGAAATACCTTTTACCAAAGAATATTTATTTCTTTCCTAATAAGGGCCTTATTATACGATAGGAATATTCCCTTTTACACACCAAAAAGCCTAAGACAATCCTAACTTAATGACGAAGTAGAGTCGGCGGGGAAGGGGAGGCGGCGGTGGCGAAGCGCCGCCCCCCGCCAAACGCTGGCCGCCCCTTGGGGGCCGGCCGCGGCCGCCGGGGCCCTCTTAGCCTGTCCAGGGCTGGCCCAATCCCGTTCATGACATTTCCCCACCGTTCGATGAGGCGGCGCAACGTGCCGCCCAACCCACCGTAGGCGTGAAGGGGATGCCGATCGGAGAAATGACCACGCCGGGACTGAAGTTGAGGATGAGGGGTCCCAACTTGTCATTGTCGCCGTTGTAGATGCCGCCGCCGCCGGGCGGCGAAGTCGGGTGTAGGCTGCCGGGCAGACGCTGAACTTATAGCTTAGCGGGGGCTGCACGGCGGACACTCCATCCATGCACGCCGCATGACGGAGGTACCGAAGTCCGCTGAGAGCTCGATCGTCCGGGCGTGGTCGCCGGGGGAGTCTGGTAGGTGTACGTCGTCGGCACAAAAACCTTCGGGTGTATGTGCCTGCAAAACACATGTCGTAGCAATGAAGAGGGGGACAAGGAGAAGCGCAGGAGACAGCCGTAGAGGAGGTCGCTGGCCATCCGTATGGGCGGCCCGACCTAGGGCGCCCGGTGCCGACGAGAGGCGCCGACGACGACGCTGTCGACGCGGAGGAAGATGTCGCCGTCGTTGTCGAAGAGGAGGACCGTGACATCCTCGAGCCCGACATCCGGCATCCCTATAGGAGAAGCACGCTCGCCGGGAACGCCTGATCTACACGTGGCCAGTTGGGGAGGTGGAAGCTAGTGGGGCGCCCTCCTCGAGCAGGAAGTCGTGCAGGAGGTCCGAAGCCGCGGGGATGTAGTAGCGGTGCAAGTACCTCACAACGCCGTAGTGGAGGCTCCACTGCGTGCGGTCGCCTACAGCTCAATGGCTTTGGCGATGATCCCGAGCTCCTTGTTGGTCGTGGTGCCCAAGTGTAGCTCGGGCGATGAGCTCGTCGAGGCGACGGCCACGCTCGCCGACGCGGGGGCCCATGGCGGCAGCAAGACGGCTGCCGTCGCCGGGCAACCGGCCGCCGTAGGCGCCGATGTCGCTGGCGTTGGCGGGGCGTCGTGGAAGTAGTCGGCGCGCCTGGCGCCGGGTCGGTAGCCGCCCGGCGCCGGCAGCCCCCTCGTCGTCGAAGCCCGGGCGAGGTCGATGGCCTCTCCATCATCAAACGAGGCTCGAACCACTCGAAAGGCCGTCGAAGTGTGTCGGTAGGCCGCCAACGAAGAGGCCGACGCTGGTGGCGCTGCCTTCAAGATCCATGCGACCGCATAGCTCTCGGTTAGCGGACATGTAGTCGCCCGCCTTGCCCTCCCCGAAAGGAGGCGCGTGCACTCGCAGTGTCGGTGATGATGGGGTCCGTCGTCGCCCGCAGGTAGTGGGTGAAGACGTCCCCACTCGATCAAGGGCCTCCTCGGGACAGCCGCTGAACCGCATCGCAGCAGACCGCCGATGGAAGGCAACATACCGAGCGTAGAAGTCGGGTCGATGTCCTCCTTGGGCTCGAACAGCAGCTCCATCTTGCGAATCCGAGGTCCGGGTTGTCGCCGCCATCATACTCCGAGACCTCTAGGCGCGCGGACGAGAGGGGGGGTAGGTCCGTGACCTGCGGGGCGTAGTGCCGCGGGTGGCACGGCGAAGCCGGGCACCACGGGTGGTGCGCCGGCAGGGGCGCCGCGGGTGGCGCCTCGCCGGGGCCACGCCATCTGCCCGGGGAGTCCCGCGCTGGTCGCAGGTGTTAGTGGAGAGGAGAGGGCAGCCGGTCGCGCGTCGAAGACGAAGACGATGTCGGTGACGATCGGTGCGTCGCGGATAACGCCATCATCCTCCCGCAGCCGAGGAGGGGCGGGGTCGGCGCCGCCGACGTGTCGCAGTGGGGCGGCGCGTGGCAGCCTCGAGCGCCCCGCGCCCGGGCGGCGCGGCAACCGCTGGGCTGTGCTCCAGCGTGGTCGCTTGTGGTCGCCGAGCGGCTTAAGGTACGGGAATCGCCGGGGCAAGTAGACGCATCCATGCGACGAAGGCGGCGCCCTCGATCTCGCCGAAACGCCGGCCGATCTTGGCGCAATTGTCGCCGAGGAGTTCCTTCAGCGCCTTGGTGAACTCTTGCATCTCGGAAGCCATCGGTGGTGGGAATCGCCCCGATCTCCGGATACCAGCCGGCCACAGACCGGTTCAATTGGGCCGGTTGTGACACGCCACCGATGATGGCCGTGGAGGAGAAGGTGGCGTGGGGGGCTGCGGGTGTCCCGGCGGCGGCGCTGGCAACGGCGGCCGAGGCGGCGGCGGGTGGCGGGTGGAGAGAGGGGGTGGAGATACGAGCTATTTTTATTGCTTGCTTATTCCCAAAGATATTACATACTCTTGCTTATATAGCCCGGCTAGTGGGACTTGTAATCTAAGCAATCTCTTATAAGGTTTCCTTATATGATTGAAATACCTTTTACAAGCAATATTTATTTATTTACTAATAAGGGCCTTCATTATACGATTGGAATATTCCCTTTTACACACCAAAAAGTCTAAGATAATCCTAACTTGATGACGGTAGAGTCGGAAGCGGGAAAGAGGAGGTGGCGGGGGCGCCGCCCCCTGCCCGCGCCCCCCCCCCTCGTGGCCGCCGCGCCGCTTCTGGTCCTCTTAGCCCGTCCCGTCCCGGGCTGGCCCAATTCCGGTTCATGACACTATTACTTAAAAGCGAAAAAGATGACGACGCGGACGATGGCAGACGGCGGCGGCGCCACCAGGGCGGCCCTGCCCTTGCGCCATGGCCCATGGGCCCATTCATTTTGACACATGACAAGAATGCTGCAGGAGCGCCAGCGTCGCCCTGTGCCAGTATAGCGCGTTGTACTTCTCTGGTGAACGATCAGACAGCCCTGCGGCGTTCTGTTTTTTGGCAAGAAAAAAATCCACAATTTCTCTCTCTTTTTTTAAAAAAATGTTTTGCATTTCGGCAAAAAAATCCCGCATGTTTCTTTTTCTGAAAAGTTACACATGACTTAAACGTGACAAAGTGATTACTTAATACGAGACAAAGCAAGATGCATAAATTTTATGTATAATATTTTGTGAAATATATTTATTAACATAATTTCTTAGAAAGCTACAAAAATTATATACGGAGTAAAGCATTTCCAACAACTTTGGCAAAACTGGTTTGACATTTTCTCTATTTGCCAAATCTGAAATGCAAATGCCAAGTCTAAAAAGAGTTCATCTCCAACAGTCAGATCTAATTTACATCGGGAACCCCGGAAGAGAAACAAAATTATGTTTATATCATTCCACCTCTTGAAAACTTACCTCAGGAGCCTTGAGGCGTAAACAAAAATTATGTTTATGTCCTTCCACCTCTTCTAATACGCACGGATGTGCCATGAATGCCAAACGTCGTAGCGCGCGCATAAATGCGCGCGTAAAACCGCCCTGATTTGCCAACACTCACTAAATTGCCAACTCCAAATGTTAAACTGTTGGAGAGAGTTTTTGGAGCTTTTTGGCAAAATTTGAGAATGCCAAACACAAATGGCAAACTGTTGGAGTTGCTCAATAACTTGTTTGTATTACTTAGATATATATAACTTGATGAATGATTTCTATGTAAAGTTGAACGTATGAGTTATATTGAAGAACTTGCAAGTATAAAATCATAACAAATTAGTACAAATATGAAAACTATGTATGAAAATAACTATGTATTTTATAACTTGTTTGTCTGTTAAATTGGGTAAAAACTGGACAAAAATTTAATTATAAGAGCAACTCCAGTGGAGGGCCTCGAATTGGGCCCTCAAATTTTCATTTGCATGCCAAACTAAAAAAAAAAGGGGCCTAATTTATGCTTTCACTCCAGCGGTGGCACCCAAACAAATTAAAAAGCCCCAATGTCTGGCTGGTAGCCACGGACACATGGGCCCTACCGGTCAAGTCCCTCCCTCTTCCTCTTCTTTTTGTTCTCTTGCCGTCCGCTCGGAGACCAGAGCTACAGGGAGGAGAGTGGAGACCGAAAATCCGGAGGGGAGGGAGTCGCACGTGGAGGTGGAGACGAACCCCATCTCGATGGCGCCGCTTCTTGTATCCCGGCACCGCCCCAACCGGCGAGGCTCAAGACCGCCGCGTCCCCAGCGGGCGAGCCCCATCCCGACGGCGTGCCCCGACCAGCGAGGTTCAAGGCCGCCGTGCCAAAGCGAGCAAGCCGAATCAAGATGGCGCCCCCCCCGCGCCCCCGCCCCCCCGCCGCCCCGGCCGACGTGTACCATCCATCACGGCGCCCCAGACCAACCCGCGGCGCTCCCATCGCCGGGCCCCCCATCCCGACGGCGCCCCGGACCGACCCGGCGGCGGCACCCCGGACGGTGTGCCCTCGCCCGATGGCGCCCTGCCCATCCCGGTGGCGCCCCGCACCGACCGGGCGGCACCCCTATGCGGCGTGCCCAAGCCCGACGACGCCCCCCCCATCTTGCGGTGCCCACCGGCGCCGAGATGGTGGACGCCATCGCGGACCGCGTGCACCGGGCGGGTGGTTGGCTGCTGGGCGGCCGGCCAAGGCGGCGGGCGGCGCGGTGCTTGCAACCGAACGCACAGGTGGAGAAAATGCTTGCGAACAGATGAAAAAGTGGGACCCACGGAAGTAGGGGGATCCAGATGTGGGGGTTCAAATTAAAATTTAGGGTTTTCTAAAATTTGAGGTCTCATTTAGGGGTCTCATTTGAGTTGATTTTTTTTATCAAAGCCCCTAGAATTTAGGGTAGGGGCTCAAATAGGGGGTGTGTTGGAGTTGCTGTAAAAACTTATGATGTTATCAAAATTGTCGGTTTTAAGTTATAAAACTAAGGTATGTTGTGTAACATATATCTATAACTTAGTTACTTACTTTCTAAAAAAAACAGAAAGTAGCGCTAGATTCTATTCCAGCATCGGAATGGAATTGGGGACTCCACTAATAGCGCTTTGTTGTGGGAAAAAAATGCTTTTGGACCGAGATTTTAGCAGCGTGACACTGCACCCTATCCAAGGCCCCACCACATTATACCGTGCTTTCCGCAATTCTATTTGGATGGTAGTTGGTTCAGAGGGGAATGGAGCGACAGCAACTCGGCGAGCAGCTTCTCCAGTGCATATTTCTTCTCTGACCTCAGCGCTGATGTAGGTAGAAAGAAACAAAATATTTATTTGAATGGTGTATCTATTTTCAATTCTGTTTGTACCGATGTGTTTTACAAGATGAGGTGAACAAAAGTAGATCTCAGTCGGATATGTTTCGAACAATTTTTTAGTAAGCAATTTTTGTGTATTAACTCATGACATATAACCTATGACATAAAACTGATGTACTCCTTCTATTCCAGATTATTGGCTTCTGAGTTTTCATAACTTTGAAGATATTGAAGATATAAGTTATGATTTATAAGTCATATGTTATAGGTAGTATTGTACATGAGTTGTAACTTGTGTAGATAATTTTGCCACGTAGTAAGTTAAATGTATAATTTATGAGTGTAATTTTTGTAACGTTGAAGATCACGTAAGTTATGTGTATTAGTTAGATTTATAAATTATACACACAAAGTTTTAAATAAAAGTAATGTGTATAACTTTGTAGTAACTGTTTTTTTTTGTTAAATAGAGAAAAAAATATAAAAAAGAAAGTTGTGGGATTTTTTTGTTGCTAAAATAGGAAAGTCACAGAATGTCTGGAGATTGTTGGCTACTTGTGATTCCATTATGGGGCAGCATGATCTTCATATCGATATATTTCCTAGCTTTGTATATATTTTTTTCTTATCTAAACACGTGGAAGATCTATCCAATTTGGTTATATCATCATCCATGTTTTAGACCGCAAATGCGCTATGAAATTTAGCAGCAGCCTGTTTTGACGCGCTATTGCCGCTATAGCGACCGCTATAGCGGGCGCTTATGGTTGCGCTTACAGCGCTATTTGCAACGCAGCGTCGGCATGCAGTTCACGCTATAGCGCCGCTATTGCACCGCTATAGCGCCGCTATTTGTTTCAAATAACAGAAAATCAGGACAAGTATATAATTATAATTTGATAAGTGATAATGATAACAATATAATAAAGTTCTCATCCTCAAAACAAATAACCATGAAGGCATCAAGTCAAGTACATAAGCAAACAACCATAAAGTTATTGAAATCACTCAACCACTAACAATTAGGCTAGGTTGATCAATTTGCCAATAAGCGCCATAATAGCCGCTATGACGCTATTTGAGTTTAGCGTGCCAGCTATAGCGCGCTATTTAAATCGTGGATCATCATGGATTCAAAAAACGGATCTAAATGTGACCTAAATGCACAATCTTCGCATGTATCACTTTTCATGATAAACTAAACCTAAAAAGTGAAATAACCTTTCAAACCATTTTCTATAAGAACATAATTTCCATTACTTTGAGAAATAGATTCTTTTTTTTTTTTTGAATTCGATGTAGGAAAAAATTTAATAAGTCCAAACTTCCTAAAAAGCCTGAAACTCCATCCAAAATAAGTTTAAAATGAAAGGAGTATTCGGAATAGCAGAGGTCTTGGCTGACTTGGCTAAACACAGCATTTTTTTAGCGAAATGGTAAAGGAGGAGCAAATTAATTTTATTGCTCTTTCAAACTGGTAGGGACTCTTTCCCGATCATATTCTTAAAAACCTCTGTGGAGGGTGTGACTTTTGTGGCATGCTATGGATCCACATGGTAGATCCGGGGTATTCTACTTGGAGCTGACCTGCCGTTTTGATATTGGGGACATTGATAAGGGTGATTTCTATGTGAAATTCACCTTGCGTTTAAAAGCAAACGATTTCAAGTTTGCCATTTATTCTATTTATGGACCGCTCAATATCAAAATAAAAGTGCTTTCCTCGCTGAGCTAGCTAATACTTGCTCAAAAGAGAACCTTCCGTATATTATTGGAGGGGACTTTAATATTATTCGAAAACCCTAACGACAACAAAAGCACAGGGGACTTTGACACCAAATGGCCGAACCTTTTTAATGCGGTCATTAATTCTCTTGATCTCGGAGAAATCTCAACGTCGGGATGCCAATTCACTTGGGCCGGACCTGGGGATAATCCCACCCTTGAAAAGCTTGATAGAGTCTTAGCCAATGCAGATTGGGAGATTCAATTCCCTCTAACTGTGGTGGAGTCTAGAGATCGGAATATTTGCGACCATACTCCCTAGTTATTAACACTGGTGCCTCTACACATCAGACCGCGTTCAGACCATTCAGATTTGAAAGGGGATGGCTATTAAGGGAAGGTTTTTATGATATGGTTGTGAATGTTTGGCAATCCGAAACTTCCTGTAACAATCCCTTAGAACGTTGGCAAGCTAAAATTCGGAAACTAAGACAATATCTTAGAGGGTGGGCAGCAAATACCGCAGAACTTATAAGAAAGAGAAGAAAACTCTTCTAACTCTTTTTACAGGGAGCTAGATAACAAAAGCAGTAGACTGTTTGCCTTTCCGATCAAGAGATCAATTTTAAACATTACCTAAAAAGAACGCTTTAGTTTCTCTTTTTGAGGGAAGAGGAATTAAAGTGGTACGAGAGAGCCAAGGTTAAGTCCTTATTAGAGGGTGATGCTAACACTAGGTTCTTTCACTTAGTGGCTAATGGGAAACATCGAAAACAACATATTTATAAACTTGAAAATGATCAAGGTGTTGTTATTGGTGATGTCCGTCTCAAAAGTCACATTACAAATTATTACAAAAATCTCTTTGGTCCACCTGAAAGCAGACCGAGGTGACTTTGTTGGAAAATCAGATTTCAGATATTCCACAAGTTACCCCCGAGGAAAATGATATCCTCATCGCTGAAGTTCACTCATTCTGAAGTGAGGGATGCCATTTTCCAAATGGAACACAATAAAGCTCCGGGACCGATGGTTTTCCCCCTGAATTCTATCAGGGTTTTTTTGGGAGCTTATTAAGGATGATCTTCCTGTCCATGTTCTATGAATTTTACAATGAGAGTCTAGATCTTTTTAGTCTCAACTTCAGAATAATTTCTCTTATTCCTAAAACTCGAGAATGCTAGTACTATTCAACAATATAGACCAATTTGTGTCCTTAATGTTAGTTTCAAAATTTTCACGAAAAGTGGGAACTAACAGATGAATAAAGTAGCTAAGACAGGTTGTGAGTCCGACTCAGACGCTTCATGCCTCGGTAGGAATATCATGGAAGGAGTAGTTATTTTACATGAAACTATCCATGAATTACATACCAAAAAAGGAATGGAGTCATTTTCAAAATTGATTTTGAAAAGGCTTATGACAAAGTTAAATGGTCCTTCCTTCAAAGAACGCTACGCATGAAGGGATTTTCCTCCAAATGGTGTAAATGGGTTCAAAACATGGTCACGGTGGGAGTGTAGGGGTAAAAAGTAAATGACGACATTGGCCCCTACTTTCGGACCAAAAGGGGTCTTAGACAAGGTGATCCTTTGTCGCCTATCTTGTTTAACATCGTTCTTTATATGCTAGCTCTTCTTATTAATAGAGCAAAAGCCGATGGTCAAATAAGAGGGGTTATTCCTCACCTGTTAGATGATGGCTTATCTATTTTACAATATGCATGATACCATCATCTTTTTAGATCATGACCCCAACAAGCAAAAAATTTGAAACTTTTGCTTTGTGCTTTTGAACAACTCTGGTCTAAAAGATCAATTTCTATAAAAGCGAAATCTTCTGTTATGGTGCTTGTCAAAGAGATGAAACATTATTATACAACACTCTTTGATTGTAAGGTTGGGGCCTATCCTTTTAGATATTTAGGTATCCCAATGCACCATAGACAACTTCTAAATTCAGAATGGAGTAAAGTGGAGGAACGCTTCGAACAAAAACTTTCCTGCTGGAAAGCTAAGTACCTGTCCTATGGGGGAAGACTTGTATTACTAAATTCAGTCTTAAGCAGTCTCCCAATGTTCATGATGTCCTTTTTTGAGATTCCAAAGGGTGTCCTCAAGAATCTTGACAAATTCGGACCAAGATTCTTACGCAAGGTTCTCTGGTAAACATAAATATAGACTTGCTAAATGGGATATTTTATGCCGCCCCAAGGATCAAGGTGGTCTTGGAATTCTGGATTTGCATATTCAAAACAAATGTTTATTGGCCAAATGGATTGTTAATCTTATTAATACTGAGATGGCACCTGGCAATCTCTGCTTAGAAATAAATATTTGCATTCCAAGTCTCTAACCCAAGTATCAGCCAAACCAAATGACTCTCATTTTTGGAGAGGCCTCATGCATATCAAAGATGAGGTGCTTGCTAAAGGTAATTTTATGATAAAAGATGGAACCATAACGAGGTTCTGGGATGATACTTGGTTAGGTGATAAGCCTCTCAAACTGAGATACCCGAGCTTATATAATATAGCTAGGGATCGTCATGCAACAGTTTCCAAAGTTATGTCCTCTAACGCCCTCAATGTTTCTTTTAGGAGAGCCTTGGTGGATAATAACCTGTTGGATTGGCTTAGCCTTGTAGCACAGACCTCTAATGTGACTCTGGTGGATGGAAAGGACTATTTTAAATGGCTCTTATCTAAGTCCGGAGTTTTTTCTGTCCGGTCTATATATCTTGATGCTATTGATACAAGTCCACCATTCCACCATAGGAGGATCTCGAAATGGAAAATACCTCTAAAAATAAAAAATCTTCCTCTCGGTTTGTCCAAAAAAGGTGTCATTTTGACAAAAGACAATCCGGCTAGGAAAAAACTGGAAGGGGAGTCGAAAATGCGAATGCTGTAATTCGAATGAGTCGATTCAACATCTCTTTTTACTACCATTTTGCCAAGATGATTTGGAGAATTATTTTCTATGCTACTAATCTAACTCAACCTGTTTCTATAAACCATATGTTTGGTACTTGGCTTAGTAATCAGCATAAGCAGGCTAAGTCTCTGATTTGGGTTGGGGTGGCTGCTCTTTTCTGGGCAATCTGGAGATGTCGTGATGACATAATTTTTAAAAAATTGAAATCTAACTCTATTATGCAGGTTATCTTCAGGGGAGCTTATTGGCTACGTTCCTGGGCCCAGCTGCAGCGTACTGAGCAAACAAAGGAAGTCCTCGTGTGTTTGAGCAAGCGTTTAGAGATGGTTGCTTTAGAAATTTCTAATGGAGGGTGGAAACATCTTTTCCGTTTGCTATAATTTCCATGTCATTGTTTAAGACATTGGGGTTTTCTTTACTTTTCGAACTTTGTAATAATTGGCTGTGTACATCTATGAATGTAGAGGCCGGATTGTATTATCCATTATCTAAAAAAAATATATATATATCATCCTATAGCTATATTGCATTAAAGAAGATTACGTCTCCTAGTCTGGCTTGATTGCTTCTTCCAAACGGCCTGATGCGCACGCTAAGCGGAGAAGGCTGGGTGGCAGAAGTTGCCTGCCAGGTCCTCTGATGCGATTTGTGATCCGATAAAGTGATAAAGCTAGCTCACGTTCTCACGTACTCCACACACCTCACTTGCTCCACTCTCGGTCTCGGACGCAACTATTTTAAAGAAATGAAATCTAGTTTGCGGTCGTTCTGGAAACAAAGACCGCTACTCGTGGAGCACAGAGCACTATTTTCTTGCAGTTTCCACATCCAAGCACCTCAGCTTCCCGTCCCGATCCAACCATGGCAGTCCCTACCGTCGTCTTACTGCCCGTTTGGGGTGCCGGCCACCTCATGCCCATGCTTGAGGCCGGCAAGCGGCTGCTCACCCCCGCGGCGGCCGCGCGCTCTCACTCACCGTGCTCCTCATCCCACCGCCCACGGAGCAGGTCGCCGAGGTCGACGGCCACATATGCAGGGAGGAGGAGGGGCCTCCGACCTCGACATCCGCTTCATCCGCCTCCCCGCCGTCGAGCCCCCTGACTTCCGCGGCATCGAGGACTTCGTCACCCGGCTGGTACAGCTGTACGCGCCCCACGTCAGGGCGGCCATCTCCAGCCTGGCGTCCCCGGTGGCCGCGTTCGTCATCGACTTCTTCTGCACCACGCTGCTCGACGTGTCCCGTGAGCTCGCCGTGCCAGCGTACGTCTACTTCACCGCCAACGCCGGGATGCTCGCGCTCATGCTGCGCCTCCCGTCGCTCCACGAGGAGGTGACTGTCCAGTTCGAGGAGATGGAGGTGGCGGTGGACGTGCCCGGGCTGCCGCCGGTGCCGCCGTCGTCCCTCCCGACTTCAGTGATGGACAAGAATTGCCCCAACTACACGTGCTTCGTGTACCACGGCAGGCGCTTCGCTGAGGCCGACGGCATCATCGTCAACACGGCTGCCGAGCTCGAGCAGAGTGTGCTTGCTGCCATCGCCGACGGGCGGTGCACGCGCGGTGTCCGTGCCCCGGCGGTCTATCCAATTGGCCCGGTGATCTCGTTCCCCACGCCCGCCGAGCAGCCGCACGAGTGCGTGCGGTGGCTCGACACGCAGCCGCCAGCCTCCGTGGTGCTCCTCTGCTTCGGGAGCATGGGGTCCTTCACCACGCCACAGGCGCACGAGATCGCGCACGGCCTGGAGCGCAGTGGCCACGGCTTCCTCTGGGTGCTGCGCGGCCCACCGGCACCCGGCGGTTGGCACCCGTCGGACGCCAACCTCGCCGAGCTGCTCCCCGACGGCTTCGTCGAGAGGACCAAGGGCAGAGGCCTGGTGTGGCCGACGAAGGCGCCGCAGAAAGAGATACTGGCGCACGCCGCCGTGGGTGGTTTCGTGACGCACGGCGGCTGGAACTCGGTCCTCGAGAGCCTGTGGTTCGGCGTGCCGATGGTGCCGTGGCCGCTGTACGCCGAGCAGCACCTGAACGCGTTCACGCTGGTGGACTACATGGGCGTCGCCGTGGCGATGAAGGTGGACAGGAAGAGGAACAACTTCGTGGAGGCCGCGGAGCTGGAGCGAGCTGTGAAGGAGCTGATGGGCGGCGGCGCGGAGGGGAGGAAGGCGAGGGAGAAGGCCGTGGAGATGAGGGCCGCCTGCAGGAACGCCGTGGAGGGTGGCTCGTCCTTGGCTGCGCTGCGGAGGCTATCAGAGGAGATGGGCAAATTCGACACGAAGCACTGATGATGAGAGGCAACTCTGTATATACTCTGCATATGTCAAGTGTTCTTTATTGCTTGGACAATACTGTACGTAGCTCCTTGGTCCTGTGTTGTGTCTCGCATCAGGCATTTCTGTCGTTACCAAATTTTTTTTCAAATACAGACCACCTCATGGATGGCTGCCAAATTCTCATGGGATTTTTTCTTTTCACGCCGAATGACAGCGAAAAGATCATGAGTTTTAATCGCTATTTTTACATTACCGTTAACGCAATTTTTGCAGTACCTCAAGAGAAATTTCAGTTATCTCAACTACTACTAGTATGAACCAGTAGCCGTAGATTTACAAGAAAGACGATACGGCACATTGCTGTTTCTTTAGAGAGAGAAGATGCAAAGATTTTGTTCAGATGCTCAAACTAGGCGTGCTTAAGGGTTGCACATTGCTGTTTCTTTAGAGAGAGAAGATGCAAAGATTTTGTTCCGATGCTCAAACTAGGCGTGCTTAAGGGTTCTACGTAAAGTCTGCATTGTGTTGTGAGTGCCCTAAGTTATGAATTTTTTTAGATAATGGATAAATATATCCAGCCGGACAGCCAATTATTACACAAACTTTCAATGAAAGAAAAGAGAAAGCTATGGTCTTATAGATCGACCAGCAAGCTAGTTCAAACAGCCCTAAGTTATGAATGCAAGGCATGGGCCGTTTTATTGGCTGCTGGGCTCGAGACAATATTATAGCCCAAGTCTGAAAGTACTCCCTCTGTCCTAAAATGTGTGTGGTTTTATAGCCTTTTTATTGTTTTCATGTCGTATGTTTGATTCGGCTTGTATAAAATATTTGCAATATTTAGAAGTCTAAATAAATTTAAGTTGTTTCTCAGGAAGTGCAAGGGAGACATTTTGCGATGGAGTGAGTACTACATAGTCAGTGTCAAGTGCCAAAATGAAGGGTCCATGGGCCATGGCGCAAGGGGCAGCCGCCCAGGTGGCGCCGCCGCCCATCCACCACCATCCTCGCGTCATCTGCTTCACTTTTAAGTAATAGATATTTAGTAAATAAAATAGGAAATCGAATCGAGATTTCTTTAGATGCAAGTCTCCTCGGACAACAAATACAAGGGACTTGTAATCAGTTGAATCAATCGGAAAAAATTAAAGGGGTAACACCCAACGGCTCTTGTCTCTCAACTCTCTCTCTCTCTCCCCAACCCTAGTGCGCCGCGCCCGCCCCCTCCACTGCGCCGCCGCTTCTTTGCCACGCCACCGCGCCATGGCCCACCGCTGACGTCGTCAATCGTCATCTCCTCCGCCGTCGCGTGGCCGTTCGTCATCACCACCGCCGTCCACGCTGCCCCAAGCCGACCGCCACCGCCCCCAACGCCGTCGCCGCCACGTGTCATGCGGAATCGATCCGTTTTGTGACGGTGGTATCCGGAGACCAGGGCGATTCTTACCACCGATGGCTTCCGATTACCACCACCCCAAGTACAGATGGGCGATCACATTCATGGTGAAGCTCCACACCATCTTCGACGACTACGAGCAGGCTGTGACAGAACGCTAGGAGAAACATCAGGCTGTACAGCAAGCTGGCACGGACAACGACAATGCCGTCCTCCACATCCACGGCGAACTGGTGGCCACACCAGCAACAACTCTGCAGCACGCGACCATGCTGTCCGACGTCGCGACTCGACGTCATCTCAACCAAAACCGATGATGTCCCGCGCCATCGGCGCCACCGGCGGTGACGGCGTTCCCCGGCGCCGTCTATGTCACCCTCTCCAAGATTAGCGATGCTACAAGCAATGCGTACGCCTACCCCAAGGACACACCCCGCCGTCGCAGCTTAGTTCAAATCAGATCAGGAGGCCACCTCCGACGTCCACCAGCTGCTCGACGAAAAGCCTACCCAACTAGGCCAACGTCTCGTGGTTACTATAATGACAGAGATAAGTTTTCCAGTCAAAACTACATGATCTCGACATCACGATTGCAAACGCCATCATGTGCAACACAATAATGTCGACCGATGTCGACATCGACGTTCTTGACCACGAAGACCTAAGCAACACCGGGACCATGGACACCAATGACGTCAACACCCTCGTAGATCAGAACACCACGAGCCCGACAATCACCGGGGAAAGTCCATATTACCCGGCCGGCAGCCGCTACCTCTATCATCATTGCTGCAACAATGTCACCCGACGTCACCATTGACGTCGCTCACCACAACAACCTCGACATTGACGACACCTCCAAGGGCACCACCAACGTCAATGACGCCTCCCCCAAGGGCCATCATCAACCCCCGCGTCGACAACCTAGACCACGACGCCCTCGACATCACCATGCCAACCATTGACAACATCAGCTCCAGCGGCGGCGACTCCAGCACCAACACCACCAATGTCAACACCAACGTCCCGAACATCAACGACGCTATCCCGACACCTACGCCAACGTCGACAACGGCGATGCCCCCAAGGGCATCGACAATGGCAAAGACGCCCCTCCCACGGAGCCAATGCCGACCACGGCGTCAACAACAATGATGTCCACGACAACAACGCCGCAGAAGGCAACCCCATCAGCACCTCGCCAATGGAATATCAGCTCTAGCAAAGATATGAGGTATGGCGCGCTGTCCACCTGACAATAGCGGTGCTTCTCTGGTTCATCTGCAAGCCAAGCCAGGCGCGACTAGAGGACAGGGATACCTGCACACGGTGTCTCCCTTGCGACTTCAAGCAGTCCATCTACGGCAACCTCATTAGCAATATAGCACCACCAGGACTACACGAGGACCAGTTCAACTACGTCTATGCTTCCAAGTTCGCCAACGGCCTCTACACCCAACCAGGGGAGGCCCTACAGCGGGAGGTGACCCGCACAAAGGACACAGCGATCCGCCTCGCTCGTATCATCAACACTCCTCCACTACGTTCATCGCACAACTCAGCAACAGGCAATGGACACGATGACATCGACAACAACATCACCAGTGGCAACTCGGCTATGCCAGCAGGGACGACTCGAGGGCCCAATCAGCCGGCCCCCACGATCATCAACGACAACAACGCCCAGTACGACTACACCAACGAGCACTACAACAGGCTGATCTTTGCTTGTGTTTGTGTCATCTGTGGTTGTTTCTGTGCTGTGGAATATGATCTTAGTGACTTAGTCATAGCAGTGACGGTGAAATGTACGTTCTGCGCTGTGGAATGTAAGTTTGACCTCATTTATATGAATAAAGTGATCTGTGTTGTTCTAATTATATGTCCTTGTGCCCCTCAAAAATGTATTGTTCTGGGATCATTGAGGTGTTAGGCAAGCACGTGCCGGCACAAGCACTGTAGTGTTGTCATGCCCAGTGGCATGACACGACACACTAAGCGCTTGTAGTGCCATGCCTGGGCCGCTACCCAGCACGGTGGCATTATTATACACGGCACGGCTAAGATGCCATGACTTCTCGTGTCAGTGCCGTGTCATGCGGTCCAGTTGGCCATGTATATGCATTTGATTTGATACCACTTGATATTTTCCTCTTTGTACTGTTTTTTTAGTCACTCGCTCTTCACCAACTGTCTTCGTTTTACAACTATAATATAATCAAATTTCTTAAAAATATACCGAAGTGAAATAAAATGATAAAATTTTATTAAAATAAAATTTATCTAGCTAACAAATTATGTATCCAACCAGCAAAGTCCATCTCTGTAGCTTCTTCTAGAAAGTGTCTTTCTTGATATCAAAGTAAAGTTGGAAGGAGAGATGACAAAGAGTGTGTTGAGTGTTTCTGTCTTCAACCATTGATGATGCAGAAATGGCCGGTCTTAATCTAAAATAACGTGTCTTCAGGAAACCGCAAAAGAAATTCTGCTAGCGGGGATCGATCGCCTATTTAAATATAGGCCAAGCAAGACTATATAGTCCAATTAAGTAAAAAAGAAAACAGGGTAATAAAGAAGCACGCTTATGGCTGACGAGGCATGGAGGGTGCCGATGGCGGTGCAAGAGCTGGCTACCGGCCGTGTGGAGGAGCCACCGAGCCGGTACGTGCAACCGGAGCAAGATCGCCCAGGCTCAGGAAGCCTGCTGCTCGCTGTTGACATGCCGGAGCCCCTCCCTGTCGTCGACCTCGGCCGGCTGCCAGCCGCTGACGAGACCGCCAAGCTCTTCTCAGCACTCCAAACCTGGGGACTGTTCATGGTATGTAATTAACCCTTAGCTATACGTACCTAGATCACCACACCCTTTGGAGTTTAGACCAAATGTATATTGTTTCACTGTGTGGCGTGAGAGTAATACTTGTACTTCTCTGTTGTGCAGGCTACTAACCACGGGATAGACGTTTCTCTGATGGACGACGTGATGAACGCGTCAGGCGAGTTTTTCCGGCAACCGCTCGTGGAGAAGCTGAAATGCAGCAACCTGATAGAAGGGAGGCGCTTCCAGCTGGAAGGGTACGGCGATGACGCGGTGACATCCCAAGATCAGATCCTGGACTGGAATGATCGGCTGCACCTCCAAGTCGAGCCTGAAGACGAGAGGACTCTTGCTTACTGGCCCAAACACCCTGTATCTTTCAGGTCAGCTGACTTCATTTTTTTCTTCTTTTCAATAATTCCTCAACGTACGGCTTTACTTGTAATCTCTGAAGTCCTTGATTTCCATTTTTTAGGGATGTTCTGCACGAGTATGCATCAGAAACCAAAAGAATAAGGGACACCGTCCTCCGAGCAATGGCCAGGATCTTTGAGCTTGATGAGGACTACTTCATAAGGCAGATGGGTGACAGGGCTCCGGCACACGCCAGATTCAACTACTACCCTCCCTGTCCAAGGCCAGAGCTCGTCTTGGGTATCAAGCCCCACTCCGACCCCGGCGCTCTGACTGTTCTTCTCGTCGACAAAGACGGCGTCGGGGGGGGCTGCAGGTTCTGCGGGATGGCATGTGGTACAGTGTCCCATCCGTCCGACACTCCTTGCTCATCAACTTGGGAGACTCCATGGAGGTAATCAAGGCGTCTGCGAATCCATTGTCCAAGTTCCTAGCCGGTTCTGAATTTTGTAACATTCTGTTGCAGATCATGAACAACGGGATCTTCAAGAGCCCGGTGCACAGGGTCGTGACCAACGCTGAGAAAGAGAGGATGTCACTGGCCATCTTCTACGCCGTTGATGGTGAGCAAATGCTTGAGCCGGCGGCTGGTTTAGTGGACGAGAATCGTCGTCCGGCGAGGTACCGACGAATTAAGGTCACGGAGTATGTGGCTGCGCTCCAAGAACATTTCGCCAAGGGAATGAGAATTGTCGAGACTCTGAAGATCTAAGTTATTGCATCTTCGTTTAAACTGAAGTAGAAGGTACAGAGAGTGCACCCATGGACGATATAAGAGCTGCTTTTTAGTAATGATATTAAGATAAATAATGTATATGGAGACGATCCCTGGAGATGAGCCAGCACTAGCGCTGGTGGGGCTCTCGGCCCCCCTAAAATTCGGTAATCAAGGTTAATTACTGTAGCAAAAATAAAAATCACCATTAAATCTTCATGCAAATTAACATCTCCTTTGTTTCAGCACCAGCTAAAATTTTTTTCAGGCTTCGTCACTTACAAGGTGTTTTGTATAAATGTTTTGTTGTATTATTAAATATTTTCCTTTAGTCATTTGGCAGCCTCCACGTACATTTCCATGTTTGAAAATCATTTTCAAAAACAAATGTCCTAAGGCGACCATCTCTAAAATCATCGAGCGAGAGATTGGGTGCCCGGTCCTCCAAGGCCGCCGATCTCGCCGGATTGGTGGCCCCGGAGAGTTTGCAAGAGCTCGGGCGACGCCCCGGCAGGACCGCGAGCTCTAGACGAGTCCGGGCTGTCTTGGCGGGCCCCGCGGCCCCTAACGAGCTCAAGACGTGACTGGAGGCCGGAGCTCGCGGTCTACGAGCTCGCGCCAGCTCGTGGACTCGAGCTCGTGGCGAGACGGAGCAGGCCTGCGGGATCCGAGCTCGCTCATGGCGAGGTAGCACGCCGCAGCCTCCCCCTCCCCCCCCGACCGTGGAATCAATGGTGGCTTTCCCCTTCCTGGCTGCCCCCTCGTAATCGAAGCCCGCAGCTTCTCGGAGGCCTCAGAGGGGGCGGAAGATAAATCGATCCTTCTCCACACCATCTTGCGGCGTCCTGACGGTGGTGGTGACGAGCGTCGCCTTAAATCTGCTTTCACTGATTTGGCTCTGCCGCCCCCCGAGTACAGGATTTCCCTGTGGCTCCCCACCCCCCCCGAAGGGGAAGATGCGGCGTGCCCTCCCTTGGCAGGAGCACCAACTGCTCCCCGCCCGCTGCAGGTTTTCACCGATATGGCCATGGTCAGCGCCTGAGCCACAGAAGATGTGATAATGTCTCCCCCCAGTGGAAGAGGAGTGGTCTCTTTCGCCGGATCCAGCGAGCACCATCCAGATCTGCACCGGTAGCTACCTCACCGTCGGAATCTTCGCCTTCAAAGTCTGTGTCAACTTCAGAGTCATCCCAGTCAATCGCCTCTACCTCCTCCTCCTCCTCCTCAGGCTGAGGGCCAATGGCGAGTGGGGGATCGGTCGTGGGGCCAGTCAGGGCATCTTGTGGAGCGGCGGGAAGATGGTTGATGTAGGGGCTGGTGGACGGCGGCGCCGGAATTGACGCTGGCGGGGTCGGGGGCTGGGGCTCTCTCTCACCTCGGCGCTCGCTCATTTCGATATCAAATAGCTATTACAGTGACATATGGTTCAGTACAGTCATGTGGTTCACATAGTGAATGAAGTCAAAACTGTCCGGAAGACCTAAACAAACATCAAAGATGGATTTGAGACTATGTTTCAGGTCTCTTCAATACTTAAACTTGTTTATGTTGTGTTCATTATAGAAAACTCCACTTGGAACCGAAGATTTATTAGGTCATCCTTTTGTGCTGAAACCTGAGTTTGCTTTACTTATTCATTTATCAGAACGCGTTTGGAGTTTCTGCTCTCTAAGGAATATACCCGGAAGTGTTTATTTAAACACTTTTTTTAGTTCCTGCTATTATGTACATAAAGTTGCTTGTGTTGGATTGCTTGCAGTTTGAAGCATTATTTGTTGGATTATGTCTAATTTTGTTGGACTGTTTGAGCTCAAAGTTGACCTGTTTGCGGGCTAGCAAGCTAGCTAGTTTACAAATTCGTTCATATAGGGTCTGCTGCTATTGAAATTTGCTTGGCTTGTTTAACCTGAAATACTGGTTTTGAAAAAAAAAGAAAACTATGTGGAAACATACAAAGTGACAGATCACTGAAACTAAGTTGATTTCATTTCCTGAAACATTAATCTTGCATCCAATCTTGGTCACATGTTCTCAAGATTGTTATCCAAGTAGTAGTTTCTAACTTTTCAGGAATGCACATAAAAATCATAAGCTAACGTTTTATGGTATTTTTGCTTGTACATTATTTTACTCTGCTTGTTACTACACAATAGGCTGCGTGCATTGTTTCATCTTTAAGAACTGTTTGAGTGAGCAACAAAACAATTTTAACCTGTATTCTATTGGAAGGTGTTGTCGAGTAAAAACATTGCTTGTTAACTGAACATTATGAATCACACTGGAATATCTCAACCATCAATGTGATGAACATTTGCATGGTAGGCACTTCCCCTGCTGACTGCTGTCACCCCCTTGAAGCTTTTCAGATTATACCTGGATGATCTAAGTACGAGCAATAAAACTATAAACTTGGGGCATTGCTTTGAAGTGTTCTGTTTTCTGATGTAGGCCTAACTTATGGGTCATTGCTGACTGAAAAATATGTTCAGATTTGCAGTTTTGAACATAAATTTCAGATTCTGCACGAAAAGGAGATGAAGAAATGGGCAACAGATAAGATGTTATCGCCTCCTTTTCTTGAGGCTTGGCTGGCTTGCTCACCATCCAGGTACTGTGGCAACTCACTGGGGATGGGAACAAAACCAGGTTTCATTCTAGCAGAGTTGATGGTTTCGGCATCACAAGATAGGCCATCACTCTCCTTGGAGTAAGCAGTGGCTGCCAGCAGAACCTTCTTCCTCAAGTCGACCTCGATCATCCACTTCGGGTCGTTAGGATAGTCAGCTTCCTCTAGTCGGAAGATGATGACGTCTGGATTGTCCACGTCGACGATGGGGAACTCCGGCTCGATGTGTGGGAAAGGGAAACGGTCTCCGCCATCGAAGGCGTCCCAGAACTCTTCCTCGTGCATTGTCACGTCTTTCCTCCACGTGTAGTCGTCTTCGCGAAGCGACCAGGTGGTGATTCGGAACCTGCGGCTCCACTTGAACAAGTCTCGGTGCCCAACTGTAAAGTTGCTCCAGTGCTGTGTGTCGATGCTCACGAACTTGATGCCATAGCGCGTGACGCACACGCTACGGCAGGCTTTAGGGTATCCTCGGCATGCCCCATTCGCGGTTCTCAGCGTCACGAACCCTGTCCACCGGAAGCGGCACGTACTGGAGCCTAGGCGGTGGCGGCGGCTGAAGCTTGGGTGTCTCCTTTTGGTGTCCCCTTCCGTGTCTCCGTACACGTGTCAATCATCTATTCGTTCCTTCTAGAGATGGGCCAACACGTATATATCCGTCCCGACGAGGCAACACAGCGTCCAAACGGAGCCCCACTGATCCAGCGACGGCCATCGAACGCACGGCCAGCGGCGGCCATCGAGCGGGCCAGCGGCGTGAGTGCGCACGGCCAGCAGTGCAAGCACCTGTAACGGCGACTCGGACGAGCACGGTGCCCGCCGGCAACCGTGCGCAGCAGAGCGGCAACGCCTCCGGCGACTCCAGCAGCGGATCGAACGCGCAGAGCAAGCGGCAGCGCGGACAAGCACGGTGGTGGCCGGCGAGCGTGCGGGCAACAGAGTGAGCACGCGCAGCAGCGGCCGCGCGGGCGAGCACGGTGGTGGTCGGCGAGCGTTCGCAGCGGAGCCGCGGTGGCTCCGGCGAGCGGCGGGCACGCGAGCGCATGCGGCACCAGCGAACGAGCGCGGCGGCTCCGATGGGCTGTACGCGAGCGCACGGCGTGGGTGAGCATCGTCCACGAGCATTGTCTTTTATTTAATTCAACTAATGGACCGTGGGAGATGGAGGAGATGGACGGTTCCGTATTTTAGAAGGGAACGAATAGATAATTGACACGTATGCGGAGATACAGAAGGGGACACCAAAAAGGAGACACCCAAGCTTCAGCCGGTGGCGGCGGGTTCCTTGTTGTCTTCGAGTGTGAGAACATGTCCATGAGAACCATCCCACGGTAGTAATCCACCCAGATCATGTACCGGCGTCTGTACGGCACCACTGCATCTGTCGACCACCAGTCTAGGTCACAACCGCCGCCGTGGACGTGCAGGTTCTGGAAGGATTGCCACTGCCCGGACCCAGACCGGAACAGGCTGACGCTTGTCCCATCATAGCTGATCCGAAGTTGAGCGACAACGAACGACGACGGCGAGTCGTCGACGTCGTTGCTTGTGCAGGATATTATACCAATTTCTCCATTAGCCAAATCGTGAGAGTAAATGACAGGCCCGCCTGCAGAAGCAGAAGGCAGCAGTATCAACGACGGCGGCCGCCGGCGACGGGAGGGGTCGCGGTCACGGCTCGCCTGGTAGACGAACAGATCGATGACAATATTTGGCGGGTACGTGTTCTCGTAGGACTTCATCGCAAGTAGCAAAACGTCGCGGTGCGCGGCGATGACATCCCCTTCGCACTCCCTCGGTGTCGGCGTCAACGGCCGCAGTTGCCAGTCGAAGGTGAGGACGGAAGTTCCGGGCGGTTCCACGAGCTGCAACGAGACGGAGATCTCCTCGTCTCTGGATGTGCGGGACATCGCCGACGTCGTGCGGTTGCCGGAGAAACCGTCCCGCCGGGCACCGGCTCGGTTCAGGAGCACCCAGCTGTGGTGCGAAGCCGGCGAACGCCGCACGGGCAACGAATCGGAGGAGCGCTTGTGCCGCCGGTGGCCGCCGCCGTGCACATCGTCGTCGGTATCCCTAGTCGAGGCCCGCATGGATCTAAGAGATGGGGTGGGGGACCCGCTTCCTGATGATCGCTTACGCATATAACGCCGGTGGGCCGGACATCGATCTGTGTTTCTCCGTGGTCCAGATCGATGTGTCTAGGTTTTTGTATTGGTGGCATGTTGGCCGTCGGCAGAAGTGGAACCGGAGGAAGATATATTATGGATCCGTGGTTTCTGGACGAAAACAGGATTGATTTCGTCCCTCTCTATATATATGGCAAATACTGGTCGCTGCTATCTGGAAACAGAGTACATCATGTTTGCAAAGTGTGCGTGCCGCACACGGATGAACCAGTGGTCACCAGGTGAATTGACTAATCCCTGAGTCAAGAAAAAACTCGTCCCTCCAACACCACAAGTCGAGGTACACAAGGGGAGATTATCCCAAATATTCAGTGACCAACTCGTCCCTCCAACACCACAAGTCTACATCACACCTCCTCGTTTGTTCGTCGTGTCACGGCAGGCAGGGCTAGCGGTAGTGGACGCGCCAAGAGAAGGTGCCAGGGCTTCTAGGGCAGTTTAACGTTTTGGTGGACAATTTTTCTTTTTTTGAGATTACACAGTATAACGCAGACGCCGACATGCATGCACACTCACCCCTATGAACACATGTATGCAAACCCTACCCCTATGAGCAACTTCGGCACTGAGAAGGCCATGCCTAAAAAAAGAAGGCCCACATCGGACCCTCGTCATTCCCACACCACAACTTCCAGATCTCTCCCGTGCGCACTCTTCCCTGCTACACCGCTTCCCCTACAGCGGCTTCCGCCCCCACGCGCATGCCGGTCCTCCCCGCTGCTGCGTGCCGTGCCCTCCCAGCTGTTGTACCGCACCACCATCCTGCACCTCGCCCGAATCTAATGGTCGCAGACTCGCAGTCACCACCAGGTCGATTCGATGTTGCATATCACTTTGTAATATACACATGTTATCAGCCTATGTTTAAATTGTTTCGAGTCTTTTAGATGTTTTCAGAGGCATTCTGCAATTGTATGTTTCGACTTTTTCAAATGTTTCAGAAGGGATGTTTCAACTAGGTCCAGTTGTATCTTTCAACGGTTGTTTCCGAATGTTTCAAAAGTAGATCGGGTATGTTTTTCTAGTGTTTCAGAACAATGTTTCAAATGTTTCAACTACCTTCATGATTATGTTTTTGCTGTTGGTTTTCGGCTGTTTCAAAAGTAGGTCAGGTGTTGCTTCTTATTGTTCTCCCACCTTCTGCCACATGCACTCCCCTATGGTAGAGCCGAGGTCGAGGTCGAGCTCCCTCATGGCTGGGCTGGGGTCGACAAAGAAGCGGGGGCGGACGCGGCAGCGGGCCGGGCAGAGGCAAAGTTGCGGGAGGGGGCAGGCGGGGCGGGCCCAAAGTGGATTGAAGTTATTTGTATGAGACTTTATTCAGCGAGCTAGTAAATATTGCTTTTGACCTAGAGAGTGCGGAGTAATCTAAGCACGGGTAAAAACAATCAACTTGTGACATTGCTTTGAAGTGTTTTGTTTCCTGATGACAGATCAAGACTATGTTGAGCTTTGCAGTTGAGCATAAACTTCAGGTTTTGCATGAGAAGGCTTAAAAAAAAAGTGTAACTGATGAATGTTACTGAGCTTTGTAAACGAAAGCAAGAAGGTCAGTCTCAATGGGGTTTCATGAGTGTTTCATGCACATTAAATGCAGCCCCACATCACTAAAAATTTCACTTTTTGCATGAAACCCTTAGGAGAGAGAAGGAAAGAGTTTCACCATGGTGAAACCTTTGGGCACTGTTTCACATGCGTTGGAAACTGTGTGAAACCCTCATTGAGACACAAATAGAGTTTCACCATGTAACTATGCAATTAAACCATGCAATGAGAGAGAGGTTGTGGGACCCTTAAGCCTATGAAACTGTGCAATGAAACTATGCATTGAGGGAGACGCCTATTTCATGCCAAAATTTCACATCTTGAAAACCGGGAGGTGAAACTCTCCATTGAGACTGGCCTAATGAACCAAACAACAATTAATCAAGAGGCAGCAGGTATTCCCGGGGCTCTCGTGTAATCAAGAAAAGAGTAATTAATTAATAAATAAACAACTGAAAAAAAAATAATTAAATAGGTTTGTGACTTCGTGTGATGTTGGCTAGGGTGGGCACACCAGGCCTCCAGCAGTGTTCGTATGAATGGCTATAGCCTATATTGATCAAGTAATTAACTGGACTGCAAAGCACCGGGATGGCGACCAGCAATTTCTAGGGGTAACTCGCTCGGGATGGGATCAAAATCAGATTTCATTCTAGCAGAGTTGATGGTCTCCGCATTACAAGATTGGCCATCACTTTCCTTCTTGGGAGTAATCAGTGGCTGCCAGAAGAACCTTCTTCCTCATGTCGACCACGATCATCCATGTGTCAGCAGGCTTCTCCAGTCCGAACCTTGGCTTGTGTAGTCGGAAGATGACGACGTCAGGATTGTCCATGTCGACGACGGGAAGTCCGGCTGGACATGTGGGAAAGGGAATCGGTCTCCGCCATCGAAGGCCTTCCGGAACTCTTCCTCGTGCATCGCCACGCCTTTCTTCCACGAGTAGTTGTCTTCACGCAGCGAATAGGTGGTGATTCGAACCACTTTGAGTAGTGCTTGGTGTCGACTCTGACGAACTTAATGCCGTAGCGTGACGCACACGCGGCGGTAAGCTTTTTAGGAATAATCGCCGGCTGTATTTGTAAACCCTGTCCTCCGGAACCGGAAGCGGCACGCACCGAGCCTTGGCGGCGGAGGTGGGTTAGTCGCCGTCCTCCGACAGGTCCATGATCACCATACCACGGTAGTAATCTGCCCAGATCATGTACCGCCGCCCTCCGTAGTTGTACGGCACCACGCCGTCCGTCGACCACCACCAGCGTAAGTCATATCCGCTTGCCGGGCGCCCACGGATGTGCACGCTCGGCGGACTCCCACTGGCCGACCAAGACCAACACGCTGACGCTGCCCGTTCGGACGCCGCCATCCGGTTCAGCCACAACGAACGAGTCGCCCGACGCCGCTGTTTGTGCAGGACATTATACCAATTTCTTTGCTACTCTTAACATGTTCAAGTAGCAGCAGCAGGGACGGCGCCGAGGGGTCGCGGTCACCCGGTAAACGAACAAGTCGATGACGTGATCCGGGCGGGTACGTGTTCTCGTGGGATGTGATCCCGAGTAGCACGACGCCTCGGTGCACGGCGACGACGTTCCCGAGGATGACTTCCTCGAGTCGCCGAGGTCGGCACCGCGGGCAGTCGACGACGATGGTGAGTTCGAAATTCGGGCGTTCCACGAAGCTCGAACGAGACGGAGATCTCCTCGCCTTTGAGGTGCGGGGACATCACCGACGCGACGCGGACGCTGGGTCGGGGGGAAATCGCCAAGCAGGGCACCAACTCCGCTCAGAGCGCCCAGCCGGGATTTGAAGCCGTAAAACCCACGGGCAACACATCGCCGCAGCTGTCTCCGGAGTTGAGGCCAGTGAACCCACGGGCAACACATCGCCGGGTAGCTGTGTGTGGAGTTGAGGCCCGCATGGAGCTACAGGCGGTGCCCATAACGCCTCCGGGTCCAGATAGATCTGTGTGCCAAGGTTTTATTTACTTCTTTTTAGTGGCGTCGGTCGGGAGAAGTTGAAACGGAACGGATCGGATCGAGGTATGGAGTGCTCTATTAATATATTCGCGCGGCTTCGATCGGGCGAAGGAAGTTCGGTTTAGGACTTTGGTAGAATTCAGTTTTTGCTCCTTCTCGACTTAGGCCTCGTTCGGTTACACCAGGATCGGCCCGAACGCCTAGGTTCCGGCGGATCCAAGCGCCCGTTTCCAAATCTGGTCCGCCCGGAAGCGTCGTTCGGTTCGGGCCGGCCCGGATTGGAAACGGGCCCGGTTTGGCCTCTTTGCCCCCGCTTCGCCTGGATCGAAAACCAGACCTCCGACCCTCCTCGCTCGAATCCGACGCCGAGGTCGGGCGGCGCAACGCAAAGAGACGACGCCGACACGAGGCGGCCGGGCGGGCGCGCGAGGAGACGGCGCTGGCACGAGGTGGCGGCGACGGCGACCGCGACCGCTTCACGCATAACGTCCGTACTCTCCGCTGCCTTCTGCCGGTGCGTCTTCCTTGCCCTCTTCTCTCCCCCGGGCGTTAGGGTTCTAGGGTTCTTGGCGGCGCTGCGCCGATCCGTTGGTCCAGGCTAGAGGTGGAGGTTCTTGTGGCCGTGGAGGTTCTTGAGGAACGCGAGGAGGTGGCCCAAGAGCGGGTGTGGTCAGGTGGTAGGAGATGTCGAGGAGGGGGAGAAGGACGAGCAGGGAGATGTGCGCTGGCTTGCAGCTCGAGGAGGAGGAGCAACCCATTGACATTGACTCTGGTTTTGGTAACAGCTCAAGATCTACTAATGAGAAAAATTCTGAAACTGCAACTCTGTGTGCAGTAGTGTCTGTGTGTGCTATGCTCTGAAAAATTACAGCTCCATGGTTGTTGTATCTTTGTTCATTTGTTTGTTTATCAGAACTTGAAATGCATAACGATTGTGCTTCATTGTTTGTGAATAATACTGAAATAACCTGCAGCTGAAATAAGACATGCATTTCAAAAAGGATTAGTGAAGACATGGTTGAAAGGAATGCCCAATCTCTATTAGCTCCACCACTCTTGTCTCATTTTCATTTATTTAGTTGCTGTTGCAAACAGGATGAGAGTAAGTGAAGAATAATGGCAGGAGCAATGTCACATCCCCAAGACAGCAGCAATAGAACTTATGTAGCATTCACTGCAATGCCTCACCAGTCAACGTGCATGAAATTAATTTATTCTTGTTGTGTTGTTTGCTGTCGTTTTGTCCAGATTTTTATTCTTGTCTACCTAAAATGTTCTTTACTCTTTGCTGTCGTTTGAGCACAAGCCTTTTCAGCTTTCAGCAGTAGGGATGATAGGCTCTTTGCTTGTATAGAGTTAAAAACAACCTCAGTTATTTGTAGTTAAGCATGATGTAGGCTCAGGCTACTATCAGCAGTACATGATCATGTTGTGCATGTTGTAGATGGAAGAAACAACATGCGAGGTTATATGATGGTTAACTGGGTGATAGTTAGATTATAGTATGTGATATGATATACTCTACTAGATATGCTCAATATTGACTTCTTGTACTTATACTTGTACTTGTGCTTTTACTCTACTGTGCAGCAGCAGCAGCAAAGCTGCAGCCACATCTTATTGCCCTCAACTAGATATGCTCAATATTGACTTCTTGTACTTGTACTTGTGCTTTTACTCAGATTGTACCAGCAGCTCCTAGGGTCGGTGAAGACGAGCCGCCTCCTTCTTGGGACCCTGTTTTGACACCAAAAGGTACTTTTCTCCCTCTTATTTCCTCTTTCTATATTGACGCCCTGTTCGTCAATAAATATATGATTGCCCTGTTCTTTTGTTATATAGTAATCCAATGAGTATGACTTCGAGAGACCGTGTTAGAAAGAGGAGGGAGGAAGAGGATGACGACATGATGCTCTTTTTTCTCCCTGGCCTTTTTCTTTTGTATTCTAACCGAGGAGGGGAAAAGGAACAACGTCATGGCCCTGAGGAATCGGGCGAGGAGGAGGTCCGCCGGGTTGCTTCAAGGACACGTGAAGAACTGTTTGGTAGCTTTTCGGATGGAACCTTGGATCTTCAATTATCTGGCTGATTACCTTCGAAGGAATAGACTTGTCTTGGATACGAAAATCAAAGTTGAGGAGAAACTTGGATTTTTCCTTTGGATGCTCAGCCATAACTCTTCCTATCAAGACCTTCAGATAAAATTTCACCGTAGCAATGATACATTTCACACCCACCTAAACCACTTCTTCAAGCGTGTTCTGCCAGGTCTTGCTCGGGAATTCCTGAAACCTCCCAACCCTAATCAAGTCCATCCAAAAATTGCCACAAATCCAAGATTCTTTCCTTTCTTCAAAGACTGCCTCGGTGCTATTGATGGCACTCACATTCCTATCTCAATTGCCTCTGAAAAAGCTGCCCCTTTTAGAAATAGGAAGTCAACACTGAGCATCAATGTTATGATTGCTTGTGATTTTGACCTTAAGATCACATATGTTTCTAGTGGATGGGAGGGTTCTGCTACAGACTCTAGAGTGTTGAGGTCTGCTATGAGCAAAGGATTTGAGGTGCCTCAAGGCAAGTTTTATCTTGTCGATGGCGGGTATGGAAACACCTCTTCTTTTCTAGCACCATATCGGGGAGTCAGATATCACTTAAAAGAGTTTGGGGCTGGACATAGAAGACCACAAAATCCAAAAGAGCTCTTCAATCATCGCCATGCGCTACTAAGGAACCATGTCGAGAGGACTTTAGGAGTCCTTAAGAAGCGCTTTCCTATTCTTAAAGTCGCAACATTCCACAAGCTGAAGAATCAAGTCAAAATACCCATTGCAGCCGCAATATTTCACAATTTGATCAGAGAAATGCAAGGAGATGAGTTGTGGCTGGATGATCAGCCAAGGAGGTGTGTTGACAACATGAAACTTGTGATCGTGTTGCTACTTCTGAAGAACCTGAAACTTGTGATCTTACTAGGAATTGTACAGTAGGCTGCTGTTCAAGCGTATATAGTAATCATGACTAGAGAGACACTGAATTTTAATTGTCAAAATTGAATTGAGTGGCACTATCCTATTCTTTTGCCATTTGACGTTTAATTCGCCATGTACTTTGTTACTCCCTTTGACTGAAGTAGGAGGGATCTGGACATGTGTACTTCGCCAAGAGGGACCAGATCAAACCATACCATTGCTAGCTCTAGTTTTCCTGCATTTGTATTATCATATTCAGTCTCATCTTACAGCTATTTTTTTACAGAAACGCGATGTTACAAGCTCTATGGAGGCGTTGCATATGAGAGCAGCTTTTGTTCAAATAAAAGAGTAGTTAGGTTCAGTGCATTATCAAGTTTTGGCATTTCAGTTTAAGAGCTTAGAAAATGCTGAAAGTATTAGGTAGAGAAACTCTATTGCTCAACTCAAGAGCAGTTAGGTTCGAAATTTAAACAAGTGGATGTGGGACTAGTAGCTGCTATTGTGGTTCAGACTTTCTATTGTGGTTCAGATTTTTGTTTAAAAGTTAAATTTATTGAACATCTTGTAAGGTCATCAGTAAACTAAACGCTATATGTCCTGGATATGGGATTAGTAGCTGCTGGTATTTTTTGTGTAGTAGAACTCATGCTGAACTCCTTTTTTTCATTCCCTGTGCTGCCGAATGCTGAACTCATGCGATTTCCTACACCAGCAGAACCTGACGAATAGCAATCCTATACCTGTGCCTATCCGAACAGTAGGTGGAGGAAGGTTCCAGGCAAGGAATAGTTCCAGGCAGGGTAGAAAGGTGACAGTGGATCCACATGGCTTGACTCCTTCCTGGGCTGGAATGATTCAGCGTCCGGATTCAATTTTTGACAACCGAACGAGCCCTTATTTGGAAACAGAGTACGTACCTCTCCTATTCGATTGTGTCCTGATGAAACGAACTGATTAATAAATATCTATGTTTGGCCTTTCTAAACTCTAACGTGCCCAACCTCTAGACTTGGAAGCGAATCTTTGTGGTTCAGGAACTCGAAATATAAGGAGTCCCCAGACGGAGGAAGACTTGCGGTCGTAGATAGACGTAAACGAGAGGTCAATAGTCGGAACCATGGATTGTCAGTCTTCTGTAGACGGAAGACGACGGCGTCAGGATTGTCCACGTTGACGACGGGGAAGTCCGGCCGGACACGTGCAAAAAGGGAGTCGGTCTCCGCCATCGAAGGCCTCCCAGAACTGTTCCTGCTGCATCGTCACGTCTTTCTTCCATGAGTAGTTGTCTTCGCGCAGCGACCAGGTGGTGATTTGGAACCTCTGCGTCCACTTGAGCTTGGTGTCGACGCTGACGAACTTGATGCCGTAGCGTGTTACGCACACGCGGCAGCAAGCTTTTAGGAATTCTCGGCCGTATATGCAAGCTTCCCCAAAACCCTGTCCACCGGAAGCTAGTGATGTAGTGCATTTGCATGCAGGGTAGGTGTAAACGGGGCAAGAGCATTCAGTGCATGCGGGGCGTGCCTGTGCATAGAGAACAAGCGCTCAGGCCGCACATGTGGGATTTGTCCGGTGGAGCGAACAATTATAGGGGTGAGTGTCCGATAGAATTTATGACGATAGATGTCCGAGCGCCAGCATTAGGCCAAGCCCCTAATTATATACTCAAAGAATGTCCATAAGTTTAAATGAGTCCTTAGATTCCGAGTTCCTCCATCATGTGAACTATACTCAGGGAATGTCCCTAAATTTAATCGTTTACTAGTACCTATTAAATATTAAATGCGCCAAGCCCCTACATTTGGTATGGAGGGAGTATAACATTTATCTCCACTTTTTTAGGGAATGTCCAGCACACATGAAAACAGGTGTCTGCAGTTTGATATTTCCAGCTCCAAGCTGGTCTCTGATCTCGGTGGTCTCTGAGCTCCCTGATCTTGGACGGATGCCGTCGGCATGCATTTTTTAAAAGAAGTATGACAAAAAGGTTATTTATTCTTCAGTTGCCTTGCAGTTTGGAAGCAAGCACGAGCGACAGGAATCGAGGTTCGAGGTGGTGCAGTATTACTGACATTTACAGTAACAACAGCAAACAGAAATAATCATCACAAGTGCTTTCTTCGAGAACACATACGTTGCACAGACACCATGAAGGCTGTTCAAAACCTTCAAATTGCTCCCCCAGCAGAGACATTTCCCGCAATTCCATCTCGATCTACTCGCTGTCAGCGTTGCTGCTCGTTTCCATGGAGCACAGCGAGGTTTCCACGCCGCCGGCAGCCACTCTGGCTTCCATCAGGTCGTCGATGAGGCGGTGCAGATCACGGGACGACGAGCCGCCTTCCGCGACGGCCGCGTTGGCCTTCACGGCGAGATCCCGCGCCCGGGCCCTCGCCGCCTCCCCGGGCCGCCTGGCTCCAGGAACCTTCGCACCGCCAGAGCCACGGCCTCTGCCGGCACGAGCTCCCTCTCCTTGCACCTCGTGTTCCGCGGCCCGTTCCAAACCCGCTCCCCGATCCTGAGCACGTCCGTCACTAGCCGCTCCTCGATGAACTGGTCGAACACTAGCGGCCACGTCAGCATCGGCACGCCGGCCGCCGCCGCCTCCAGCAGCGAGCTCGACCCGCAGTGCGTCAGGAAAACGCCCACCGCAGGGTGGGCGAGTATCGCCGTCTGCGGCGCCCATCCTCTGACCAACATCCCCTCTCGCCAACGCGCTCCTGCCAGCCGTCCGGCGGCGCCCACCCGTCGCCGGCCCTCACCACCCACAGGAACGGCTTCCCGGAGGCTTCAGGCCAAGCGCCAGCTCCCGGAGCTGATCGCCGGAGATGGCGGCGTAGGTGCCGAAGCACACATACACCACCGAGCAGCTCGTCGGCTGGGAGTCGAGCCACCTGATGCATGGAGATGGAGACTGGCCGTCGTGGCCGATGACTGGTGCTGCTAAGGCCGCTGGCAACGGCAGTGAGACGGGGCCGACGAAGTAGCAACGCTTTAAGGATCCGACGCGCACGTATGTCTCGCGGTAGACTTGCTCCAGGTCTGCGAACGTGTTCACGGCGACGCCCAGGCACGCGGCCCGCGCCGCGTTGCAGCGGTGGTACGCGCCTTGATCATCTTCTTCCTTGGCTGGGCGTCTCAAAAACTCTGGCAGCTCGCTGACGGGGATCCGTATCTCAGGCCCCGGCAACCCGGGAACGACAACGTCATGGGAGTCGCCGACGACGGCGCCGCTGCTGAGTAGGCGCATCACGAGAAAGGAGAAGGCGCCGATGACACTGAAAACGACGCACGGCAAGCCTAGCTGGGTGGCGATGCCGCTGTTCCAGAAGAAGTGGAAGTTGGTGACGATAGCGTCGAGGGACAGCTCCCTGTCCCTGAGGAGCGCCTCTTGTGCCGGCCGGAAGAGCGCCTCGTCGAAGGCAGCGGCGTCGATGCGCCACGCGTCGTCTCCGGCGGTGGAGAGGTTCTCCACGCCCGGAGCGAGGCCGTCCACGCACGGGAACGGGTAGGTCACGATCTTGACCATGCCGCTCGCCGCGGGGCCGTGCCGCTCCAGTGCTGAGCGAACCACCGTGACGTTAGCTGGGGTCACGGCAACGGAGGGCTCGACGGAACCAGGCCTGGCCACCGCGAGACGAACGGCAAGGTCGGTGTGGGGGCCAATGTGGCTGGTGGCGAAGAATGGAATCAGAAGTATGCGCATCTTCTTGCTCTGCTTAGCTGAAGCCATGGCTTGCTGGGTTGTGCTGGTAGAGCAAAAAGACGGGCTCTGCTTAGCTGAAGCCATGGCTTGCTGGGTTGTGCTGGTAGAGCAAAAAGACGGGCAACAGCGGTCTTCAGTTCGATTATGCTTGGGACTAAGGATGAAAACGGTCGAAATCGGTCGAATACGGACTTACGAAATAGAAAACGAAATCGGATTTGTCCGAACATTTCTATATTTTAGATGTCTTAAAACGGAACAAAATGTCGAAAAACGAAAGCGGTCGGTTCGAATATTTCCGTTCCGTTTTCATCCTTACTTGGGACAACTAGGCTATCGAGATAAAGGTCGTGTGTGACCACGGCTATGGTTGTGCTGTCCTCATCACAGAGTTATGCTTAGGCAACGGGTCACTCCAGCGACTGTCTCGTTGGCTACAATAATGATCACAAGAGTCTCCAATAACGCATGGAACAATATATTTTTTTACAAAAAAAATATATTAATATTTCAGCTTCTACATCGACCGATACAAATAACTAATCCTTATTACCGTTACACCACAACACTTTAGATCCACGCAAACTCAAACACAAGGAGCGCACATAATAGTTTAAGGGCCTAGTCCCTCGACTGCCGGCGGTCGGAACATCTCCTTACTCCCAAAATAGCCGCCACAATGTCGAGTCTGCCATCATATCATGTCATCTCGGTAACTCAAAATTGTTGGCCACCACCTCACACGCCAGCCTCCTTGTCAATTTCATGGGTGCCTCCCACGTCGGCCTGCTTGCCAATTTCTTGGACCATGTCAGCAGTCCGCAGGCATCCGAAGCTAACAAAACCACCGCCCCGGCGCCAAAGAAAGTCAAGAGGAGTTCAAATGAAGACGGGCCATCGACTTCGTGTCATGAAAAGAGGAGGATCCGGCCCAACCCGAAGTACCTCGGCCCAAGCTGGTCCAACACGGCATCGACTCGTCTCCGGCGTGGCTAAAAGCGAGACGGGAGGCGTCGAGAGAAGGGGAAAGAATTTGAATTGAATCATAGGCCGGCTGCGTCCGGAGTTCATAGGCAGGGAGCACATTGCTCACCTGAGTGTATCCAGACAGCATTTGTGTTAAACTACCGTACAAATTCGTGGTTGATTCCTAGATGAACTCGTGAGATATGTTCTTCGTGCTCACATTTGGTATCGGATTCATCGATCCTCCGACTATCCACTCCGATTACTCTCTCTGTGATTGAACACAAGGCTCTGGTTGGCTTGAGTTGATTCGGCAGTTCATCGCTGACGAATTCGATTCGCCCTAATTCCATCCACCGTTCCATAGATTTGCAGTAGTGATGTGCATCGGCGGCGTGCTCGGCGTTCCTGCGGCTGAAGTGACGACCTGGCGGCTCCACCGGACTACCTCCTTCATCCTCGGTACCAAACCCGCGAGCAAAAGCGGATCGTTGCGATGGAAGGACAAGTCAACAATCTCGCAACGCTCATCAAGTCCCCTCGCGAAGTGCATCGACGAGCAACACAACGAGCTGCGTACTATCTTGAAGGCCAACTCGGCGGTCCTCGGCGACCTCGCCAATTGGAAGTTGAAGGTCCAAGCTGACATTGATGGTCTCTAGCGCGAGTTCCGCAACCTCCACGCGCGGATCGACTCCATCTCGACAGCGACAACCCGCCGTCTCCCGCACACCAGGTGTTCGACGTTGAGTACATCGACACCACCATATCAAGGACTCCGATTGCCGTTTCGGGCTTGATGCCAACGGCTCTGCGACCGCTCACCGGGGTATCGGAAACGGGGTGGTCACCACACCATCGTTCCTACCCGGTCCGCAGTGTGACTTCCTGTTATGCACCTCATTCATGCCTCTCATACTTGTGGATCTGTGATTCCTGCTACACTTTGCCATTCTAGTTTACTCATGCTATTCCACCAATCGAGTTTCCTGAGTTTGATGGTAGCGAGTCCTAAGCTATGGATCAAAAAACGGTGAAAACTACTTGGATGTCTATGGCATTCTGATCGAGGTCAAGTCTAAGTTAGCTTCCCCGAGATTTGTGGGTAATGCGACTTTCTGGAAACATTCCCTAGATTATGCCATTGAAGGGGGTTAGCTTGTTTGAGTTGTGTAAAGCAGTCATTGATAGGTTTGACAAGGCTCAACATAATGCTCTTCTTCGTCAGTTTTTCAGGATTAGACAACTTAATACTGTCACAGATTATGTTGAGAAATTTGACAGTCTAGTTCACCAAATTCTAGCCCATGATCCTAAGTTTAGCCCTGCCACTATCACCAATAGATTCATAGATGGGTTGAAAAATGATATTAGAGCTGTTGTGTTAGTTCATAACCCCGGAGATCTCAATATCACGCCAATGTTGCATTGTTGCAGGAAGAATCAAGCAAGGATTTCTATAAAAGAGAATTCAAGAAGCCTGATCATTTCTCTGGTTTCAAGTCTGGCAGTAAAACTAGCTTTCATCACTTTCAAAAGGAGAATCTTCTTCTACACAAAAGAAGACCTCTCGATGACAGCAAAGGACACTTCACTGAAGACAAAGCAGCAACTCTGATGAACTACAAAAAATCTAAGGGTGTTTGTTACAAGTGTGGGCAAAAGTGGAGTCCAGGACATAAATGTGCTACAACAGTTCCGCTTCATATGGTAGAAGAGTTGTGGCAATTGGTGTGTGGACCTAATATACCCGCAGTGGTTCCAGTTGAAGAAGAAGAAGAGAGCTCTGATGATGAGTTAATGGAGTTATCTCTTAATGCTGCTCAGGGAACTGACTCCTGCAATACTGTCAGAATAATTGGGGAATTGGGAGGTAAAGAAGTGGTGATTCTGATTGATTCAGGCAGTACTCATAGCTTTGTTAGGGAAGCTATAGCTGCTAGATACAGAGATTGGTCTGTTCTGGAGAATCCAATGCAAATCAGGGTTGCTAATGGTCAGATTTTACAGTGTACTCATGAAATTGAAGCATCTCCTCTATGGATTTGTGGTCATGCATTTTAGCTTCCACTCAAGATTTTGTCTCTTCAGAGCTATGATATTATTCTTGGTATTGTCTGGTTAGCTGTACACAGCCCTATGGCAGTTGATTGGCATGCCAAGTGGATCGCATTTCCATATCAAGGCTCTCGAATCTTCTTGCAGGGTATTTCACCTAAGACAGTACATTGTGAGCCAATCTCTACACGTCAGTTAGCAGCTTTGGAACAACAAGATCAGTTTCCGGCTGCACCGGCTTGGGGACAAGCCGGTTCTCAAGAGGAAGATTGTCGGCAATCCGGAAGCACCTGAGGCGTCTGAAGCTAACAAGGCACCGCCCCGGTGCCAAAGAAAGTCAAGAGGAGTTCAAATGAAGACGGGCTGTCGACTTCGCGTCATGAAAAGAGGAGGATCTGGCCCAACCCGAAGTACCTCGGCCCAAGCTGGTCCAACACGGCATCGACTCGTCTCTGGCGTGGCTAAAAGCAGAGGGGGCGTCGAGAGAAGGGGAACGAATTTGAATTGAATCATAGGCGGGCTGCGTCCGGAGTTCATAGGCAGGGAGCGCATTGCTCACCTGAGTGTATCCAGACAGCATTCGTGTTAAACTACCGTACAAATTCGTGGTTGATTCCTAGATGAACTCGTGAGATATGTTCTTCGTGCTCACAGACCACTACTAACAGATGCGAGGCCCTTGAACTACCACACCAACGCCCTCCTCCTGACCGCCTTGCTCTGTCGTTGACACCACAAACTTGAATCCTCAACTAGGCTTCCACCTCCTCGCCATGATGTTGGCCACCACTGACTGACCGAGTATAATCTTTTGAAATGATGTATAAGGAGGTATGTGACGCCACTGGTGCCGCCGTCGCTTGACCAGCAGGTCCAGGTTTTCATCAAAGGAAGAACACAAGCCACACAAGGCGAAGAGGCCCAAACGACGATGGACAATTTCAATGAAGAAAACGTTGTCATCATCAACCCACGAGGCAAAACTTTCACCATGGCACCTCAACCCCGTGCACAACTTTTATGACGCCTTGTCCTCTGCGCTAACAGGTGGCTCGGTCGGATAGGGCTGTTGAGGCTGTCCTTAAAGGGTGTCCATGTGCTCTATCTGCTTCACCTGAGCTAGCCATCGGAACAAGATTGGGTAAGCAAACACATGGATATAGAGGCTGGATTGAAAAATATCCTTTATTAAAAAAAAAAAAAAAGACATGGATGTGGGTTCGCCAACGGCAGGCTTAACTGCCAACCGCTTGTTTATCGTGACGTAGCTTCGGCTGACGTCAGAACATCCGATTCCTCTTCAGCGATGGTTGGGCTGTCATCATCGTGACATTGTTATCTGGCCAGGTGACGGTCATCATCACACATCAAGTGTGTCATGTGTGCGTGATATGATTATATATAATTTAATTTATTCGGTAGCCGGTCTCACTCAAATCGTTGTTTGGTACACTACAACAATGGAAAATAATCTAATACGCACACCAGTAAGAGCACCTCCAGTGTGCAGGCAAAAGCGAACCGAGGGCTGTAGAAAGCGAACCGAGACACTAGAGGCGTCGAACCGTGGCTGTCAGAGCTCAAGAGCGAACCTTGCCGAGAATGCGAACCGTGGTGATTAAAATATTCCACTCTGCCGCTGTGTTCAGAGAACCAAGCCAAAATGGACACCAGCTACTCACACATGCATGCGTATTCCATCAGCTTTTCGTTTTTTTTATTGTTTTCTTCTGCAACGTTCGAACACAGCACTGGAGCACACGAACCAAACTTTGCATCCTCTGAGTTGTGTCAGTTTGGTTCGAACCAAACACTGGAGCTGCCCTAACAACATTCCGCAACAAGCAGATTTGTGTTTTATTTCGAAAACTGCACGGAGCCGTTTCCCAATTATGGCATATATAAAGCTGCTGGATCGATCAAATCCTTCAGCTGCTAAACCCAACCGACCGACCATGCCGCCCGCCGTGCGCACGAGGCGCGCCAGCACCGTCGTCCCGCTTGCCTCCTCCGGCGGCGGCACGGGCACGCCGAGCGTCGTCGACGACGTTGTCGTGCCGCTCTCCCCCATGGACACGCGCTGGGCGGCGCTGCCACCCGTCTGCCACGTCTTGCTCTTCCCTGCTGCTGCTCATGCAGTCCCCTTCTCGGACATCGTCCGCGGCCTCAGCGCCTCCCTCGCTGCGGTCCTCCCGGCGTTCCACACGCTAGCCGGCGAGCTCGCCTACTCGCCGGAGCTGGGCACGGTCACCATCGTCTGCGGCGAGGACGCCGGCGTCGCGTTCGTCGAGGCGGAGGCAGACCTCGACCTCGCCAGCCTTGTCGTCGAGAACGACGACGACGGCGCCGCGGATCTGGACGTCCACACGCTTCCGCAGCTTGTGCCGGATATCCGCCGGGAGGAGCTCCCGGCGCCGATGTTCGCAGCGCAGGTACGTTACGTACGTATGCCCGGCCTCTAGCCGAGCTCCGACGACCGTGGGCCAAGCATAAGTAGCTCTGGCTGCAGGTGACGGAGTTGGTCGGAGGAATCGCGCTAGGGGTGGCCTTGAACCACGTCGCCACGGACGGGATCGGCTTCTTTCGGTTCATGCAGATGTGGGCCGGTGCCACCTCTGGTTGGACCTGGACGGAGCCGCTACATGACCGGAAGTTCGTACGCTTCGCCGGCGACGAGGAGTTGGCCCGCATGTTGTTGCGGCAGGTGGCGTCGGACTTGCCCAGGGTGAGAGTTAGTACCTTTGTTGGTGCAAAACAGAGCAACAAATGAATATTTTCAACATATTTGATGTGTACCCTGCAGATTATGCCGAAGCACCAAGGTCCGCTGCCCACACAGCAGCTCCAACTATGCCGGCGAACATTCACCTTCTCCGCACACGCGCTGCGCCGTCTGAAGCAGCGCCTCACCGCCGCCGGAGCAGTCGCCGTCATCGGAGCGGTGGCGCCATCAACCTTCGCCACGCTGGCAGCGCACGCCTGGGTCAGCTTCGCGCGCGCCAGCGGCTTCACCGACGCGGCCCCGGGGTTCGCCGTGTTCCTCGCCGACTGCCGCGCCCACATGTCGCCGCCCGTGCGGGACGCCTACGCGGGCAACTGCATCGCCTCGTGTGTGGTGGCGCTGAGCGGCGCGGAGCTCACGGGTGCCGACGGACCGACCCTTGCGTTCCAGGCCGTCCGGGACGCCGCGGCGGAGGTGAAGCGGGACCCGCTTGCCGGCAGTGAAAGCTGGATCACCAGGTTCAGAGCAGCGCCGCTAGGCCGCAAGGTCGTCCTGGCCGGGTCGCCGTGGTTCCCCGCGTACGAGGTGGATTTCGGGTTCAGGAGGCCGGCCAGGGTGGAGAGGGCGTCCCTGGACCACGACGGCGCCATGGCTATCTTCGCTGGGAAGGAGGCTGGCTCGGTGCAGGCGTCTGTGGCCGTTGCTGCGGGAAAGATGCCGACGTTCCACAGGATGTTTGCCGTTAAGTCTGGCAGTAATAAGGCGAGACTTTGAGCATGAAAGGAACTAAAATAAGCAATGCTAAAAACACGCAAAACATTTGCGCGTTTTTTGTATTAAGACGAATAAAAAGTTGATAGTTACAACAACGCACTGTAAACGACGCACTAGGAGGATACAATTATACAAAGAGCTCTACGCTCCCTATCAGAACGAATCAAACGCGATTACTCGATAGATGAATAACCTAGTCGCCGGACGACAATCAGCCACGGCGGTTCGCGCGCCGCCTCGTCCGCCTCGGTCCTACACCTGGCGAGTCCGGGAAGATATGATGCATCACCTGTTGGTTAATCTTGTGTTCCCGAGCAAGGTGAAGATCATGGTGAAGCTGGTTAAGTGACATCGATGACAGAATTTGAATTACGTCGTTGGCGGGAAAGTTGGTTGGCTGTCGGGAGCGTCGAGGTGGAGCTGTGAGCCCGTGCCGGACGTCGGCGGTTGGCGTGTGTCTTTTCTGTCAACTTGTATCTTGTGTTTGCAGTTATTTCTTTCAGTAAGCGTGTGTGTTAGCTACTGATATAAATAGTTGGATGTAACGAGCGTGGATTAGCGCATCAGTTACTTTGTAATTGTGTTTGTACTCGTGTTGAACTGAGGTGAAAAGGGGCATCGTCACCCTGTCGGTTGCCGTTCGTGTTCATCGTGTGCTCATCCAAATTTCGTCCAGTTCTTGCGCGATCTTGAGTTTAGGTTTAGCCACACCGTGTTCAAGCTTATGATTGTTGATTCTAGGCCATCACGTGGTATCAAAGCCGATCAATCATTAAGCAACAACCACCACATAGCGTGAGTGTCCATGGCGTTGGTGCTTGAGGCGGCGGGAGCCGGAGCGGAGATGGTGTTGGTATAAATTAACGCACACAGAAAAATCCGCAAGCGCACGGATACCGATGTAGCTTTCACCCGGGAGTATTCCAAGGTATCGATTTCTACGGGGAACGTGAAGTGCACTAATCAAGGTAATAAGTTGTCCAAGGATAACTATGGGTTTGTGGGGAGAGAGAGAAAGTTTCTAAGTCTTCTCTAATAGATCTAGGAATCAAAGATACTTCAAGATTTATTTATTATGGGACATCAGAACACTAGCCACAGAAAGAGGTGAGAAGGGGGCTAGGAAGCTCCGACTACGGTCCTACAAACACCAACCCGAACGTGGTGGAATACGTCGGCCGTCGGGGCTATCACCACACAGGGCTACCACAAACTATCCGTGGGATTGGGTGCAATTCTAGGTAACCACTAGACTAAGCACCACGCCTAATCTAATAATTACTACTCTAGCGTTGCAAAGACTAGAGCACTTGATGCAAGCGGGAATCTAATAAATAAAGTAGAAGTAAATGTTGAATGAAAGTAAATAGAGAGCTTAGAATTAATAAATGAAGAACACGGAGATTTCTTTGAAGACGAACTAGTTCTTTGCAAGATTACAAAGTTGATGAAGATCCGACAAGTCCGGCTCTTCAACTCTCTCCTCTTCTCTCTCCTTGATCTAATTACAACTAGATGAACTAGTTGAACTAGATGAACTAGACAACTAGACAACTAGACAACTAGAGGGATCTCTCTTCTAATTGAAACCCTAACTTTTTGCTCAGAGATAACTAATGAAAGATAATGAGAGAGATTAGCCTTGGGGTCGACCACAGGGCTGCTTATATAGTCCGAGGTGGAGCAGTCCTTTTGTATTGCGTTTACAACTCTAATCTCCACCATTGGATTAAACCGACCTTGAGCAACGGTGTAGAAACAACCTCAATGTCGGTAGTGAACCACCATAGGAAGATGAGGCTGACAGGTGGGACCCACATGGCGGCCGGCCTAGATGGCCCCCTTTGCCGCCGCCCGGGTAGAGTCCCCCTTGGCTTCTCGTTCCTTACGGTGTCTTCTGGAATCTTCTAGAGTGTTTTAGTCCACATTTTGGGTTGAGTTACTTCACGGTCAAGTCTTGTCATCATATGTGATGTATATTCGAACTTTTCTCCATTCTTCTTTGCATTTATCTCATAAATCCACGAAAAGTCACGAGAATACCAAAACTCGTGGAATTATGTCGAGAAAACCCCTATACTCTGTTGATATTCATTTTAAGCCCTTATTCCATGTTTAGTTGACTATTAATATTAGGCTATAACAGGTGTCAACAAGCTCCCCAAGCTTACCCTTTGCTAGTCCCTAGCAAAGCCAAACTTAGCAATGGATCAGGAGTTGCTACAATGCTTTCATGCCTCAAAAGTACTCATGCTTTCAAACAAGAATTCTCCTCAAAAAATATTATTCTAATTTCAAACCTTTTTATCATGGGGCTTATAGCCATCACTTGGGTCTTAAGCAATTGAAAGATAGAACAATCAAGTCAAGCACTATGTCTCAAGCTCTTAGATCAACTATTATCCCGGAGGTTTTGCAAGATTTTCAAAATAAAACTTCAGAGGTTCCTATGTATGAGAGTTTCGTGAGGGTCATATATGGTGAAAGTGGCATATGACGTAAATATGATGGTGATAAAGGTGAAGCCCCATTTCTCTTTTGCTCCTTGAAACTATCTCTCCTTTGGATATGTTGTAGAAGACACAGGGTTGTATACTTTCCTTTTTATTATTATTATGATTATTTATTTTTATTTTTTTAGAGAGGTGGGCTCTACTCACCCTCGGACTTGTGTCCCTTTTCTCTCTCTCTTATTATTTTAGAGAAGTGGGCTCTACTCGCCCTCGAACACTTGTTCATTTTTCATCTCTTCTATTTAGGGAGGTAGGCTCTACTACTTTGTAGGACACTTGTCCATTTTCATCTCCCCTTTACGTCTCTCTTTTTTTTTTTTTTTGAATACAACCAAAGTCATTATTTTTTTTCTTTGGAGAGACAAGTAGCAAGAACTATGAGCATTATAGCAATGATGGGCTTTTTGTGGAATATGATGGATGCGTACTTCCAAAATAGAAGTAGCATATATGAGTGGAGTGTAGGTTGTAAGAGGTATATAAATGCTAAGAACACTCTGTCATACGGGAACTCATTATGTAGCACTTTTAGTTTTAAAGATAATTCTCCAGGACTCTAGTATCACTAGGAACAAGATAAATAGCACTCAACCTTTCATATATCATATCTGTCAATCACGTAGACTTAGATCAAGCATTTGTTACCCACAAGTTTTCAAATTCAAAGTAAATCATGTGTCAAAACAGTTTTATCTGAAACTTGGGAGAATTCAAGGTTGAAAACTAGCTACGTGTAAGGAATTCTGACAGAGCAACTATTCATCATTTCCATATTTAAGGTTCATTTTATTTGAGCAAAAGCAAACGATGAATACTCCCTCTAGATCATTTATTCTCAAACTCTAACAAAGACTCTTTTGAACACTAGACTCTTATTAAACAAAGCAAAAAGATATATAGCCTAATAATATATAGTAAAGAGATACTTATCGTGATAATCTGGGGTGCTCTCCCCAAGCTAGATTGACATGTCGGGATGTTGATGATTGGAAGTTGAGGTAGACAAATGGCGATGAAGGTGTCATCCTATCATGTCTTTCTCCCATGAATCTGCAACACTCAAATAGACAACAAAGCTTGTGGAACTGATTAAAGGTTAGGCATTTAAGCATTAGTTGTCTAGAGTGTTCTAATATAATAATTATATAAACTCAATTACATCTAGCTCCTCAACCATGTTAATCTATGGCTCAAAGTAAACTTTCAAGCGTTGTCCATTTACCTTGAGCGTGTTACTGTATCATCTTGGATGGTGATGGCTCCATGTGTTGGCGTGTCGATGACATTATACGGTCCATCCCACTTACTTCGCAACTTACCATGTCCAAAGAGCTTTACTCTTGAATTGAATAGTAGAACTTTGTCTCCAGGCTTAAACTCCTTATGCTTGATTCTCTTATCATGCCATCTTTTTGTTCTCTCTTTATAGATCTTGGAGTTGTGATAAGCCTTTTCTCTCTATTCTTCTAGCTCAGATAGTTGCATTAGACGCTTCTCACCAGCTAAGTGGAGATCCATGTTCCATTTCTTGATCGCCCAATGAGCCTTGAACTCCAATTCAACAGGCAAATGGCATGTTTTCCCGTATACAAGTTGATAAGGTGACATGCCTATAGGTGTCTTGTATGCGATTCGGTAAGCCCACGATGCATCATCACAAGGCGGTCCTTCCATGTCTTCCCCATTTCATCCACGATCTTTTTGCGAATATTCTTGATTTGTTTGTTAGATGTTTACGCTTGTCCACTAGTTTGAGGATGGTATGGTGTTGCAACGTTATGACGAATCCCATGATCGCCTAAATACTTACGGAAGACTTTATCAATGAAATGGGATCCTCCATCGCTTATAACCATCCGGGGTGTACCAAAACGAGGAAATATGATTTCATGGAATATTTTCTTTGCATGTTTTGAATCACTCGTTCGACATGGCATTGCTTCTACCCATTTGGACACATAGTCTCGACCACTAAGATGTACTCGAAATTTCGGACTTGGGAAATGGCCCCATATAGTCAATCCCCCAAACATCAAATAGTTCAATTTGGAGATTGTTTATGAGAGGCATTGCATTTCGTGTATTTATGTTTCCATGTTTTTGGCATCTGTGGCATCTTCTGACAAATTCCTTTGTATCTGCATACATCGTTGGCCAGAAAAAACCACTTTGCCAGATCTTAGCATGTGTCCGGAATGCTCCATAATGTCCTCCATATGGCGAGGCATGACATCTTTCCATAATTTGAGTAGCCTCAGCCATAGGAGCACATCTTCTCAACAACCCATCGGCGCAAACTTGGAAAAGATAAGGCTCATCCCATAGGTGATGACGACTCTCATAGACTAATTTTCTTTTATCTTCACCAGGTGGGACATAGCCTGTCACTATAAAGTTCATGATGTTTGCATACCATGGATTAGAGTGTGTTATCATGAGCAAAGTGTCATCCCTTAGATAATCATTGATGGGTAGCTCATGTGTCTCCTTGTATGGAATCCTAGACAAGTGATCGGCTACGAATTCTCTACTCCCTTTTTTATCTCGGTTTCTATATCAAACTCTTGGAGTAGAAGAATCCATTGAAGTAGCCGATGCTTAGCATCTTTCTTAGTGGGGAAGTACTTAAGAGCAGCATGGTGCGTGTAAACTATTACCTTTGCCCCCACTAAATAAGATCTAAACTTGTCTATAGCAAAGACAACGACCAACGACTCTTTTTCGGTGGTATAATAATTGAGTGTGCTCTGACAAGGTTTTGCTAGCATAGGATATGGCATAATGCTTCTTATCCTTGGTTTGGCCTAAAAGCGGCACCAACCGCAAAGTCGCTAGCATCACACATGATCTCAAAAGGAAGTTTAAAATCGGTGGTTGAATAATTGGAGCGAGAAATGAGTGCTCTTTTAAGGATTTGAAAAGATTCATGACACTCATCACTGAAGATGAAAGGTGCATCCTTAGCTAGGAGACTAGTCAAGGGTCTAGCAATTTGAGAGAAGTTCTTGATAAAGCGTCTATAGAACCCTGCATGTCCCAAAAAGCTACGGATTCCTTTCACATTCGTGGGAGGTGGAAGTTTTTCAATAACTTCAATCTTTGCCTTGTCCACCTCTATACCACGTTCGGATATCTTATGTCCAAGTACTATTCCTTCCTGGACCATAAAATGGCATTTCTCCCAGTTCAGGACTAAGGACTTTTCTTCACACCTTTGTAAGACTTTATCTAAGTTCTCCAAACAATCATCGAAAGTTTTTCCATAGATAGTGAAATCGTCCATGAACACCTCCATGATTTTCTCAATCATGTCGGAGAAAATAGACATCATGCACCGTTGGAAAGAAGCTGGAGCATTGCACAATCCGAACGACATTCGTCGGTATGCATAAGTTCCATACGGGCATGTAAAAGTGGTCTTACTTTTTTGGTCGGCGGGGTGGATTGGAATTTGATGATAACCAGAATAACCATCAAGGAAACAATAGAAAGAGTGATCTGCAAGCCGTTCCAACATTTCATCAATGAAGGGTAGCGGGAAGTGATCTTTCTTTGTAGCCTTGTTGAGTTTTCGGTAATTAATGCACATGCGCCACCACGTGATGGTTCGTTGAGGAATAAGTTCATTCTTCTCATTCCTAACGACCGTCATTCCTCCCTTCTTTGGCACAACTTGGGCAGGGCTAACCCACTCGCTATGTGGCACGGGATAAATAATCCCAACGTGTAGGAGCTTAAGGACTTCTTTATTAACAACTTCTCGCATAGCTCTGGTAAGTCTACGTTGTGGTTCCCTAGAGGGTAATGCATCCGGATCAATAGGGATATGATGCATGCGAGAGTTTGGGGCTAATCCCTATGAGGTCTCCAAGTGAGTAGCCTATGGCTTTTTTATGTCTTTCTAGGACAGTGACAAATTTATAAGTCTCTTCTTGGGAAAGCTTGTCGCTGATAATGGCAGGAGTTTCTCGATTATTATGAAGGAAGACATATTTTAAGCCAGGAGGAAGTGGTTTTAATTCTATTGAAGGAGGTGAAGGTTGTTCAGTTTCGTCTAGCTCAATGGGTTCTACCAACTCTTCTTCTTCTTCTTGAACGAAGTGTTCAACGTCGAAGGATGGTTGGGCCATCTCTTGTAGAGATGCCATTAAGACCTCCTCAATAGGGTCTTGTTCGGTGCCTGGATTCCACTAAGCGTATTAATAGATCGATCAAGAGGAATAGTCATGGTGGAATTCCCAACCTTGAAGTCTAAGTGACCTCGCAATGGTTCTTCCTATAAATGTCTCATGATTGGTGCGCCAATCAAGAGATCAACTTCCGAGATGTCATAAATATGAAAATCTAAACATAATTCGAGTTGTTGATTCTAACAGAATAGCCCTTAAAACTCCATGGCTTTCAAGAATAAATCCCCGATGGGCCTTGTAGAAGTTTTTGTGATGGAGTTAAGGGCGTGTCGGGATAAAGAATATCGGCTAACTCTTTTGAAATAATGTTTATCCCGATGAAGGATTGTAGTGGACTTTTCTAGCGAACCCTCTAATTTGGCATAGAAGAATGGTTGAAGGGAGGTGACTCGAATAATCTCGGGTGATAACTCCGCTTGGGTTAGCCATTCATAACTCATAATTGATGAAAGACTTTTGAGGTGTTCTATGCTAACAGATTCTTCTATTGGATCATGTGGAGTGGTCTTTACTAGAGGTCTCGCTTGGATAGGAAAATTCGAGGTGTTTCCATAATCTTCAAAGATATCTTCCTCGAATAAAAAGGGAAGCTCTAAAGGTGATGGTTCATCATCCTCTACTTGGCTTTGTGTTCCTTTATCAGGAGGTGTCTCAATAACCAAATTATTAGATGAGATAATTGGACTTTCCAATTTGGTTACATGTTCCTCCTCTATTGGTTCGGGGTTTGGCTCGACTTCTTCTTTAGGGAATTCATCATAGATGCCGGTGTATGGGGTGTTTTCAAGAATTCTCTCAAGAATGGCTTTTCCCTCACTAGCAATTTTATGTGAGAATGAGCCTCCTGAAGCGATGTCTAGATGCGAGAGCTTCCTTATTAAGACCGAGGTAAAAATGATAGTACAGGACATGGTCTGGCAAGGGAAGGTTTGGGCCGGAATTGGTAAGGCTTGTGAATCTAGCCCAGGCTGCTCCTAGAGTCTCCTTCTCTTTTTGTCTAAATGTAAGCACTTCAAGTCTAAGGTCTGCAATTTTATAAAGTGGGAAGAACGCACGACAAAATTTGTCTAGAAGTTCATCCCAATTTCCATTTACGCTTCCTACAGAATGAGCATACCACTTTTTTGCTCTTCCCTTAAGGGAGAACGGAAATAACTTCCATTTAATGGTCTCTTGTGTCATGCCAGGAATAGTCCGACAAGAACACAGCTGCTCGAATTCCTTAAGGTGAGCGTATGGATCTTCATCTGCTAAACCAGAGAAGGATTGCTCTTGCACCTTGGCTATTAGAGCAGGGCGAAGCTCATAGCCATCTGTAAGAATGGGGTGTGATGATGGTGGAGGCTCCAACAAGTCGCCCTTTGGAGCAAAAGAATTTATAGATTGGAGTGAAATCCATGTGGAAGGGATAGTGGTAAAGGGAAAGATAAAAGGACGAACTTGGTTCGAGATTAGCACAAACTACCGTTCCCGGCAACGCGGCGAAAAGCTTGTTGGTATAAATTAACGCACCGAGAAAAAATCCGCAGCGCCGCGGATACCGATGTAGCTTTCACCCGGGAGTATTCCAAGGTATCTATTTCCACGGGGAACATGAAGTGCACTAATCAAGGTAATAAGTTGTCCAAGGATAACTATGGGTTTGTGGGGAGAGAGAGAAAGTTTCTAAGTCTTCTCTAATAGATCTAGGAATCAAAGATACTTCAAGATTTATTTATTATGGGACATCGAACACTAGCCACGAAAAAGAGGTGAGAAGGGGGCTAGGAAGCTCCGACTACGGTCCTACAAACACCAACCCGAACGTGGTGGAATACGTCGGCCGTCGGTGGCACCACCACAGGGGCTACCACAAACTATCCAGGTGGGATTGGGTGCAATTCAGGTAACCACTAGACTAAGCACCATGCCTAATCTAATAATTACTACTCTAGCGTTGCAAAGACTAGAGCACTTGATGCAAGTGGGAATCTAATAAATAAAGTAGAAGTAAATGTTGAATGAAAGTAAATAGAGAGCTTAGAATTAATAAATGAAGAACCGGAGATTTGCGAAGACGAACTAGTTCTTTGCAAGATTACAAAGTTGATGAAGATCCGACAAGTCCGGCTCTTCAACTCTCTCCTCTTCTCTCTCCTTGATCTAATTACAACTAGATGAACTAGTTGAACTAGATGAACTAGATGAACTAGACAACTAGACAACTAGAGGGATCTCTCTTCTAATTGAAACCCTAACTTTTGCTCAGTAGATAACTAATGAAAGATAATGAGAGAGATTAGCCTTGGGGTCGACCACAGGGCTGCTTATATAGTCCGAGGTGGAGCAGTCCTTTTGTATTGCGTTTACAACTCTAATCTCCACCATTGGATCAAACCGACCTTGAGCAACGGTGTAGAAACAACCTCAATGTCGGTAGTGAACCACCATAGGAAGATGAGGCTGACAGATGGGACCCACCGGCGACCGGCCTAGATGGCCTTGGCGGCCGCCGAGGGGTAGAGTCCCCTTGGCTTCTCGTTCCTTCCGGTGTCTTACGGAATCTTCTAGAGTGTTTTAGTCCACATTTTGGGTTGAGTTACTTCACGGTCAAGTCTTGTCATCATATATGATGTATATTAGAACTTTCTCCATTCTTCTCTCTCGCATTTATCCATTAAGTCCCTAGAAAGTCACGAATACCAAAACTCATAGAATTATGTCAAGAAAACCCCTATACTACTTGATATTCATTTTAAGCCCTTATTCCATGTTTAGTTGACTATTAATATTAGGCTATAACGGTGTCAACGGATGGCGGTTACCGATAGATCTTCCCGACGCCGACATCGACGAACTACACCAGTTGGAGTATACGGGTGCGGCGATCATGGAAGAGCGGGGGTGGTGGGGAATCGTGGAGCCGCCGAGGGAAACTCGGCGCGAGCTCTAACGGAGGCGGAGTCGGGCAAAGACAAGAAGGTGCGCACGATTGTTTCGATGTCTGTCCGACGATCTATTGATGCAAGTCGCGAAGAAGAAGACCGGAAGAGAAGTTTGGGAGTCCCTCGGGGCACGGTTCATGGGCGCGAACGCGTCGAGACGCGCGCCTACAAACCTTGCGACGGAGTTTGATGCTCTCAAGATGAAGGAGGAGGACACCGCCGATGACTTTGCTTTGGAAAACTAACGGCAATGTCGGTTCGGTTCAGCAAGTTAGGCGGGACCTTGGAGGACAGAGCCATGGTGAAGAAGTTGTTCGACACCGTGCTGATAGATTCATCCAAGTTGTGGCCGGGATCGAGCGTAATCACGACCTCAAGACTCGGAGTTCGACGATGCCATGGGGCGACTCGGGACATATGAGGAGTGGACCGGCAAGGGTCGAGGTGGGAAATCGGAAGGAGGACAAGTGCTTCTCACTCAAGCGAGAATGGGATGCACGGCAAAAGAGATCCAATGGTGAAGGATCCGGTGGTGGCAAACCATCGGGTCTTTGGTGGTCGAGGTAGAGGACATGGTCGAGGTGGAGGCCGGGGTGGCCGTGGTGGGCGTGGTGATGCGGGAGGCAATCGACGAAAGGAGACAAGAGCCATATTAAGTGCTTCAAATGCAAACAAAACGGACACTATGCCAATCGTTGTCCAAACCCGGAAGAAGGAAGAAGAAGCTCATCACGTGAAAGCTGAAATGGAGCCATCGGTGTTGTTTGCTGAGTTGGAAGTGTTGAATCCAGGAGCAAGCTCACAGCCACGAGTTCAGGGGAGGTTATGCCTGAATGGAGGCCCTATGTAGCCGAGCTACACTTTGTTGGTAATGAAGAACCCACTGGTGACACATGGTTCCTTGACGAAGGGTGCCCGGAACCATATGATTTGGAGACAAAGAGAAGTTCGAGAGATCGATTCTACATTCTCTGGTAAGGTTAAATTTGGTGATGGGTCTACTTGTTGATATTACGGCATTGGTTCAATTATGTTTAAGGAAATGATGGGAATCAGTGGTTGCTTAGAGATGTGTATTACATACCCAAACTTAGAGCAAACTTGATTAGTCTTGGTCAGTTAGCAGAACATGGTCATAGAGTTGTGATGGATGAAGATATCATTACTGTCATTGAAAAGAGTCCACATAGATTGATCATGTGTGTTGAAAGAACTCCAAATAGAGATTATACAAGATTGGGCTCAGCGTTGGGGAACCTGTCTGTTTGTTTGCTAGTGTTGATGAAAAGGGATGGTTGTGGCATGGGAGACTAGGACATGTCAATTTTCATGCACTAAAATAGCTAGTTGATAAAGAGATGGCAGGAGGGATACCATTGATTCAGAAACCAGATCAGGTGTGTCAGTCTTGCTTAGTTGCAAAGCAGGCTAGATTTCCATTTCCTAGAAGTGCATTGTGGAGAGCAGATGAACCATTGGGGCTAGTGCATATTGATCTATGTGGACCCATTACACCTGAATCAGTTAGTGGAAACAAGTATTTTATGCTTTGTGTTGATGATTGCACAAGCTGGTGTTCTGTGTTTATGCTCAAATCCAAGGATGAAGCAGTTAGTGCTTTTGTGAAATTTAAAGCTCAAGTTGAAAATAACTGCAATGACAAGATCAAAGTGCTGAGATCTGATAGAGGAGGTGAGTTCCTAAATGGAGCCCTACAATATGTGTGTGATCAGGCTGGGATCAAGAGGCATTTTACTGCACCATATACACCACAGCAAAATGGTGTGGTGGAAAGGAAAAATAGAACAGTCATGGAGATGACTAGAGCTTTAATGAAGAGCATGAAGATTCCTGGAAGGTTTTGGGCTGAGGCAGTCAGACATTCAGTTTATTTGATCAATAGATTGCCAACAAAAGCAATGGGGTATCTCGCTGGGAAGGAGGCTGGCTCGGTGCAAGCGTCCGTGGCCGTTGCTGCGGGAAAGATGCCGACGTTCCACAGGATGTTCGCGGTTAAGTCTGGCAGCAATAAGGCCAGACTTTGAGCATGGAAGCAACTAAAATAAGCAATAAAAGGCCAGACTTTGAGCATGGAAGGAACTAAAATAAGCAATGCTCAAAATGCCTGAAATGTAAAGTATTTACAGTAAATCTATCGGCGACTAGGGTGAAATTGGACCGCCGTTCACTCGATTCTGTACGGCTCAGATGCCCTGTGTTGAACTTACATATGCACGGTGCATCATGCAGAACCACGGATGCTTTGCCTGCGTGATGGATCGACCACCGAGGCAGGCCTGCGTGATGGCGAGCGTGGCTTCATCTGCTCGATCTCCCGGTACTCGTCAGCTCTTTTCTCGGGCCGTCCTCGGTACTTTGACATTTATACATGCTATTATTACTAGTTTTATAAGATGTAGTTTAATTTGTGTGCATCACTAGTGTGTAAATTGGTACCGACTATTTCATAGAAGTGGTATGCTTAAACCTGCATTTTTTCTCAATTTATTTATTTTGCTTTGATGTTCTTCTAATTTGCATTCCACAGAATCGATCCGTTCCTATTTTCTCGTGTGAAAATTTGAATTTCTTCCTATCTGCCTTTCATAGAAATTGATCTGATAAATCGTTTTGTTTTGAGAAATGTTATCTCTGCCCGGTTGCTATGGGTTTTCCCAACAACCGGATTTTTGAACCCTTGATGTAAAACGTGGCGCTATATGGAACGTTCGATTTTCTACCATGTCCTTTCTTCTTCCCTTTCACTCTATGCCCCGCCCGACTTCTCTACCATGTGCGTCGTCCGTCCCCCCGCCTGCATATGCGATGGACGCCACCGCGCTCGCATGCCAGCCACCAACAATGCCCACGCCGGCCCAAGGCTGCCTTTGCCGCGACCTGCCACTTGCTCCCCCTCCCCACAATCCGACTAGCCTCCAGTGCCCCCCCCAGGCGGCCTTCTACCGCCTAGTGTCGACCTTTGACGCTGCCCCTAGGGCGGTCCCTCGCCGCCCGCCCTAACCACCCCCCATGTGACCATGCGGCGGTGCAACCACCCCTAGGCCAGCCCTCTGCCCCGGTGACCCCAATCCCTTGCTCTTTGTTCTTCATTCCTCCGTGCCTCATGTTCTTCCCAAATTACACCACATTATTCAATAATTTACACCGAAGAACTCATTGTAAATATAGTAGAAAATTGGTGTAAATATAGTTATATTACACTGTAAGTAGAAGGATAGATTTAAAAGAACCGGTTATTATATAGACACCATATGTTTTTTTTTTTTTGTTTTTGTTTTTGTTTTCTTTTGAATATTTGTATATCTTCCTATTTGACTTTCATAGAAAATGATTTGTTAAATATGTATGTAATTTGTATGAGTAATTTTTATATTTGTGATATATTTTTCCTATAATATTTTTTTTCTTAATCTTTGGTTGTGGAAATCGAGTGTTTTTGCTCTTTTGTAGCACTCGGTGCTGTTCTTTTCAGAAATCGAGTGAAATCGGGTCTTGGTTCACTCGGGTGATTCCGTAGCGTATTTCACTTGAGTCTGCCAAAGACAAACCCATTTGCTTGTCAAGTTACCGTAAGAACGTTGTGAATCTATCAATGAGAACATTAGCATAGTCAAAAACAGGTAACCCTTGCAAGAATTCTGAAATTTAAATTGTCGTGGAATTCATGTAAAAATCTATTTATGGGTTTTCCACTCCTTGTTCATGAGGGAAATATGTGAATTATAACTTATATGTTTTTTCTTGTATTAATCTTAATAATATTGTGCTTCATACCCAGTTTGCTAGCTTAGTGGTATTCGATCAACAATTAAAAAATGAAGCTTTCTTCAAGAAGTGAGTAATTGTCTTACACCCAACACGGACCGTATTTGCCGGAGGAGACACGGGCCAATGGGGGCCCAAATAGGAGGTGCCACCACAACGCACGCCAGGCCTCTCGTGGCCTGCCCTTGGTGCACGCATGGGGAGAGGAGGCGCCCCAGCCGTGCCACCGCCATGATGGACCCACCACCACCATGGTCTACCGTATAGAGTCCACGTAGGTCTAGGAAATAAGACAGTTAAGTTAGAAAGTTGAGTTTGTTAAGCACAATCCAGATTCGATAAGGATCTCCTTGTTTTCTTAGGAGTCATCCCAAGAGGACTATACATACTAGCTGATTGTAATCAAATCAACTCAAGTAACAGAAAGCAAAGGTTCTCTATTCCTCTATCTCTCTCTTGCTCTTGCGCCCTCGCCCCTAAACCTAAGCAGTCGCGCCCCTCACTCTTGCTGCACACCCCCACGCTGCAAAACGCCACCTACGGCAACCCTAGGACCGTTGCCGCCCTTCGACGCCGACGTGCCCTCCAGCATGCCTCTCACATCTAGTATCCGGAGACCTTTCGATCCTCCACGCCGCTGCAATGGATACACTAGTGGACCACTTGAAACACGTCGCCGAATTCTCCAAAGAAATCAACATATCACAGCAGTCACCACAAAGCTCAACGACTTTAGTAGTCGCCTCGTGAACATGGAGAAAGAACACTAAGAGGACATGATCCTAGCCAAAGAGATTGAGCATGAAACGACCAAGGAATACGAGCGTGAAAGGGAGATGATGGCGACCTAGATGGAGATCGCCACTAGCCACGCTATTGAGGAGGTAGGCCGCAAGTACCTCAAGGAACATGCAGCCTCAGCCACCTCGCATACCAGAAATCGCCGCCAAGTTGGAGGACAAGCTCTTCTGGAAGGAGGAGCCCAAACTGGAGATCTAACCCATGGGAGCCGCTCCAGGCGCCTTCTCTGGCGTGGATATCCACCCACACAAGCTCCCCTTCCCGACTTATGATGTTAAGGAGGATACTGGCTTACCAACTGCGACCAGTTCTTCAAGGCACAACGAACACCAGTAGATGGAAAAACTTGGTACGCCTCTTACCATCTCACCGGTACCGCTCCACAATGGTACATAATACTGGGTCCTTTAGTTTAATTTTCATTGAAGTAACAAGCACAACCTCGACAAAGCCCATAATCATAGGAGTCATCACAAAGCTCAATGACGTCAGCGGTCGCCTCGTGAACATGCAGAAAGAACTCTACAAAGACACGATCTTGGGGAAAGATCTTGAGCACAAAACGGCCAAGGGATATGATGCCGACCAAGATGGAGATCACCACCAGGCACGCTATTGAGGAGGCAGGCTGCCTTGTCCACGTTGCAAGCAACATCGGAAATCGCTACCAAGTTGGAGGCCAAGCTCTTCTGCAAGGACGAGCCCAAACTGGGGATCTCTGGGAGCCGTTCCAGGCGTCTTCCTTGGCCTGGATATCCTCCCACACAAGCTCTCCTTTCCAACATATGATGGCGATGGGCACCCTCTACCGTGGCTTAATCGTCGCGAGCAGTTATTTAGGGGGCAATGAATACCAGCAAATGGAAAAACTTGGTACGCCTATTACCATCTCACCGGTACCACTCCACAATGGTACATAAGACTAGGTACTTCAGTTTATTTTTCATTGCTATGACAAGCACAACCGGACTAAGCCTCTTGGCAGAGTGCCTATGGCACTTGGCAAAGCCCATAATACACTCGACAAAGCCGATTATGACAAAGCCCTCTTCACTGAGTGTCTTTTGTCGGGCACTCGACAAGGCTTTGCCAAGTGCCAAAAACACTTGGTAAAAAAACACTCGACAAAATAAAAATAAAAAAAACAAAAAAATAGATTTTTTTAATCGAGGGAGGCCCTCACCAGCCAGCCTTTGCAAGTCGTAGCATTTTTCGGGCAAAATTCAGGGCAAACGCAGCCAACAGGATTCAAACCTGCGTTAGCCACTCGCCGTCCTAGGCCTCTTGTACAGGATGCCCGTCATAACAGACGATTAGGCAGATGTCAAAGCATTTATAGACTCTGTTCTCATAACACGACTTTATTCATATTACCGAAGCAACAACAGTAATAATGTTACACATATGTATAGAATGCAATATTTAGAGTGCTGAATGACAATTCTACTTTGGCTATATATTCATTCCTGAGTGCAGAGGCCGGATTAAACTGTGATTCCATTATCTAAACTGGTATAACAATTCTACTTAGGATTTATCCACGCTAAGGTATCTATTTTGTCTGCATGCTTTATTCTTTATTAGTCTTTTGACTCTTTTCACTATATATATGCATGATGGATGTCATAATCTATGTATATAGATTGTGTTCATTTTTTCTCCTAGTTCATGGAACGGGATAGATTGCGTCCATGGCGACACCACAGGCGCCGACACCCCCTCTGAAGCTTGAGGTACCCTTCCTCTCCCCAGGTGTTCCCCACTGGTTCTTGAGCAGCCAGTACTGTGTGCCATCCTCTGCCGTGTCGTACCCAACCGCCGTCACCGCGTGGTTCAGGTTGGTACCACAGCTGTCCTTGGTCATGACACCGCCTTTGTACAACGGCCATTTGTTGACGTCGATGGCTACGGCAACGGAAACGGGCTGCTTGGCAACAGCCGCGGCGAGCGCGTCCTCGTCGTTTTGGGGCACTTGCTCGAAACTCCTGATGGTGACGGCAGGCTGGACGTTCCGGCACATGCCCTGCGTGGCGGTGTATGGGTAGGCGGCCTCGGTGGCGATGCCGTTGTTGCCCATGACGTACTGGAAGGCGTACTCCAAGGAGCCGCCGTTTGTGCAGCCATTGTTGGGGGCGCAGTCCAGCAGTTGCTGTTCTGACAGCGACACTAGCTCGCCGGTCTTGATCTGATGCATGCCCTCGATGGCTGCCACTGCAGAGAACGCCCAGCAACAACCTGTGACACACAACAATTTACTAGTTAATTAGTATGGAAGTTGACAAACATTATTTCCTTACTAGTTTGTACTTACCGCATGCGTTTTGGTCCTTGACATCGGTCACTGCACCTTCCTTCCTCCAGTCAACCGCCTGCTGGTCATCTGACAGTGTAACATTCCCGTACTTAAAACCGGGTATCTTGGGCACGGGCTTGAACCCTGTGTACTTCGCCATGAACTCGTCGTGAGTCATGTCGGCAAACCGGTTGATGGCCAGGTGATACTGCTTGCTGCTTCCGGCGGCATTGAACGTGTCAACAAAGGCGGCGTTCGCCTTGAATACCTGGAACCGACGTGCCTTCTCGGCCTCGTCCTTGTAGGTGCGGCCGTGCTCCGCCATCCACTTCTCGTGCCTCGCCTTCATAGCCTCATCACCATAGCCACTGCTGGACAGATCCCTGGTGGCGACTGCACAGCTGATGCAGTTGGCAATGGCTAGGGCTGCGAGCAGCGCTAGTGCCGCCGTGATCAGAGGCTTGTTGGCCATGTGGGACGCCATGGCCATGCTATGATCGATATTGTTGTACGTATGTGATGTTGTGTGAGAATGAAGGTACGTAGGTGTCTGGATTGTTTGTGTTTTTTGCCTTCTAGGCCTGAGCACTTTAAGCAGGATGCGAGGTGGTTTATATAGAGGCCAGCCTCGTGTCACCTGCTGCAGTCAAGAAATAAAAGCTTCGATCTCCATAGATTGCAGGACGGGTTACGTCCTTCAATTCATTCGATGCCCAGGTCGTTAGGATGCATTCATGCAAGTCGTCCAAGCGTATACGTCGGTTAGGCCAAGTCGTTAGGCCAGTCAAGAGTCAGCACATTAATAAGCTGGAAGAACAATAACATGGGAATGCATTGTGACTAGCTAGGCTGGGATCTTCACACACCGTAACGTCTTGATTTGGCTGTGTTTATTTCGTGGAAAAAAAATTGGATGCCACATCGGATATTTCATTTTTTTAGATAACGGATTTGAAACGTACACAACTGAGCGTCATGATACAAAGCGCCATAAGGCAAGAAAACTCAAAACTCAAACATGAAACAATAGAAAGCTTGGATCTAGTGAGCTCAATGCCAAAAGGGAAACTCTAAACACTAATACGGTTTGTGAAGTTCTAATCAAACTTCACAAAAACAGACAAGATCAACGTCTCCCATCTTGTGCATCCTTTCCTGAAAAGCGGTGATCCTCCTCCTTATGCAGCATGGACCACCGACGGATCCAAAACGTTACCCTGAAGATTACTTGCATGAAAGTATTAGCTTTAGCCTTATTAAACACCATATATAGCATTCCTATTCAACCAGATAGCCCAACAAAGCGCTGTAATTCCTAACCAAATTTGGTTCTAAAGCTTTGAATCAAATCCAAATCATGGAGCCAGGAACTAAACAAGTTTGTTATGCAAGTAGGTGGTAATTCCAAAAGCGATATGTACAGTGTTCCAAATAAATCTTGCAAAATAGCAATTAAAAAAATAAATGTTGGATTGTTTTAGCAGGATTACAATGACAACATTTGATACTTCCCGGCCAGTTCCATGGATGTCGGAAGGGGTTTTTCGATACTAATAAAAAAAACTAATTACATAACTTCGACCGAAATCGCGAGATGAATTTATTAAGCATAATTAATCCATCTTTAGCACACGTGGGTAGCAATTATTGCTAATCATAGACTAATTAGGCTCAAAAGATTCGCGGTCGCAAGATACTAGCAAAATGTGTAATTAGTTTTTTATTTATATTTAATGCTCCATGCATGTGTCCAAACATTCGCTGTGATGGGTGAAAAGGAAAACTTTTAGAAACTAAGCTGACGAGGCTTAAGATGCAAATCCAATCCCAAAACACTTCAAAAAAAAAAAAAAAAAGGCTGCCGTGTTCCTTCCGTCATTCCGTAGGCGTCAATCGTCATGATGTGTTGACTGTTAATTACCATGCCCTGATAGATTGAGTGGAGACTCTAGTAGTCTTCTACCTGGGTCTGCGTGCATTGACTACCTGCTAGCCTTGGATCTTCACACACGGTAACGTCTTGATAGACGGCATTAAACTAATAACTTTCGTTCATTTTCTGGATTGGCATCCCTTGACCACACGAATTATTTTACTACTATTTATTTTATGTATCCTTCCAGACATACAATCTCTACGATTTGTGTACACTGTTTAGCTTACTTTCCAAACATTCATAACAAATGCTTACTCAAAGGACCAGAGGTGTGTATTTGAAAACACATAAATAATCTTGCATTTGTTGGGTTAGCTGTTTGGTCTTTTTTAAGGAAACCCGAAAGAAACACTAAGAAGCCACTTCGCGTATTTTTTTATTGCTTCGAAGGCAGCATATATTCTCAGGTGTTCGGCCTGTTGCTTATTGATTTTGTGAGCTGCTAATGGGCTGATGGCCGGCCTCCTAGATCCCCAACAAATTCAAAGTTGTTTTGGCAAATCTATAATATATCTATAACACCTATATAGAAGAACCCCATTAGGGAGTTCTCTCGACATACAGCTATGCCATATCAGCAGCTCCACCCTGTCCCACGAACTGCTTCTCTCAACTCTGACGTCATTTCCCACCCACCGGTTCGGCCCCTCGATCTCCCTAGATTGCAAGAGGGGTTACGTTCTTATTCGATGCCCAGGTCATTAGGATGCAAGTCCTAGAGTATACGCCGGTTAATGTTAGGACAGTCAAGAGTCAGCACATTAATAAACAGGAACAGCAAACGTACTACCTTAGTACTGACTATATAGAGAGTTTTTAATATTAGACACAAATATAGTCTGAAGAAAAAATAGCATCACACACACCAGTCGTCGGTAAAACGAACTATCAGTCACTGATATAGTCACTGATATAGTCTGAAAAAAAATTAGCATCACACACCAGTTTTTTTTTTTTTTTTATCACCGAGCTTTTCATTCATCATCAATCAGGTTACAATCGGCAACGACCAGTTCCATCAGCCAAGGAGAAAACTCGTCGAGCCAGAAGAAGGAGCGTTCGGTAGCTGAAACCCATTGGGCACAGTGATCAGCTACCGAGTTAGCTTCTCTACACACCCAAACACAATTAAAATTTCTAAAACTCTTCCCAAGCTCTGTGATATCTAAACACAACCCACCCACAGCGGTTCTTGCCCCTAAGTTACTCTTAAGTTACTCAAGGAGATTTCGAAGTTGAAGATTATCCACCTCCGTAATAACGTGCTCACAGCCAATCTCCGGCCGCCAACTCCAAGATGACACCCCAAAAATTTCCATTTTTGGGATCTCATTAGAAAACATTAAATAAAATCAAGGATTTGAAATTTTCCTAAAATTGACCAAGAAATATTTAGTTGTTATCACTATAAAATGAGAAAATGACTTTATAAATTTTTTTCTTTGCGATGATAACAGAAGACTGCCTTGTTGTTAGTTGATTGTGTGTGCTCTTTCATGTTGTTACGTGATGTTGGCATGTTGCTTGTGTTTGGTGTTTTTTTTTAGTATGCTAAGTTTTTAAAACGCGGTTAGTGGAACGATTGTCTCTCTCCAACGTGTTTATGCCTCTTTCCTACCGACAAATACCTTGTTTTTCAATCTAATTCTTGTTGGAAGTTTCTTTTAATCTTTTGTTATCAGTGGCAACTCATTTCTCTATGATCAAATATCATCAATCCGTCGCTCAAGCTTTCCACGACCTTTTTCGGTATTTACCGGAGCTTTTTCTCACTTATCTACAAGCTTTTCCATTTTTATATACCGTCTCAAATATCTTTTCATGATCTCTAAATTATTTATTTAGGTACATCTTGGTCCAAAGTGTCTCTGGGAATTTTCCTAGAATTTTCGGAGGCTTCAAGTATTTTTCACGGCCTAAATATCAATTCTAGATTTTCTATAATTATTTTATTCCCGAAATTCATTTTATCTCTCCAAAACCCTAATTTTTCCAGCGTCCTAAACCCTGTGTATAAATAGCTGCCACCGTTCTCCTTCTCGCGCTGATCGCAAAAGTACAGCCTGTTTCGTGAGCCGCCTTTTCGTTTGCGCTACATCTATCGCCGAAGTTTTGGATCTCGAAAATTCCGGCGAACTCTCCGACGAGCTTTTCCGGTCAGCTCATCGTGTTTCGGCGAATTCCGTTCCCACAAAAAGGTAGATCTCGTCGTCCTCTTCGCCGTGGTATACTCAGTTGCCCCGATACGTGGCCATTTGATCCGATTCCCGTTCGTTCTTTATTCCTAATCTAGTTCTCCGGCGAACTCACCCTGGCAGCCTCATCTTGTTCGTGTTGCAGCAGCAGTGGCCGGCGTCGTCCCGTGCCCAGGCCGCCGCGACCGTCTCGCCGGACTGCGCCGCCGCCCCGAGCTCTCGACCCCGCGCCGCACACCCCCCAGCCTTCCCTGCCCGTGCACTGTTCCTCCCGTGCCCGTGCGTGCGCACGCGAGCGCCGCCGCCCCTGCGCAGCCGAGCAGTCCTGCGGTGCCCGGCGCCGCCCTGCCGCGCGCGTCCTGCGCCGCGTGCCGCTGCTGGCCGCACCGGCCGGCCGAGCCCCTCTCGCTGCCCTGTGCACGAACACCAGCAGCCAAGGCTGTTCACGTGAAGAAGATGACCAAGGTAGAAGAAGGACCTTTCCGTAATTATTTATTTTCTGTAATCGCAGTTATGTCCCTGATCTTTAAACGTCCACCGTTTCGTCGTTTTAAGTCCGATTCGAGTGGTCCAAGTTGCGTTAGAATCGTGTCGTCGTGCTCTATGCAGTAGTGTTAATGTTTATCATGCAGTTCAAATGTGAATTTATTTATTTAAATGCAATTTGATTAATGTTTATTTAATAGCTTTCTAATTAAAAACAATCTAGAGTTATAGCTTCGTACTTGTTGTGTTGCTTCATGTTAGCTATGTGTTAGCACTAACATTGATCATGCTATGAGTTTATCAAATTAATCTTGTGATTTTGATTAGTGTTTGTTCAATGCTCGTTTAGAATTAAATAAAAGCGACTTTAGTTAACTTTGGTCTTTTATAATAAATGTTAATATGATTAACATCAACATCAATGCTTTTATAATTATGGCCGGTTTGCTCAACCCGAGTTCTATAATAGCTTGTTCTCACTTTTGTCAATTGCTTTCCAAACCAATAATGTTTTGGATAACTAAAGTGAATCAATCGTGTAGTTCTCCATTATGTTGCTTTTTACCTTGTTAGTATGTCCTCTATGTTGATAGCTCCATTCTTCGACGTTCTTACGCTCTTGTGTCCCTAGTACTAGGTCCTATTGATAGTGCGCTCTCTCTAGTCTTTCTTTAATTTGTTTGATGTCCGTTCTTAGTCTTGTTTCCTTTGCTTGTCTCTGTTTTGTGTTGCTTGGTTGCCTCGGGTAGACGAAAAGCCATTTGTTTGAGCCAAGACTAGGAGCCGAGGATCGACAAGAGTGCAAAGCGAAGAATCGGAGACTAGAAGATAGAAGATAAAGACTTCTCGAGCAGCTAGACATTGGATTAAGGCAAGTGCGCATACCCATTTGATCATTTTGTACCTACTCACTTTAATCATTTACTTTCATTGCATGTGTCCTAATTTTGCAAACCCTAAGGACATGAATAGCCACTACTATCTCAAATATCACCTTGGGGTGTATAATCATGGGTAGTGTAGTTATGCTAAGTTGCTCCGCCCACTTTTATACATGTTAATGAAAGTAATGATGACTGCTTAATGCCATTAATGATAATGATGATGAGTAATGCTTAATGATGAATAATGGCTACTGCCATGCTAAGTAAGGGTGCTGGAGCCTAACCTGGTTTTGCCAGGGGTACCCGTGTCTACTCTCCATAAGGACTTAGTCCTACTACCTAGGACATACAATACAGTTTCATGCCCTTTGACTTGACCGAGTAACAGGACCTTCTAGTGAAGGTGCAATCGTTCCGGTGTAGGCGCAAGAGGGGCTGGATTGGTTTGATCGCCTTCCTGCTAAGAGGGTGCTTGGTTTATTTGGATTTGGTTTTTTCTTGTTAGTCACCCTTTTAGAGGAGGAATCTTACCTCTCGAACAGAAACCTCGGGGTTGCTACCTTCTAGATGGAACTGGGGAAAAGTCTTGTATTTAAGACCCAAATGGTTTTTGGGCACCGACGAGTTGGAGATGCAAAATAGTCTTTGTGGCGAGGTTGCTACCTCGTGTTTTGATAGGATGGCTATCCTGTGTTCCTTTTTGAGGTTGCGACCTCTGTTTGGGATTGTTATCCCATGTTATCTATTTGGGATTGCTATCCCATGTTACCTTTTCGGGATTGCTATCCCGATGTTCCTATATGGGGTTGTTGCCCCTGGCTACTCTTTGAGGTTGCCACCTCGGTTATAATATTGATACTTAATCTTACTTGCACCTTAATTAAGGGTTTGGGGAACTCAAACACATGTTAGTAATTCAGGGTTGTATAATTAAATCAATGATCAACTAAAAATGCTTACCTGCAGTTTAACAGTGTCAGCCTACCTTTGATAAAGCCTTGCATGTCATTATACTTTCCGTCTGTACTTGCTGAGTTCGACATGGACTCACCCTTGCTATTACCCCCCACACCCCATTATGCAGAAGCAAGGTGCTTTGCCGTCGAAAGGATAAGAGATGTTACGAAGATACAAGAAGTTTGTCAGCGAAGTGCTTGGCATACGGAGCCCCCAGTCGACAGTCCGTGCTGAGATGGAGCCTGAAGTGCAGTCTTAGCTACCGTTCCGCGATTACTCTGATGTTTGTAAGTGTTATATATATATGTTTCCCGCTATTATACATTGTATTCTGATATTTTGGCATTCTGTGTTGTATGTGTGGACTTTCTGGGCACACATACGGCGACTCTAGTCTTCCTTTGGAAATCAGGGTGTGACATCCAGGCCCTCCAGTGCCGCCATTGCTTCTGCTGTTAGGGTATCTAGAACGTCATCGAACCACCTTGCCACTGCTGCTAAGATTGCCCCCGTGTGGTCATGGATGACGACTCCACCTCTTCCCATGCACTTGGTAGGATCGAAGCCCGCATCTGTGTTTACTTTGCACCAGCCATCAGTCGGCTTCTTCCACCTCACTTTCCTTCTCATTTTGGGCTCCTGCTTCGGCATCTTGAGCATGGCCAACTCCTCTACCAAAGGTGGCTATATATCCGGCCATCGCTCCCGACTCCCATGTTCAACGGTCATTGCGTCTTGCATTTCGGCCGGTCTAGAGAGCCCAGGCACCACAGATGAACAGCTCCGCCTCCCTGACTGACCAAACCCTGCCCTAAAGCACGTCGGTCGCCCACGAGCACGGGTGTAGGTTTGGAGCCTTTACTCCCAGGAGCTTCTTCACCTCTTCCCAAAACCTTCTCGCCATCGTACATTTGAAAACAACATGCAAGATGGATTCATGCGGATCTCCGCAAACCTCACAGTGGCTCTCATCGGCCACGTGCCACCTCTTCAACTCTTCCTTCGCCGGTAGCGAGTTGTGAAGCACTCGCCACCGTAATACACGAACCTTTGGAGGGATATTCAGTTTCCAAACTGATTTCCATGCAATTGTTATCCCGAGACGACACTGGTTCTCCAGTAATAGCCATGGCAGCCGCCATCTGGTCTCCTTTCAAGTGTTTGTACACCGATTTCACAGAGACAATTTAAAGCATGACATGGCATAAGTCGGTACTGATTGTGCATTAGCTTTGATCAAAACTTCTCTAGCCACACAACTTAGGCTCCTCTCTACACAGCCAGACACAAAACTGCAGACCCGGTTTGAAATATAGTTGAAAGCGTCCGATGCACCCCTTTCTGCAGCCGTCGGCAGCCCCAAGTATCTTTCACCGAGGGCTTGTAGACTATCAAGTACCACTAATTTGCAATCCCCTTCACAATTTGCACCTAAAAACACCGCCGATTTACCCTTGTTTACCAGCTGGCCAGATCCTTTATTGTACTGGTCTAGAATAGAAGGAATCCGATCAGCTCCTTTCTTCGATGCCTGAGTAAAGATCAAACAGTCATCTACAAAAAGGAGGTGGGACACCCAAGGAGCATGTCGGCCCACTCGCACCCCTCGGACACATAAAAGAGGCCCAATATTTTTCACCATACAATAATGGATGATACGGTGATATCGGGTCACCCGTCGAATTCCTCTCGTTGGCTTGAAGCTTTTAGTAAACACTCCATTTACCCTTACCGAGAAGGAAACCAAGGACACACACTTCAAGCACTAAAGGGCACCATGACTGGAAGCCCAAAGTTGACATGATCGCCATCAAATATTTACATTCCACTCTATCATACGCCTTTGCCATGTCAAGCTTAATAGCACAAGGCCCCGACGTGTCCTTCTTCTTCCTCAAATAATGGATACATTCATAAGCTATGTGGACATTATCAGTAATTAATCTTCCAGGCACAAAACCACTATGCTCTTCTGAAATAATGTCATCCAACATACACCTCATCCGGTTAGCCATAGTTTTAGAGCAAATCTTATACAGCACATTGCATAGGGAAATTGGGCAAAGATTGTGAGAGATCATGTGGATTATTTACCTTCGGAATGAGAACCAGAAGAGTTTTATTGACCTCATCAGGAATATCACCATCGCTCGTAAATCCCAAAGACCGCACTAACCGCCTTTGGGTTTTAGAAGTTCCTAGTGTGTTTGGAAAAAACTAGCGTTAAAACCATCAACTCCTGGAGATTTGTTCGGTGCCATTTGAAACAACGCCGGCTCCACCTCCTCTTCAGTTAACGGTTTCTCTAGCAGCATACGTATCTCCTCTATAACCTTCCTCGGAACATGCTGACAGATCAGCTGCGGTTCCAAGTGCTCTTGGGCCATAAACAAATTTTTATAAAACTCACACGCTATGTTGGGGAGGGACCCTCGCCAAGGGACCCCCCCGGTAGCTCCCGGGCCCGACATGCAACACCGCGGCAAAGCGCTGGGGCAGCGACGAGATGGAGCACCCGGCGCGGCGGGGCCGGCCGAGCCGGTGGCGACACCCCGAGGCTCGGGGCGGCACGCGACAGCAGCGAGCACCCCGCAGCGCGGGCGGCGAGGTCAGCGGCGACACACCCGCAGCGCCGGGGGGCAGCACAAGAAGATGGAGCACCCCCGCAGCGCGGGCGGCGGGCCAATGGCGACACGCGAGGGCGGCGCGGCGGGGCGGCAAGAAGGACACCCGGCGCGCGGAGGCATCGGTCGCAGGAACACCCCCGCGGGGGGCGCAAAGCCCCTGGCGGACTCCCGGGCCGGCGGCGGAAGGAGGGAGGAACCCCAACGAAGCCTTAAGCGCGTCGGGACATGTGTTTTTACTCTTACACCCTTGGAAGGGTTTGTACTAGTTTGCCCTGCTTGGCTGGCCCTAGGCGTAAGTGGCAAGTGTGCTTTGTCCTGTTTTGTAACTACAAGAAATATCGACCCGGGCGCCTATAAATACGGACCGACGGGGCGTATGAAGGGGATGCGGTTGGTAAGCACTTTCATGACCTATCAATCGAAAAGACATTCTCTTGGGATCTCAACCTTTGACCACGTCATTCCCGTGGGGCCAGCTTATGGACCGTGCCGTTCTCTTCCTCACCCCTCGTGGAAAACCTCGCCCCTCCTCCCGCCATCCACGTGGCAAAGGCTAGAGGGGCAGGTGTGTGTTACGCTTGGCGCCGTCCGTGGGGGACCGACACGAAAAGCCATGCCGGCAAACACCCGATGCAACACAAGGGGGCTTGGCACTCCGGCAATGTCGGGGCCATCCGCCACCCCCCCAAGCACCCGCCGCCCCGGTAGGACCGCCCCGAATGGGCGCCGCCGGGACCACGCCAACCCGGGTCCGAGGACGTCGCACCCACCGTCGCCCGGGGCGGGGGCCCAATCCCTCCTCGGCCGCGGGGAGCGGCGCTGGAGCTCCCCGGTCGAACGTGTTGAAGGCATCGGGGCCCCGGGACCCGACGGTCGTCACGGAGGTCCCGCAGGTCGGGCTCGGTGGTGCGGCAACCACTACGCCGGCCACCCTCGACGCTGAACGCCCTCGAGGGCGTTCGGGGGCTTCGCGGAGGGGCTCACCGAAGACGACGAGGACGAGGAGGGCGGCAGGGGACCGCGGCTCTCAAACACCGCAGCAAGCGGATCGCGAAAAAATGCGGTACCGAAACCCTCGATCGGAGGCGGCGCCTCACGTGCCATCGGGGACCGTGGCCGAGGCGGCGGAGGGCAACTCGCATGGTCGAGAGTGAGCGGTAGGCGACCGCGCATGAGATACACGGCCCGAACGGGCCCCGCCACACCAACCACCTCCCCCACCGCCACCGCCTCGTAACTACCCAAAGTGTACCCCCCGCCCTCGACCACCCCCACAACAGCCCGGGGCATGCCAACCTCTCAAGGCTACCACCACCAAACCCCCGCCACCCATCGAAAGCCACCGCCGAGGAGCGGATCAGCCCCAGCGAACCTTGCATTACGACCCCACATCCCCGCTCGTTTGCCCTTCACCGGCGGAGTGGCCGACCTCCTCCTACCACCACCACCTACCAAGATATATGGGGCGCACGGATCCGCGTCAATTCATCATGTCATACGAGGTCGCCGGGCGGCGGGGGGGGAGATGAGTCCACCATGGCGGTCTTTCGTCATAGTCGCAAGGGACATCGCCCAATCGTGGTATTCAACTTTACCCCCGCCACCATCGCCACCGGTCGAGCTCCGATCGGCATTACGCACCAACTTCAAGGGGGTAGACTTCGGCAATACCAACTCCACCGAGCTTCGGTGTCATCCGTAAAACCAACCGAACCCCTGAAAAGATCGGGTGGCGAAGGTTCCTCCATACCAAGGCAAGGACGAAGGGGTAATCACCGAAGCGTCATCATGGCGGCCCTCGGCGTGCATAAGGCCGGGCCTTGCCACTCCAAAATCGAAAGAAGACAACCCAAGACCCTCGCCGAACTCCACGAGATAATGGATAAGTACTGCCGAGCCGACACCAGCCATAAAGCCAAGCTCGAGGCCTTCCGCCCGCAACCCACGCAACCCGCTACACCGCGCGAGACCGCCAAGGTCAGAGCACCCCGCTTACTCACACCGTGCCAGGGTCGCAGCAATAGACACCGCACCCCCGCCCGAACAAAGAGCAAACCCCACCACCAAGCCAGCCTATCAACCAAGGGACCAAATGATCAGAGTACAATCGGCCAAGACGACCGGGGGTCGCCCCAAAGAAAAGCAACCTTATCGCCACTATTGCGGGGTGGACAAGGGCCACTACACCAAATAGTGTCCATACTTCGCCAAAGGCAAAGAGTATATGGACAGCCGGCTAGCATCCCAACAAACCAACCGCCAAATCAATCACACCAGAGACCAAAGCGCAACCCCGCGACACAATCACTACTCCTACACCCCGCCGAACTACGGGACCCCCTCCACACCTGGCTTCAGCTACCCGGCTTTCAGTCAACCCTCGTACCATCACCATTCACACAATCAGCCCCGCTACGGTGGCCAAGCTTACATAGTGACCCACCCCTCGAAGCCCCGAGCCAATATCACCCCCTCCCCCATTACCACCACCCCCGCCAATCCCAACCTTACCGCCACCGCCACCCCCGCCACCACCGAAAAAGCAAGAAATGCCGACCACGCTAAACAATCCCACCTCCGCTTACGGCGAGATCCTAGCCATCTCTCGGGGGTCCAATGAAGATCACGGTAACAAAAGGCGAGAAAGGAGTACTACCGCCGGGTGCATCACGTGGCCGCAGAGGGCCCTCACAAAAACAATCAGTGGTCACACGTCTCAATCACATTCAACGCAGCGGACATGAGGCTCAAGGATTACCCTCACACGGACACGATGGTAATCAAGACAACCGTCGCAGGATGGATCGTCAACAAAATCTTGGTTGACACGGGAAGCTCCGGCCGATATCCTATTCACCTCCACCTATGATCGAATGAGGCCTGATCGTAACCTCCTGGAGCCTGCAGGAAACCCTCTCTTTGGCTTCGGAGGCCAACAAGTCAGAGCAATAGGGAAGATCACCCTGCCAGTCACTTTCGGGGACCAGCCCCACCCCAGAACTGAAAATATAACCTTCGACGTGGTCGACATGCACTACAACTACAATGCGATCTTTGGGAGGGGCATCATTAACGCTGTTCGGGCAGTCATCCACCTGTGCTATCTTTGCATGAAAATGCCGTCGATTACCGGAGTCATAGCAGTCTTCGGAGACCAAGACCTCGCAAGGAGTGCAGAAGGGGCAGTGGCCCCGTGGCAAATAAACGCGCATACGCCCTCGAACAGGGACGGGGAGGATAAAGAGGAGAAGCAAAAGAAAAAAGAAAAGGAGGACCCCGAGGAGGAACAATACAAGCCCCCGCGTGCCCAACCCGAGAGAGGACACCGTGCGATCGGGCTCCTCCCGAACGATGAAACCGGTAGTGACTATATCCGCGATCTTTGGACCCCGACTTCGAGGCAAGCCTCACCCAATTCCTTCGCGACCACCGTGATGTCTTCGCCGGGTCGGCCGAGGACCTCCGTGGTGTCGATAGGCGGATCATCGAGCATAAGCTTAATATCAAGGAGGGAGCAACCCCTTGCAAGCAAAAGCTCCGCCAAATGTCCGAGGAAAGAAAGCAAGCGGCCGCAAGTCGAGGTCAATCGCCTCCCGGACGCCAAGGTGATAAGGCCGGTAAAATACCCAACCCGGTCCGTCTAATGTAGTCTTGGTCAAGAAAGCAAGCCTCTCAAAAAGACAAGGTAGAACCTCCAAGGTGGAGAATGTGCGAGACTTCACAAGCCTCAATAAGGCCTGTCAAAGGACGATTTTCCACTACCACGTGACGGCACCCTTGTAGACGCAAACGGGGTGTGAAATGCTATCACCGCCGACCGCTTTTCGGGTACCACCGTCTCGATGAACAAAGAGGATGAGGAGAAGACCAGCTTCATAACACCCACCGCACATTGTTCCCGGGAGGATGGCGAAGGCCTCGTAAATGCGGGTCCACCTTCGCAAGAATGACCGCGAAGTCCTCGCAGACGACAAGGCAATCTCTCGCCCACGTTGATGACATTGTTGTGAGCAAGCTCGGGGCGCACCACATAGCCGACCTCGAAAGGGCATTCCTCAAACTCCGCGGGGCCGGGCTCAAGTTAAACCCCGCGGCGCGTCTTCGAGTCGGCAAGGGCAAGCTGCTCGGGTGCCTAGTCTCGGCAAGGGGCATCGAAGCAAACCCAACCAAGATTCAAGCAATCACCCAAATGGAACCTCCGACAAGCAGGAAGTTGGCACAACGCCTTGCGTGCCACATGGCCTCCCCGGAAAGCGAGATTCATCTCAAGGTCCGCAGAGCGGGCCTACCTTTTTCCCGCATACGAGGGCGCCGAACCTTTCAACCGGGGTCCAAGATAACAAAGAGGCCTTCGACGATCTCAAGCACTACCTCCTCCACCTCACAACCCTCGCAAACACCAGCCGGGGCGAAGGCCTCCTCCTCTATGTGGCGGCCTCCCCACACGCTGTAAGCGCAGTCCCCGCTAAGGAAGTCCCCGACCAACACCAAGTGCGATAGCTCCCCATCTACTATGTATCGGTTCTCGAGGGCCCCAAAAGCAACTACACCGAGCTAGAGAAGGTAGCGTGCGCCGTGGTCATGGCCGCAAGAAAGCTTAAGCACTACTTTCGGTCTACGAGATCACGGTGCCGCCTTGCTTCCCGTTAGAAAACATTTTCAGAAACCCCGAGTCGGTGGGAAGGATAGCCCGGCGGGCAACGAGCTGGGCGATCACGCGATCAAGTTCGTGGGCGTAACAGCAATTAAGTCTCGGGCCCTCGCGGACCGTGGGGTGATTGGACCCCGACGTGTACAATCGGTGCCAGTTGGACCCAATATGGACAGCGTACAATCGACGGGGGCATGGGGCTCCGCGGGCACGGGGATTGCAGCCATTCTCATCTCGGCCGTCCGCTGTAAAAGCTCCGCTTCGCCAGCGAGGTTGGAATTCCCATGTACCAACAACATAACAGTACGAGGCAGTTCTACTGGCCCTAAACAAACTTCGGGCTCTATCGGCCAAGAAGGGCCATTATCGGAACAGACTCCGAAGTCGTCTCAGGCCATGTCGAGAAAAGCTGCAAAGCTCGAAATCCAGAATTACAGTAGTACCTTCTCGGATCCGGAAAACGGAGGCCTTTTTTCTGGGCATCACGACAAAAACCATAGCGGGAGGGACAACGACGAGGCCGACGAGCTAGCAAAGGCAGCGGAGGTGCGAAACCCGCTACCCCCAGACGTGTTCTACGAGGTTCTAACGAAGCCGGCCATCGAAGGATCCCCACCAGCGGCCAAGTTCGTGAACGCCATAGCAAGCGAAAGATTGAGGGCCCCGATAATAGCATACTCCCTCCGCCCCACGAGTTTGTCACCCTTGTTTCCGTGCCATCTTATTCGATGCTTCGTCTTATTCAAATTTTTTACACAAATGTAATTTATTTTTTTACGACTTATTTTATCAATGAAGATACTTGAATATTGATTATTTTATTTTATAATTTGCATAAATATTTTGAATAAGACGGATGGTCAAAGAGGAAGTTCAAAGTCAAAAACGTCGAACTCCATGGGACAGAGGGAGTACATCAAAGGCCACTTCGAACCCGAAGTCAAAGGAAGACGAAAAAGAGAATAGCGCGAAAAGTGAGGGGATACGAGAATGATCGGCGAAAGCAGCTCTACAAGGCATCGATCCACAAATACCGTGGCTCAAATGCATCTCACCGAGGGAAGAGCAATCCTCGCCTAAGTGCATGAGGGCATCTGCGGCTCACACAATGGACCCCGCAAGACCGGGTTGGAAAGGTGTTCGAGCACGGTTTCTATTGGCCCACCACTCTAAGTGACGCCGAGAACCTCGTAAAAGCGTTGCGGGATGCCAACTAACGACCCCCATCACTCAAACCTCCCCGGGCGTCAACCACACCAATCGCCCAACATGGCCCCCTCCAAAGATGGGGCATCGACCTCGTCGGACCAATGCCAACAACCGGCCGCCGGGGAACCTACGCTACACAGTTGTAGCTATTGAGTACTTCACAAAATGGATCGAGGCCCACCCCCTCGCAACAATAACATCGCGTTCGGTGCAGAAGTTCTTCTGGCAACAAATCATATGCCGTTTTGGGGTCCCAAGAGAGATCACAGTAGACAACGGCACACAATTCGACTGCGAGGCTTTCAAACAATTCTGCTTCCAGATCGGAACAAAGATACACTTCGCCTCCGTTAGACACCCCCAGTCTAATGGCCTCGTCGAAAGGGCCAACGGCACAATACTCCAAGGCATCAGCTCAAAAATCCAAGGCAAGCCTAGTGGAACCTTGGCGGAGCATCTTACACCAGTGGTCTGGTCACACAATACCTCCGAATGCAGGGCAACAAAATTCACCCCATTCAAGCTACCGTTCGGGAAGAGGCCGTGCTCCCGAAAGAACTCACCCACGGCTCCCCAAGAACAACCCTCGCGCCAACGAAGAGAACCCCCGCTCGCCCGGTGACCTCGTCGAAGAGGTCCGCAATCGCCGCCCTCAACCTCCACTCATACCGAGAAAAAACCCGCAAGTGGCGTGACAAGAAGGTCAAGCCTCGCAACCTCGCTATCGGAGACTTCGCGCCATCGTAAAGCAAAAACACTCGGATGGCGGGGAAGTTTGTCGCCAAATGGTCGGGGCCCTTTCGTCACAAAGTCGACAATACCCGCTCGTACCACCACGCAAGACCTCGACGAAACGACCTACCACGCACTGGAACATAGACGACCTTCATGAAATACTACCCATAGCGGCGCCACACCCCGGCGCTCGCGAGCTGTAAGATTTCCCTGTTCATTTCTTTTTCCTTTCTTTACAAGTTTTTTGTAAGACTCCATCATGTAACCGGGCTGCACTCTTTTTCCTCGCGAAGAGGCGTGAGGTTTTTTAACGAGGCAAAGACCCCATCTTATCAATACATGCAGATCTTTCCCCAAAAAACTGGTCTCCACCTTGTTTTCAAAACACAACGCCGAAAGGGGCGGAGCGGTGACCCTCAGCCCTCATCGGCAGACTCCGACGAAAATGATTGGCCTCGCCAGGGGCTCAGCGTCCACCCTCGCCCTAGGCCAAGCCAAACATGCCAGGGGCTCGCAAAAATTCAACCCCGGCGCGGACCCCGAGTATGGGCCGCGCGGAGGTACAAAAAAGACGTGCACCCTGGCAAAACGCGCTAGGGACTCGCAAAAATTCAACCCCGGCACGGACCTCGAGTATGGGCCGCGCGGAGGTACAAAAAAGACGTGCACCCTGGCAAAACACGCCAGGGGCTCGCAAAAATTCAACCCCGGCGCGGACCCCGAGTATGGGCCGCGCGGAGGTACAAAAAGACGTGCACCCCGCGGCGAAACGCCGCCAGGCTCGCAGAAAATTAACCCCGGCGCGGACCCCGAGTATGGGCCGCCTGAGGTACAAAAGACGTGCACCACGGCAAAACGCCGCGCGGGGTTCGCAGAAATTCAACCGGCGCGGACCCCGTATGGGCCGCGGAGGTACAAAAAAACGTGCACCACGGCAAAACGCGCGGGGGCTCGCAAAAATTCAACCCCGGCGTGGACCCCGTATGGGCCGCGCGGAGGCCCAAAAAAGACGTGCACCACCGCAAAACGCGCGGGGGCTCGCAAAAATTCAACCCGCGCGGACCCCCGTATGGGCCGCTCGGAGGTACAAAAAGACGTGCACCTAGCAAACGCGCCGGGGCTCGCCAAAAATTCAACCCCGGCGCGGACCCGAAAGTATGGGCGCGCTGAGGTACAAAAAAAGCGTGCACCCCGGCAAAACGCGCCCGGGGGTTCAGAAAATTCAACCCCCGCGCGGACCCCGAGTATGGGCCACGCTGGAGGTACAAAAAGACGTGCACTTCGGCAAAAACGCCCGGGCTCTCGCAAAATTCAACCCCGGCGTGGACCCCGAGTATGGGCCGCGCGGAGGTACAAAAAAGACGTGCACCCTGGCAAAACGCGCCAGGGGCTCGCAAAAATTCAACCCCGGCGCGGACCCCGAGTATGGGCCGCGCGGAGGTACAAAAAAGACGTGCACCCTAGCAAAACGCGCCAGGGGCTCGCAAAAATTCAACCCCGGCGCGGACCCCGAGTATGGGCCACGCGGAGGTACAAAAAGACGCGCCCCGGCAAAACACGCCAGGGGCTCGCAAAACGCCAATACCTCCAATCATGCCAAGTACAACATCAAGGACACCGCCATTTAAGCCACCCAGTACAACGCTTTGAATGGGCTCACCAACAAAAGGACAGGCACTTCACTACCCTCGCAGGCCAAGGACACCCACCTAACCCCATCAAGTCAAATAAAGGGCCATATGCTACCGTACAACCCCCGCGCCGCTATAAAATGACCAACACCACCACACTAGCAGCATACCACAAAGCTCGCAAGCCAAGAGGAGGCACGACGGCAAGGCAATGCCCCCAGAGCTAGCAAGCCCACGCTCCTACAGTGCGAGCCGCCACAAACCTCGCAGAAACCCAGCACCACAACACCACCCCCGACACCGCAATGGAAAATGTAAAGCACCAACAACTAGCAAATAAGCAATAAGGGCTCCCCGCGAACATAACCGCCCGCCGCCACCAACAACCCCCAGCCCACTTGAATCCATCGCTCGGCGGAGCCTCACCCCGGGAGGAGGCACCGCAATGGAGAATGTAACATCCTCTCGAGCAAGCAAGGCACCAAAGGAATCAAAGTTCCAACAACAAATACGCTGGAGCACTCGCTCGCGAGGACCCCGCGCACAACACAGAGCTGCAGCGTAGGACCCCGCACCAACCAGGCCTCTACAAGAAGGGCATTCAAATTTAACTTTCCCAACCATCACTCCGACACCACATCAACCAACTCGGGAGAACCCTCGGCATCCCTGAAAGGCATAAGGAACCCCGCATCCACCGCGGTAGGAATAGGAGGCCTCGGGAAAAACCACCTAGCGTGGCAACCCCGCTTAACCTAGAAACCCGGGGTAACCTTGGGCAATCTAGTAGAGAAGCTTAGCTAGTCGGTTTCCTCTCTCCGCAAGCAAGGAAAGCATTGCGGATAGCCAATCCCCTTCGCACGAAATATGAATCTGCGCTTTCGAGAACGGAAAAATTATCTCTTCATCTACGCAACTAACAAAAACCCCCGCAAAAGCGAGCCCTCGCTAAAAGAAGCAGATGGCATCGCTGCAGCTTCGTCTCACGCGAATCCCGACAAAACTCCGCCAAACAGCGAGCCTCGCTAAAAGAAGCGGAGGGCATCGCTGCAACTTTGTCTACGCAACTAACAAAAACTCCGCAAACAGCGAGCCTCGCTAAAAGAAGCAGAGGGCGTCGCTGCAACTTTGTCTACGCAACTAACAAAAACTCCGCAAAACAAATGAGCCTCGCTAAAAGAAGCGAGGGCGCCACCGCAACTTCGCTCTACGCAACTAACAAAAGCCCCCCAAAAAGCGAGCCTCGCTAAAATAAGCGAGAGGGCGTCGCCGCAGCCTTCGTCTTCACGCAACTAACAAAAACTCCGCAAACAAATGAGCCTCGCTAAAAGAAGCGAGAGGGCGCCGCTACAACTTCGCTTCACGCAACTAACAAAACCCCGCAGCGCGAGCCTCGCTAAAAGAAGCAGAGGGCGTCGCGGCAACTTCGTCTCCGCACAACTACAACCCCGAAAGTAGCAAGCCTCACCGAAAGAAGCGTAAGGCATCTTTTAGCCCCGCAAAGGGGGAATAAGTTTACAACAACCCCGCGAAAGGGGACGATCCCCGCTGACGGTCACCAACGACATATTTTTCCCCGTCAACTTACTACCATAAAGGGAGTAAAACTATACCTTTTTATACTCATATACATTTATCACTAATAAATTCCACTTGTAGTGTCTAGTATTTTATTTTGCAGATTTATAATTAAAAAGCAAGTGGAAAATCACCAAAGTATGCCATTCGGGAAGCGCATTCTTGCAAAATACAAACCCGTGAGCAAATCGACCCAAAGCTTCAAAACTAGGCCGAGCCAAGCCCGGCCCACAACTTTTTCAAGACGAAGGAAGACACCCCACCGAGACCCTGGCCAAGCCGAAGCCCGGGGGGTGCGCTACAAGACCACCTGGTGCGGCCGCACCCTCCCCGAGGCGGTTTCGCCCGACCTCGAGGCGGTTCGTGCACCTCGCCAAATGGGGATTACCGGCGTGGGATGGTCGGTTTGCTCAGATTAGAGGGTTTACTGTGTCGGTTTTGGTGTAAATTAGCACTTAGGCCCCTCCTCCAAGTGTATAAGTAGTCCCCCTCTCTCCCTCTCTCAACACACACCACTTGGAGTCCAAAGAAACCAAAGCAATCTTCCTCTCTCTACCACCTCTACCTCTCTCTCTTCTTCTACTTCTTTCTTCTTCTTCTTAGTTCTTGGTTAGCACTTGGAGTAGAAGAGCTACAAGGAGGGCTTGTCTCCTAGAAGAAAGTGCCTTGGTAATATATCTTCTCAATGGAGCATTCTTCTATTTGCAAGTCTTATATCTATGTTCTTGGCCTAACTTATGAACTAGAGTATAGTCTTGTTCATGTTCTTGTGTTGGTATATGAACTAGCATATAGTTTACATATCATAATCTTGACATGTTCATCTCGGTTCATCATCGATCATCATATGCCTAACTTGATTAGAGGTGGGATATCGGTTCGTTGTTCCTTCGGGTTTGCTCTTGTTCTAGTCCGGCCCATTCGACGAAAGTGGGGATCCCGGGGGGACAAGAGTAGTGCTCGATATGCGGGCATGGTGCCCCGTATTACGACACTGCGAATATGAGAGCATGCCACGGTTGAGGGGGGTAGGGGGCTTGGTCGTGACAAGCCTTGACCGCCCCTTGAAATCCCCCCACGTTCGTATATGTCTTTGTAGGAGTTCGTAAATGCCTTCGTGGGAAGCGGGACTTCCCGGTGGGGTCTCCCCGGTATCCTAGACCTAACCATGCTTAAATCATGTTTGCATATGATCCTAACTATTCATTTGTATGGCCATGAGTAGAAACATTAGAATTACTCCATTAGGTTATTCATTTATTCTTTATCTATTTTCTTTATCCTTTTCTTTGGTGGATTCTTAAGTATGTGTCACACTATCCATAAACCGCTATCTTGCTTACCCCTATTATGAACAATTTGGTCTAAACAAACACATGTTCCTCTATTCGGATGCCATGCTAATAATCACATGCCTTCCTTTGGGAAAAATGTAAATAACGATACCCCTGAATACTTAGGGTGAAATGCTACAATGATAGATCCGCGGCGCTTTGCGGATGAAATATCTAAGATGGCAAGATCTATCCCGTTGATAATCCCGCTCGGATCACCGACATGGTGGTTTCACTCGGGAATGTCGGCCGCGCATTTCGGGCGCTATTATTGGGGATGGGTTTTATACCTGTTTCCTTTGATTGCGCTAAAGAAATGTCAACAAGCATTTTAAAGGCGCCGCTCTTGGGAAGGCATTGTGAAAAAAAAACAATAAAATAGCTGGCTATGAATATGAACTGCGTGTGCGTGGCTACCATTTGCTCATACAAAGCTAATCTTTTATGTTTTCTCCTGTTGTGGATGAAAACAGGGATAGTGTATGTCGTCGTTTCCCTCGCCGAAAAACTTCATCTCCGATCCGCAGGCACTCCTAAGGAAGAACAGGTCTCGCATCGCTTCTTCTTCGGGCCGAACCCCCCAAACGGTCGAGACCGACATCCCCGCACCAACCGCATCTCAAGCCATGGCCCGAAGTCGCCGCTTGCGATTTCTCTACTCCCGCTGTCACCAACGTGCCCACCGGGCCGGTGGTGAATGTGGCGAACAAAAACTTTGAACTGCGCCTGGCCGATCACCATGGTGCGTGCCGATCCATTCTGTGGACTGCCTAGCGAGGGCGCCAATGCTCATCTCCAACACTTCCTTGAGCCGCAACACCATCGCCATCAAGGACGTCGAACCGACGTCATCGGGCTCCGCTTGTTTCCTTTCTCCCTCGTGGGAAGGCGAAAATTGATGGTTCTACAAGGACAAGGAAGTCGTCGGTACGTGGGCCAAGTGCTCCGCGGCGTTCTCGGCTAAGTTCTTCCCCATGGGCAAAACCAATGCCCTAAGGGGAGGATCGCCAATTTCAATGACAAAGAAATGGAACCCATTCTCGAGGCGTGGGAAAGGCCGCAAGAATATATTCTAGCATGCCCGCACCACGGGATGGAAAATTGGTCGGTGCTCCAAAACTTCTACAATGGTCTCACGGCCATATCAAAGGGGCACCTCGACGCCGCTGCCGGTGGCGCATTTCTATCGCTCACCATCGATCGGCAACAACCCCGATTGACAAAATGGTGGCAAATCGGAGCCGGGAGAAGATAGAGCCTAGCCAAAACACAAAAAAGGCATGCATACCGTGAAGGAGGCGGATATGCTTGCCGCAAAAATGGATCTAAGAAGAAGAAGCCGGAAGAGCGCCAAAGACGACTCTACTATCCGGCAGCGCCCGGTTTACGCCCGTGACGCTCACATGACTGTGAGACACGTGGTGGAGTTGGCCACTCGGGGGATAACTCGCCACGAGACCCGTGAAGAAGCGCCTTCATCAACAACGAACGGGTATTGCCAACCTCGCGGGGCTGGAATAACCAGTCCGGGCCACCATTCCAAGGTAACCGGGGGTACAACTCCAATTACAACCCCGGTCACCGTCATTGAAGGACTGGTATTGGGCCAAGCCAAGATCAATGAAAACCTCACCAACAAGATAAGCCAAACGATAACATCTTAGAAGGAGTCGGCAGAAGAAGCTGGATGGACTCAACTCTACTATGACAAATCGGTTGAATTTCAACAAGAAGATTGAAGCACAAATATCCCAAATTTAGCCGCTCGTCTCCAAAGAATGGTTGGAGAAAAGGCTTCAAGACAATCTGAAGCCCCCAGAGAGAGTATAAATGCAAGAACTACCAAAGGGGAAGGTCTACTCGTGACCCACCAAATCCCAACTCTACGGTGAGGAAGCGAAAGAGAAGTCGCTCAAGAAGTAACCCCACGTGTAGCGAAAGAGCCGCGGAAGTGGAGGAGGTACCATTGGAATATATAGACACAACGTACCTACCCTTCACCACAAGAACAAGAAAGCAGACACTAGATGAACAGTTCACTCGGTTCATGGAGATGATCCAGAAAGTACATGTAAGTGTGCCACTCCTAGACATGCTCCATGTACCGTCATATGCCAAGTACATAAAGGATATCATCCAGAACAAGCGGCCTCTGCCAACAACGGAAGTTGTGAAGTTAACTGAAGAATGTGCGGTGCCGCTATCCCTGAATCGTCACTGAAAAGAAGAAAGATCCGGATGTCCTACAATTCCCGCTCAATTGGAACACAAACATTCAACCACGCCTTATGTGATTTGGGCGCCGGTGTTAGTGTCATGCCAAAATCCGTCTTTGACAAACTTAAACATACAAATCTAGAGCCAACATCTATGACACTGCAGCTGGCAGACTCATCTATAAGGTATCCAAAGGGGATTGCGAGAAGACATACCTGTGAAAATCTGAGGGTATTTTGTTCCAGTTGACTTTGTGGTGTTGGACATGGAATTCACTAAAGATACACCACTCATCCTTGGATGACCATTCTTGAGCACCGCCGGGGCACAAATTGATGTTGGGGCAGGAGAAATCCGCTTCAATATCAATGGCAATGAAGACAAATTTGAATTCAGGCCCCGAGTCTCGAAGAGTGCAAAATGATCCGGATAAAATATGGGGAGCAAGGCATTGAAGAAATAGAAATCCAACCCCCAAAGACCGGCAAAGACTTCCAAGGCGAATGGCAAAAATAAAAGGTGGGAACAAAAGAAAAAGACAGCTCCTAAACCAAAGAAGGAAAAAGGTCCCCATCTTTACAAAAGAACAAAAGGCCCCGGAAGGTAGCTCCACACCAAAAGAAGAACCAAAACAAAAGAAACAATCAAAATACGCCCCTCCTCAAAAAGGTGTGGAAGCTAAAAGAAGTGCAGCCCTCCGTATCTCCGGGAGCGGGCACACCATCAAAAACGACAAAAGCGGAGAAAGTCCCGACCCACGGACTCAAAAAGAGTGGGCCCTCCACCGAAGGTAAGATGGCAGCTATCTCAAAAGAACAAAAATAAATAAAGTTACCCACGGGCCTCCAGATAGCTTGGGGAGGACCCCCACAGGTATCATTGCATTGCATATTTACTTTCATCAAATTTTATTTTATTTTTTAGCATGTTTAAATTTCAGCAATCTTGCATTCAAAAAAAAAAAATCCAAAAAATAGAATAAGTAGCTCTTCTTTATGCCTTAATGCTTATATATATGAGCTATGAAAATGTTTAGTCTTAGTCCCTTGTTGAAATGATGAATAGTTGCTCTGTCTTATGTTTTGCCTATTCCTAGTTTATAATTTGAATTTCTCTAAAGTTTGGTTTTAGTGGCTAAGTCTAAAAACTCATCCGAAAAAAACTTGATTCAAGTGGGTTGCATAGGCTCTATCTAGTCTAAGTTGTTGCCAAGTATGATATGGTACAAATGGATTTGCTATGATTTCATCCAAGAAGAGAGACTTGACATCCGGGGAATCTACTTTGAAAAAGAGAAATGATATGGCCTATGCTAAAAAAAAATGAGATGAAAAATGGACAAGTGTCCGAGGGCGAGTAGAGCCCACATCTCTAAAAAAAAAAAGAGAAAGAGAGGAAATAAAAGACAAAAGTCTAGGGCGAAAGCAGAGCCCACCTCTCCAAAAAAAAAAAATATATATATACATATAAAATAGCAATAAAGCCCATACTTTCTCGAAAAATAAATTTTATCTAAATAAATAAATCTCGGATAAAAAGTTGATTAAAAGGATGAATGATAAGTATTTCTGTTATAACCGTTCTATCGGCAACCGCCCAAGACTTTGAGAAAAGCTAGAAAGCCCCGCTACGATGAAAGTACGCCATCCGGGAAGCGCATTCTTGCAAAATACAAGCCCGGGAGCAAATCGACCCAAAACATCAAAATTGGGCCGAGGAGCCAAGCCCGCCCACAACTTTTCAAGACGAAGGGAAGCCAACCCACCGAGACTGGGCGGGGAGCCAGTGGGTGCGCACCACACCTCGTGCGGCCGCACCCTCCCGAGGTGGTTTCGCCCGACCTCGGGAGGCGGTTCATGAACCCTGCCAAATGGGGGTTACCGACGTGGGATGGTCGGTTTGCTCTGATTAGGAAGGTTTACCAGGTCGGTTTTGGTGTAAATTTGCACTTAGGCCCCTCCTCCAAGTGTATAAGTAGTCCCCCTCTCTTCCTCTCTCAACACACACCAATTCCACACAACACAAGGAGGAGCCACAATGTAGAAGAGAGGAAGAAGTCCCACTCCTATTCTTATTCTTCTTCCTCTTCGTTCTAATGGAGAGTGAGAGGGAAGGCTAGAAGAGGGCTTGGCCTCTTCTCCATGGAGTCCCTGTGCCTCCCGGTGCATTGCGGATCTCGGGTGGCGGGAGTGGGACTTGTCGGCACCACGCCACGCTTTGTACCTCTACGACCTTCTAATCATTTGGGTAAGAATGGTTGTGTCCCTCTTTCGGCTTATTACTCTTAAGCATATTATCTAGCTGTTATAGAATTGCGGGATTGATAGTCGTTCCTTCGGGCGGTGCTCGGTAGAAGGACCCCTGGGGACGGGTAAGCCTTGTTAACACGCCGGAGTAATAATCACTAGTGTAGACGTGGTGTCTAGACTAAGGTTTTTCTATCTTTTGTGGTGCATCCCACGGTTGAGGGGTAGGCGGATGGGTTGTGACGACCTTGTCCATCCCTTGTAATCCCCCCACGTTCGGGTGTGGCGCGCGGTGCAATTGCGGACAACGTCGCTTTGGGCGTGGGCGGTGCGAAGTGAGGACATAACGACCAAGTGATCCTTGCTAGAGAGTTTGAGCCCATAAAGATACCTCACCACCCATAGTTATCCTAGGGTGACTCTATTCAGAGAGAAGTCACTCAACCGTTCCTCGTGGAAATACGATACCCCGAATACTTCGGGTGAAATGCTATAACGACAATTCCGTGCGCTTGCGGATTCTTACGCATAATGTTAAGAAACGTCCAACGATCTCCCCAGGTATCCTAGACCTAACCATGCTTAAATCATGTTTGCATATGATCCTAACTATTCTTTTGTATGGCCATGACTAGAAACATTAGAATTACTCCATTAGGTTATTCATTTATTCTTTATCTATTTTCTTTATCCTTTTGCTTGGTGGATTCTTAAGTGTGTGTCACACTATCCATAAACCGATTCTTTGCTTACCCTGTTATGAACAATTTGGTCTAAACAAACACATGTTCCTCTATTCGGATGCCATGCTAATAATCATATGCCTTCCTTTGGGAAAATATAAATAACGATACCCCGAATACTTCCGGTGAAATGCTACAATGATAGATCCGTGCGCTTGCGGATGAAATATCTAAGATGGCAAGATCTATCCCGCTGATAATCCCGTTCGGATCACCGACATGGTGGTTTCGGTCGGGAATGTCGGGCGCGCATTCTGGCGCTATTATTGGGGATGGGTTTTTATACTGTTTTTCTTTGATTGCGCTAAGAAATGTCAACAATCCCACAATAGCCCCGCAAAGGGGGAACAAGTTTACAACAACCCCGCAAAGGGGGACAACCGTACAACAACCCCGCGAGAAGGGGGACAATTTTACAAACAACCCCGTGAAAAAGGGCGCGTCCAAGCCAAACCTCTTAACCCACGAGATCCAGTTAGCCACCTCCTCAAAAACCCCTCCAACACTTCTTCCACAAGGGTCGCCGCGACCCGCTCCACGAACTCCGCCACATCAACCACCTCGACTTCAAGAAGCGAGCCTCCACCTCCGCCTCCCGACCAGCCACCCCCCACCAACGCCTCCTCGACAAGGGAAAAGCGCCGGCAGGGCCGAGCCCGCCGACGATGGGAGCGCCCCGGCGGTCCTCCGCCGATAAACCGCCCCGCAGGTCCCGAACGTCCAGCTCGCGGGCTCCGGCTTAGGAACAACCACCGCACCCTCGCGATCCACAAAGCTAACCACACCCAAAGCAATCACCACAGCCTCCCCATCCTCCAGGTCCTCGTCGAGGGCCACCGACAAAAGCCCCGCCCCAAAAACTACCCGATCGACTTGGCGATTAGTCGGCGGTCATACTCACGCCCGGAATGCCTCAGCCTTTATTCTTGACATCATACCTCTCAGTGCGACCCCACCACCGAAAGCCTCGAAACCCAAGCCCGGGTACTTCGCCATCGCATGAGCCCAAGTCTCACCCGAGATGAAGACATCCCGATAATTCATCATCGGGGGGACCACATTCGAGACCCTCCGCCCGGCCCGCAGATCTGCGGCGGCAGGCAAACGGTTAGAACTCCGACCCCACAAAACTTAACACACCCCCGAAAAAACAAAGCGACCAACAGACCGCGAGTTCAAAGAAACAATAGAATAATCGGATCGAAATTAACCATTACTCGAGGCATCCACGGTTAAAGTACTCCAAAGTTCTTTACAAGACCCCCAACGGGGTCCCTAGTCCCTACGCTACGAATCCAATCACACCCGGAGGCGTCAACTTTGGCACGGGGAAGCAGGCCCCGAACCTTCCACGAGCCCCCGGTTTCTTTTGAGGCCCAAAGACCTCGCCCGTCTTCCGCGGCGGCGGCCGCCCCTCATCCACGGCGACACCTTCGGCAGGGGGACGACCTCACATCGCCAGCCCGGGCCATCTGCGACCTCTGCCAGCTCTCCCTCGGCGTCGGGGGTCACGTCATTCCCGCCTCAAGCACAGCCACCAACGCCGCACAGAGTTAGCGTCAAAAGGCACAACATAAGAAGCAACGTTAAGAACAAGATAGTAACGGGACGCCGCAAGTAAAAACCCGTGTACCCTTGCCGCGGCCGAGCCTCCTCCATGGCCACCTCATGCCCCGTCTCGGTGAAGAACTTCTTCGGGGAACCTCCCCGCCGGGGTAGCGGAGGTCCGCATCCTCGCGCACCCTATCCATCTCCTCCTTGCGGGAACTTCAACTTTCGGGGATCGTCGAGGTGCGGACACCCCGCACGCGAGGGTGTGTCCTAGCGCCATCGCTCCCACATAACCTCCGAAGTCCGCGGCGTGGTGGACAAGCGGAGGCACACCGGGCAGGGGTCACCTTCGGCCACTCCGCGGCGGCGGGGCTCTACGGGCGGGCGCAGGGCCCGGTACTCCCCGCATCCACCAAGACGCCGTCGAGGAGCTCCTTTACCGAGCTCATCTCGGCGAGCCCGCCTCATCGCGAAGAGAGCCTGCTCCAGCTCCGCCACCTTCTTCAAAGCGGCCTCCTCGCCGTCCTCGCGCTGGCGGGCCCTCGGTGGACAAATCAACATTACGCCGCGAGGTGTCGACCACCTCGTCGTGCTTTGCCTTGTACTTCTTCTCCAAGCCACGGGCGTGCGCCCCGCCTCGCTTCTTCGGCTCGCCTTGAGCCGCTCCTCCTCCCCTCGGCGCGGATGACGTCGTCGGCCCTCTTCTTGAGCAACTCGGCATCGTCCCTGGCGTCCCGCCCGACGCGCCCTCAGCGGCCGGCGAGAACCAGGATCTTCGCGGCCTTCACCGCGATGTCGACTAAGCTTCGATGTCGCTGAAGGAAGCCGAGCCGATGTTCGGCCTCGGAATGCGGACCCGGCCGTGCACCGTGCCCGGGAAGCGCCGCTCGGCCTCGCCGACTCGAACCGGCACTCCCCAATGTCGGGCCGGTATACGGTCCGAGTCCGGAGCCACCGGCCCCACCTCCTCCGCGAACCCGGGGGCGGGCGACGCAGGCAGCGGCCGTGCCCCCGTTTCCCTCCGTGGCCCTCGCCTCGCTCCCCTCGATCTCCAGGCCCTCCACAAGGATGTGGCACCGGGACCCGGCCGGCCGGCCGGGGCACACGCGGAGGGGCCACCGCAGAGGGGCCGCCAAAGAACCTCCCGAGCCGCAAGCGCTCCGTCGGCACTTCCACCATCGCCGACTTCCCTGGGGTCGACCCACGGCGCCCCGCTCGCCCGGATTGGCCGCCTCCGCACGGGCGCCGGTACACCCGGCCGAGGTATCCCCGACCATGTGCGGAGAGTCCACCTCCTCCTCCTCCTCCCCGCTGCGAAGTCTCCGCCGCGACGAGGGTAGGGACTGATCCCGGTCGACCCACCACGCCGGTCGTCCTCTTCGCTCCCACTAGAGCTGCCGATATCATGGATAAGGGCCGCCACCCCCGCCGCGAGCGGCGCCCCGCGCCCAAAGCAGCCGCTGGCCCCCCCCCCCCGCGAGGAGGTAGCCCCCCCATCCAACCGGCGCGGCTTTCACGCCACGGCCTCCGCCTCGCCCCCCGCGCCCGGCGCCCAGAGGCCATCGGGACCGGAGCTGGTCCTCTTCTTCCGCCGCTTGGTCGCGGGGCCGCCTCCACATCCTCTAGGGAAGGCCGGTCGGAGTAGAGGATCCCGAACCCGATCGAACACCGGTTCGGCCGCGTCCGCACCCCGAGGGCCAACCTTGGATCTTCTTGTACTCGGCATCCTCGCACTTGCCGATTAGTTCTTCGGTTCGGCTCTTGTTGACGGTCACTAACGACATATTTTTCCCGTCATCTTACTACCATAAAGGGAGTAAAACTATACCTTTTATACTCATATACATTTATCACTAATAAATTCCACTTGTAGTGTCTAGTATTTTATTTTGCAGATTTATAGTAAAAGCAAGTGAAAAAACGACCAAAAATACGCCATCCTGGGAAGCGCATTCTTGCAAAATACAAGCCCAGAGCAAATCGACCCAAAACATCAAAATTGGGCGAGCCAAGCCCGCCCACAACTTTTCAAGACGAAGGAAGCCAACCCACGAGACCTGGGCCGGCCGGGCCTGGGGGCGCTTGCGCACCACCCAGTGCGGCCGCACCCTCCCGGGGCGGTTTCGGCCCAGCCTCGGGGCGGTTCATGAACCTGCCAAATGGGGGTTACCGGCGTGGGATGGTCGGTTTGCTCGATTAGGAAGGTTTACAGTCGGTTTTGGTGTAAATTTGCACTTAGGCCCCTCCTCCAAGTGTATAAGTAGTCCCCCTCTCTTCCTCTCTCAACACACACCAATTCCACACAACACAAGGAGGAGCCACAATGTAGAAGAGAGGAAGAAGTCCCACTCCTATTCTTATTCTTCTTCCTCTTCGTTCTAATGGAGAGTGAGAGGGAAGGCTAGAAGTGGGCTTGGCCTCTTCTCCATGGAGTCCCTGTGTGCCTCCGGGTGCATTGCGGATCTCGGGTGGCGGAGTGCGGACTTGTCGGCACCGCCACGCTTTTGTACCTCTACAACCTTCTAATCATTTGGGTAAGAATGGTTGTGTCCCTCTTTCGCTTATTACTCTTAAGCATATTATCTAGTTGTTATAGAATTGCGGGATTGATAGTCGTTCCTTCGGGCGGTGCTCGGTAGAAGGACCCTGGGGACGGGTAAGCCTTGTTAACATGCGGAGTAATAATCACTAGTGTAGACGTGGTGTCTAGACTAAGGGTTTTCTATCTTTTGTGGCGCATCCCACGGTTGAGGGGGTAGGCGGCCGGGTTGTGTTGTGACTTGTCCGTCCCTTGTCATCCCCCCCACGTTGGGTGTGGCGCGGTGCTAAATGCCGGTCTCCATCCCGGTTTGGGCGATTGGCGGTGCCGAAGTGAGGACATAACAGCCCAAGTGATCCCTGCTAGAGAGTTTGAGCCCATAAAGATACCTCACCACCCATAGTTATCCTAGGGTGACTCTGTTCGAAGGTAATCACACAACCGTTCCTCGTGGAAATACGATACCCTGAATAATTCGGGTGAAATGCTATAACGACAATTACAGTGTGCGCTTGCGGATTCTTCTCGCATACGTTAAGAAACTTCAACAAGCATTTAAAGGCGCCGTTGCTCGGGACGGTAGTCGTAAATCTCTCCGAGCCTAGAGCACCCGTGTGTTGTATCCAAAAAAAAAAAAAATAGTTATTTGTTTTTCTTTTTCAAAATGAAGCCAACTATCCAAATTTTAAAATCTTTTCTCGCTTCTCTAAAGGGGAGTTCACAGGGGCCAAAATCTTTTTCAAAACCAAAATTTTCATCCGGGGCATGAACTCCACCCTAAATTAAAAAAACTTTTGGTTCGGGCACTCCATCTCTCGGTGACCATTTTGAAAATCTATGTTGCCACCTACAAGATTTCGAGGAATTATGATCATGCCTCGGCATTCCCGGCATGATCCAAGAAATTCACGTGTGGAATTTGTTTCTACTCTCCCTCATAGGGAAAGCAAAACAATAGTACACTATTGTCGTAGGAAGTTTGAATGGGGACTGAGAAGAACTCAAAGACAATTTTTGTCTAGCATTCTTCCCCATCAATGCCTACCAAGGACAATCCTCGATTTCAAATAGGATGAGAAGGAGTCCATAGGTGCAGCCTAGGCCAGGGTTTATAATGTTGGCCTAGACTTGTCATTACCCGATAGTGTGCTTTTGCATATCTTTTGTTCGGGTATTGACATTGATGCTGCCCTATGCCTTGACGTGACCATTGGAGGGTCGCTTTACACGAAAACCTACAACGGAGCATAGGAGAATACTTGATTATATCCTAGAGAAGCATGCTTCTCCTGTTATAGAACTTATCCCCCTCCACAACAAGGGCATGTCAAGCTTTGAGGAGCCCTCATCGGTCGAACCCTTACCCTTACCATCATTGGAACCGACTGTTGAGCCCTCTACCGAACCACGAACACCGAAGGAAGGAATGCTTCGTCCTTTGGAGTTCGCGATTGAATTCAAGGATGATGACAGAACCTCGTAAACTGAGGTGCGCTTAGACTTTCATATCTATCCCATCCTTGACTTCAATCTTCTCATAGGCTACCCTCTCGAAAAAGCTTTTTCACAAAAAAACCTACAGAGGGGAGCGTGATGAGAAGTTGGGAAAGATTGCTTCCGCCTCTCACCTAGACATCCCACAGGGGCATCTTCCCAACAAAACCCGTTCGAGGAGGCGAAGTTCATAACTCTATTCGCTTCACCCAAGTTGCTTCGCATCTTAGTGAAACGAAGCACACAATCGCCCTCACACGAACATAAGTCACGTCCCTACGGCGATAAGACGTTGTTCTTGACAATGGCCAAGATTCAACGTTCGTCCTTCATGACACATCTTTTGAGGAAAAACCTCATGTGCCATGGACATGCACGAGGCGACAACTCTTGAGACCAAGCAGAAATGTGTTTTTGAGCATAACAAGTTGTCACTTGAGACTTCTTACATGCTCACCTTTGGGTCTTCTTGAGTTTGTCTTGCTTCTAGCTGAGTGCTTCGACGAAGATCACAACCATCTCTTGGTTCTCATTGTAAACCTTTTTAAGAATGGTTGCAAGCCTCGTAGTAGCATGATGACGCTAACCTTGCGGCTTGGCGTAATGCTAAATTCTTAGTGGTGAAACGGGAACTTCACCACCATCACCTGCAGGATGTTTTCCCATGGTCAAGCTTACGACCATAAAAGAAAGCACTTTGCCAGAGATACCCTGGACTATCATAAAAAAAAAAAACAAAAAAGTCTTTCTCTCTTCTTGTTAATAAAAGCAAGAACATGTTATCAAGTTAGTATGCACCTTCGGGTATTCTTGTCGCTAACCATTTCAGGTGGAGATCGATTAAGAAGAAGAACAAAGAGGCATGCGGCGCTCGAGAACATGAGGGCTACATAAAAAAAAAAAAAGTTATGATGTTCATGGGTGATGCAACATGCTCAAGAGGAGACCCGGACCTTGCACACCCGACTTTTACACAAAAGTCTAAGTGTGGGGAAGATGATGACAATCCCAAGTTTCATCCACCAAGGGATCATACAAAAAAAAATAAAAAATGAGGGTAAATAAAAGATAATGTCAGCCGCCTTGCTAAAAAAAGAGATGGAGAAAAAAAAAAAAGAGAAATAAAAAAAAAGTAGAAGAGAGAAAGTGAAAAAAAAAGGGAAGAAAAGAATAATAAGAGAGAAAGGAGTAGGTTGGCACCACATGGCACGATACATACCAAAGTGCTTTGACTCCACCCATCATTGCTTCCACAAGCAAGAAGGGTTTGTCTCTCATCCTTTGCGGCTACCATCAAGACCCATGGCCCATACACATGTGTGTGTGGGCTTAGCCTTGAGGTGCACCTGGGCAGGGCCATCACGCAAACCGCGAAAGAACAACTTCAATGCTTCATCCGTAGATGCTTTGTCGGTAAGTATATCCAGGTATGCAAGGGAAATAAATGTTCACCAACACTCTTCACTCATTTTTGTCTCCATAGAACCAAAACTTTATGCTTCTCATGTTTATGTCACATGCTCTGGTTTTGGATGTATTTACTGTGATGCATTCATAGATCTTTTTAAATTGAGCATGGTGCTTAGGTTAAAAAGGTCTCCTTTTAATCAAAATTCGACATGGTGTTGGATCTTGGTTAATGAACCTAGAGTTTTGTTGTCATGATCTTTGAGAGTATCTTATGTTGGAGATAGATCAAGGCTTTGCTTGCACTCCTTTATGATAGCCTTGCTTGAGTGATGCTGAGGTGAACAAACAAAAATAATAATAAAAATATAAATAAATAATAATAATAATAAAAAGGCTCCACGGTATTCTCGCCGATAGAGCCATGTGTTTGTTGTTGTTTTGTTTTCCTTTTGTTTTAAATAAAACCAGGTACAAGGATCAAGTGTGGGGAGATCTCTCAAACACAATGAATAAACTTCTAAGACCTCCCCAACACAATGCACAAACACCGAACAATTCATGATCAAGAAGGATGAGGCAAACAACTACCATTAACTCCTTCCTCTTCAAACGATGGTTTGTGCAAAACTCTCGCTCTCACATCTCACAATAATAAGAATAAAAGAAAGGGGAGAGAAGAGAATGAGGAGAAATGAGAGAAGAGGAGATAAACCTTTCAACCCCAAGTTCTTTGTCCCGTTTTTGTGATGACATCAAAAGACAAGCTTGGGGGACCCTCCAACCACGCGACCAATCACAACTCAAATCATTGCGGCGCACAAGCTAGCACAACCATGAAAGGTAAGTAAAGAGCTAGCTTGGGGGAGGACTCTAAGAAAGGTAACGTGTATCTCACATTTTAATTATATTCTCTATCTTATAAAATGATGAGTTATGCTAAAAAAAAGGGGAAAAATTCCATTTCTATACATATGAGCTATGAAAATGTTTAGATTTATTCCCTTGTTGAAATGATGAATAGTTGCTCTGTCTTATATTTTGCCTGTGCCTAGTTTATAATTCGAATTTCTCTAAAGTTTGGGTTTAGTGGCTAAGTCTTAAAACTCATCCTGAAAAACCTGATTCATGTGGGTTGCATAAGCTCTATCTAGTCTAAGTTGTTGCCAAGTATGATATGGTACAAATAGATTTACTATAATTTCGTTCCAAAGAGAGACTTGACATCCGGGAATCTACTTTGAAAGAAAAGAGAAATGATATGGGCTATGTTAAAAAAAAAAAAAAAAAAAAAAACGAGATGAAAAATGGACATGTGTTCGAGGGCGAGTAGAGCCCACATCTCCAAAAAAAAAAAAAAGAAAGAAAGAGAGGAAATAAAAGACAAAAGTCTAGGGCGAGTAGAGCCCACCTCTCCAAAAAAAATATGTATATAGCAAAAAGCCCATACTTTTCTCGAAAAAAAACAAATATAATCTAAATAAATAAATCCCGGATAAAAAGTTGATCAAAAGGATGAATGAAAAGTATTTCTGTTATAACCGCTTCTATCGGCAACCGCCCAAGACTTTGAGAAAAGCTAGAAAAGCCCTGCTACGATGAAAGGTAATAAAGGGTGGGAAAAAGATGTGCCATTTTATTCAAACTCTAGTAGAAAATCTTATTATAACCCCGGCACTTGTGAAATGTAATCGGCATAGTAGCAACTCCCCTGATCAACAACCAAGTATTTATCTTTTGCTCGAGGACGCGCAAAGGGTAAGCTTGGGGAGTTTGTTGACGGTCACTAACGACATATTTTTTTCCGTCAACTTACTACCATTAAGGGAGTAAAACTATACCTTTTTATACTCATATACATTTATCACTAATAAATTCCACTTGTAGTGTCTAGTATTTTATTTTGCAGATTTATAGTAAAAGCAAGTGGAAAATCGACCAAAGTACGCCATCCGGGGAAGCGCATTCTTGCAAAATACAAGCCCAGGAGCAAATCGACCCAAAACATCAAAATTGGGCCGAGCCAAGCCCGGCCCACAACTTTTCAAGACGAAGGAAGCCAACCCACCGAGACCCGGGCCAGGCCGAGCCCAGGGGGGTGCGCGCGCACCACCTGGTGCGGCCGCACCCTCCCTGAGGCGGTTTCGGCCCAGCCTCGGGGAGGCGGTTCATGAACCTGCCAAATGGGGGTTACCGACGTGGGATGGTCGGTTTGCTCTGATTAGGAAGGTTTACCAGGTCGGTTTTGGTGTAAATTAGCACTTAGGCCCCTCCTCCAAGTGTATAAGTAGTCCCCCTCTCTTCCTCTCTCAACACACACCAATTCCACACAACACAAGGAGGAGCCACAATGTAGAAGAGAGGAAGAAGTCCCACTCCTATTCATATTCTTCTTCCTCTTAGTTCTAATGGAGAGTGAGAGAGGGAAGGCTATAAGAGGGCTTGGCCTCTCTTCTCCATGGAGTCCCTGTGCCTCCCTTGCATTGCGGATCTCGGGTGGCCGGAGTGCCGGACTTGTCGGCACCCGCCACGCTTGTACCTCTACAACCTTCCTATCAATTTGGGTAAGATGGGTTGTGTCCCTCTTCGGCTTATTACTCTTAAGCATATTATCTAGCTGTTATAGAATTGCGGGATTGATAGTCGTTCCTTCGGGGCGGTGCTCTGGTAGAAGGACCCCGGGGACGGGTAAGCCTTGTTAACACGCCAGAGTAATAATCACTAGTGTAGACGTGGTGTCTAGACTAAGGGTTTTCTATCTTTTGTGGCGCATCCCACGGTTGAGGGGGTAGGCGGCTGGGTTGTGACAGCCTTGTCCGTCCCTTGTAATCCCCCACGTTCGGGTGTGGCGCAGTGCTAAATGCCGGTCTCCATCCCAGTTTGGGCGATTGCCGGTGCCCGAAGTGAGGACATAACAGCCAAGTGATCCCTGCTAGAGTTTGAGCCCATAAAGATACCTCACCACCCATAGTTATCCTAGGGTGACTCTGTTCAGAGAGTAATCACACAACCGTTCCTCGTGGAAATACGATACCCTGAATACTTCCGGGTGAAATGCTATAACGACAATTCCGTGCGCTTGCGGATTCTTCTGCATACGTTAAGAAACGTCAACAGCTCTCAACCTCGACGAGAACCCTTTTTGACGGCCGTATCCCGCGAGACCGCCCTCGGACATGATGATCCCGAGAACGCCGAAGTCCACCTTCGGCGACTTCAGATCTAGCCCCCGCAACTTGTCGACATCTTCCACCTCCGCCACGCCTGCGGCGACAGGCAGCACCCCTCGCCGCCACGAACTCCTCCACCAAGTCACGCCCGTCAAATAGCGGGACATGTTCGTCAGCATCACCTGCTGCTCGGCGGGGCGTTGGTCTGCGCCCACGGCCCTTCCGGGGGCTCGCCGAGGTTGCGCAACTTCCCACACAGCTCCGGCGCCTCCGGCAACTCATAATAAAACCACCTCGCCAGCCAGTCGGCGGACCACTTGCTCTTCTGAGCCTGCGCCGGCAACGAACGGCCCCTGCGATACGCGAAGGTGTAGACAGCATATCGCGCGCTACCGGCCGCAGCCCTTGCACGGTCCTAGTGGCGCGAGGTTGCAGGTGTACATGGTGGGCGTAGAGGAAGGCGTCCATGTCCGGGACCAGTCCCTGCGAGCGACAGGCCCAAACGAAGATCGATAGCTTGGTGAAGCACGCGGGGTTTAGCTGGTGGAAGCGGAGCCCGAGCCGCCTCATCAACTCCAGCAGACGAACTCCGCCACAGAAAAAGCGAGACCGGGCGATGAAGAACTCCGTGAACACCACCACCTCGTTCTCATGAGGCTTGGGAATACGGTCGCTGCGCGGGGGTCGGGCCTTCGCCCGATCAAGATAGCCTAGCTCCGCGTACTCCTTCAGATCCGTCTCGGTGACTTTGCTGAGGGGAAACATCAGGGTGGGGGAAGTCTCCTTCGTTTTGCCCTTCGCAGCTTCCGCAACCTTCGACATCATCACCGGCAGCCAGGACTAACAAAACCCTCGCGAAACGCACCCTTTGAAACTCACACCCCGCGAACCGAGGGAACAGAACAAGCGAGAGGGCGGAATGGGCAAGGGGCAGGTAAAAGCGGTAGGCGGGTGAAAAATGAAAGCGCAGAATTGTTACCGCGGCAAATGGCTCCCTATTTATAAGGGCCGAGTGACCCGCCAGAATGACCCCCGAGGGCACGCTAATCTGCCGCCACGTGCCCCGATGGTTCGTGTTCAACGCTGATGCGAGGCAAAGCTCAACCCCCCCTCAAGCCTAAGGCCAAACCTCATGTCAAGGCCCACCAATAACCGGCCCAAGAGCAACTAGGGCGTCGGGCCGGGCGAGGTTAGCCCCGCAAACGCCATAAGCCGTCCGCAGACCTCCCCTCAAGGTGTTCGTTGCTCTGGCCCGGAGGGCACCGGACCATACCCCCGAGGGGCTACTGTTGGGAGGGACCCTCGCCAAGGGACCCCCCTAGCTCCCGGGCCCGATGTGGCAAACACCCCCGCAGCGCGGGGGTAGCACGACGAGATGGAGCACCCCGCAGGCGCGGGGGCAGCGAAGCCAGTGGCGACACTCCCGTAGGCTCGGGGGCGGCACGACAGGCGGAGCACCCCCGCAGCGCGGGGCGGCGAGGCCAATGGCGACACCCCCGCAGCGCTGGGAGCACGGCAAGATGGGAGCACCCCGCAGGCGCCGGGCGGCGAGGCCAATGGTGACACCCCGTAGGCGCGGGGGCGGCACGGAAGAAAGGGACACCGCTGGCGGGCGGAGGATCGAGTCTCGCGAACACCCCGCAAGCGCGGGGGGCGGCAAAGCCCTAGCGACTCCAGGCCGAGCGGCGGCGGAAGGAGGGAGGAACCCTAACGAAGCCTTAAGCGCGTCAGGACATGTGTTTTTACTCTTACACCCTTGGAAGGGTTTGTACTAGTTTGCCCCTGCGCGGGCCCTAGGCGTAAGTGGCAAGTGTGCTTTGTCATGTTTTGTAACTACAGTAAATATCGACCGAACGCCTATAAATATGGACCGACAGGGGCGTATGAAGGGGACGGTTGGTAAGCGCTTTCATGACCTATCAATCGAAAAAGACAATCTCTTGGGATCTCAACCTTTGACCACTTCATTCCCCGTGGGGCCAGCTTGTGGACCGTGCCGTTCTCTTCCTCACCCCTGTGGAAAACCCTCGCCCCTCCTCCCGCTATCCACGTGGCAAAGGCTAGAGGGGCAGGTGTGTACCCCACACGCTAGCCTTTCCAAGTCCTCCCGCTCCGTGAAAGGATTCCCATGCTGGTCAAGAAGAACCTTGATTCTATTAGTGCGTTGGCGTGCATGAGCCTTGGCCTGGAAGAATGCCGTATTACGATCGCCTCCCCGAGCCAAGAAATTCTCGCACTTTGTTTCTCCATCGTTTCATCTCTAGCAAGTACAGAGAGACGCCCCAAAATTTCCTTCTCCCTGGTAGTAGGGCCTCTATGGAGGGTATTACTCCTTTCAGCTTCTAGGTCCCCCCGCAGCTCCTTGACCTGTTGCTTGACACATCCGAACACCTCTCGATCCCAGCGTTTCAGGGAGCCTTGTAGAGAAACCAATGCCTCTGACACTGAGGAAAGATCATGATTACCATCCCCCGGATCCCATATTTTCGTGACAAATTCAGTACTCCCCATGGGATTTCCACATATTTTCTATCCGAAAGGTTTGTGTTTCTTTTGTGCACCCCTTCCACCTACCAACACCTTCTCTCGCACCCCCCCAACAAGTAGGTCGCTGTGATCGACTATGCTAGTGGAATATGGTACACCTCCGAGCCTCCTAGCGACGAGAGAAAGACGTCATCTCCCAGAGCCCGGTCTAGCCGGACCTTTATGTTCTGAATTCCATCTTGTCTATTATTCCATGTGAACGGCAGTCCGTGGTAGCCCAAATCCGATAGCCGGCATTCATTCACCGCATCACGGAATGCTTCGACCTGCCATGACTCCCGCTCATTAACCCCCATGTGCTCGTCAACCGCCAACACCTCATTAAAATCTCCAACACACGGCCAAGGAGAATCGGACTATGCGCGCAAAAACCTCATGAGGTACCAGCTGTTCTTCCTCCTCTCCCTTCTTGCCTCCCCATAGAAGCCTGTCACCCTCAATTGTGAGACTCTCAGGCGGTCACACGACAGAAGCACGTCTATATGAGATCGTGACTTACTACCTCGTGCCATCACAACATCCTGTCGCCGTAACAATGCCAAACCCCCCACTCAAGCCTTCATACTTGATGATGATGGCATTTTGGAAGCCAAGATCCCGCCCGTAAAGCCCCGAGCCTGATCCTCCCCCATCCTGGTCTCCATCAGGAAAACCACCACGGGCTTCTTTTCCTCCAGCAGAAGGCGGAGTTCTTGAACTGCCTCGGGCCGCCCGCAGCCCCGGCAGTTCACACTCAGCAAATTCATGGCGCCCGGCGGGGGCTGTCGCACACAGCCGCCGCCGATCCCGAAAGTTGTTGCCGCTTCCATACTTCAGCTTCTTTGACTTGGCCTTCAGCCGTTCTCCCCGCTCTCCACCCCTTGGTCCAGCTTGGCTCACTCGAGCTGTAACCATACCTCAAGGCACGATCGCAAGGCTGGACACACCTACCGGGATATTGATGTCCGGTGTGTGAGGCTAGCCGAAGTTGTGCCCTTAGCTTTCCTATTCCGGTCCTGCCCCTTCTGCTCTTCTTCTTGCAGGTTTAGCTTCTGACTCGCACCCTGAGCAACCTCCTTCGATCCTTGATCCAACTTCTGGTTCTGTTTCAGGGGAGATTGCACCTCCTGCTCTTCGTAGTCGCCCACCACACTATCGAGATATTGGGATTCAGATTTTGACCCCCACCCACCGATCGGCCCTGGCCCCTAGGTAGTTTAGACGCTGACGAGGACCCATTGCCAAAAGACTCTGCCGTAGCCGCAGCAAAGGACTGAATACGGCGTTTTTCTCCTCTGGTGCTCTCAACTGCATATCATAAGGTAACTTGTCGTGCTCATCGCGTTCTTCTTGGTTAGAGCACTCAAGTTCTGAATGACCCATCCTCCCGCAAGAGAAACAGATGTAAGGGAGCTTCTCATATTGAATCCTGAACCAACGTGGCTCATCCTTTCTACTCATTCGTAGAAAAACACCCCTCCTCATTGGTTTCTCCACCTCAATAGCAACTCTAGCCCTCAAAAGGCTCCACTCGCTTTGCCATCTGCATCAACATCCATCTTAATGACATCGCCGATCAGACTCATGGCCTTGGCACCCTTTGTGCGATTCATCCAGCCAAGAGGCAAAGTTGAGAAGTCGTACCAAAATTTCCATCCGATCAAACACAATCTCGAGACAAAGGAGCTTTAATCATACTCCTGAACAGACACAGCATGTCGTCCCCACCATCCATGGTGATCCTTGGAGCACCCTCTCCATGTCCCTCCCCGAGCTCCCAAATTCGACAAACAAGTTGTCACCCTTCTCCCCGATAGGGCGAATCTTAAGCCCCACGGACGCCCCAGGCCGGCCTCTTGGTAGAACGCACGAGCTGGACAATAACTAGAGCCGGCGACATCACCTTCCCCACCAGCGTCCATGTCGATGGCTCCGCGATCTCCGCATCCTCATCGTCACGTAAAATCCATCACCGCCTCCTTGTCCTCTCTGTGAGGTGAAGTTTCTTCATCAAATCTTCCACGTAGGGTTTGGGGTATCACCCGCCCCCTCCGCCGCCCTCTCCCATCAATGCCATGGCGATCACGGGGGCACACAAACCAGAGGCGTCTTTGTGCGGCAGCAAAGACAGCCTACCACTGACCCGACCAAGGAAGACCAAAGCGCCAAACCCTAGCGGTAATATGTGGTCGGCGGCGCCAAGAACACGGCTAACCGACGATATGCGGGGCCGGCACCAACTGCAGGTTGGCGACGGGGCTTGGACACCGGCGCCACGTGGTCACCGGGCGTTTGCGATCGATCACCGGTGACAACGATCTAGATCGGGTCGAGTCGTGAGTCACCTTCGAAATCGCCAAAACAGAAGCTCCATTAATTACAAACATCTTTTCGCAAAGCATCACACACCAGTTGGTAAAATCAACTATCACCGATAAACCATCGGTCAATAAAAGTGCACATCGGTGATTTATGAAAAGTAATTAGCCGTTGTGGAGGCTTGGGTCCATTAAAGTTGCTATTTCTAGGTTGTGGAATTGTGAAAAGCCGGCGTACCACCCCGCCCCACCGCCCTACGCCGGCCTCGGGCGAGCACGGTGGCCGCTGAGACGCCAACCTTGGTCGGCGAGAACGCCCATCGTGGGGGACGTCCGGCCTTGGTTGGCAAGTCCAACAGCCACGGAGACACCATCAAGGGCGAGTGTGTCAGCCACACAGACAACATTATTACTTGGGGGTGTTTAGTTGGTGAAATATATTGGGTTCGGCTACTGTAATACTTTTCGTTTGTATTTGGTAATTATTATCCTACTATGGACTAACTATGCAATTAGTTTTTTATTTACCTATATTTAATGCTCCATTTATGTGTTAAAAGATTTGATATGACGGGACTATAGAACTTTTTAGGTGCACTTTTCACCAAGTGAACACCCCCTTGCTTGAAGCGTTGCATCTCCTCGCCTGAAGCTTCTGCCCTACATAAGCACCTCCCTCGACCCTGCTGCCCTGCTTCATCGGCTCCCCCAATGATGCTGCCCTGTTTTAGGGCCTCCTATAACCGACTTGTCGTTTTGATTTGGACTTGGGCTTTTATTGTATTTTGGATTTGGTACCTGGATTTGGATTTATATGTATTGTATCTAGATTGATTTGAATTTGACTCTTATTATATTTTTGGATTGAGCAGATCGTTTGGTTTCTACTTCCTGCTGGACTCAGTATTCAATACGGACTGGGAGGGAGAAGAGCCAGACGAAAGGAGGGGAGACGATGGAAATTTTTTCGCTTTATTAGTAGGTATATATACTATTTTATTTATTTATTTATCCTTCCGGACATACTATTTAATTTAATACTATTTATTTTATTTATTTATCCTTCTAGACATAATATTTATTTTTACTACTATTTATTTTCAAATTATATCCTTTTTTGCCGAATTAAATGAAGATAGTTTTTATGTAAAAGTTGTAGATCTCGGCGAGATCTAAATCTTTCTAGTTTCGATTTTTTTTTTTCTTTTGAAATTTGTTAAGATGCTCAAAAAAATTAATGGCACATTTATATTTGAGTGTGTTTTTGACTTTTCGGATCTACAGTTTGACACCCAATCTGACGGCAGTGGCATGTAGGGCAAAAAAGGTTCGAGCGATGACACCTGTGAGAACTTGAACTTTTAGTGGCTTGTATGTCAAAACAAACTTTTGTAATGACATACATGGAAAAGGCTGAAAAATAAGAGAGCAAAGAATAAAACCTGCTATGGGCCAAAACGGATGTCTAGCAGCAACTCTGCATCAGGCATAGCGGGGCCGAGGACACGACGCCATCCGCCGCCCCCTGGCCACGAGGAGGGTGATCTTTTAATTCTTTAATTCTGCTCTCCTTAGCTCCGTATGCCCTAACCTCAGGCCGCGGAGTGCCTCTTTCTTCTTATATATTTTCGACACACCGTACCGGCATGATCGATCGCCGTTGCACATGCATGCGAACACAACATATATGTTCTCTTGCCCCATATGATGATTGTCTATAACCGAGCGATGAACAAGAAACTTGGACTACAGGTGCATTAGTTCCGGTTAGCACTACCAACCTGGACAAGAGTCCTCTTCGAGAGCTTGAGAAGCACCGGGTGCGGTGCCCGGGGGGGGGGGTGGGGCTTTGCGTGTCGGTTGGAGCAATACACCGAGACTAAAGGTTAACTTTTAGTACCGGTAGGCCCGTATATCAGCAGGTGCAAAGTGTGTGTTGTAAAACCAAGTCAGGAAAGCACGTGAACACTGACTTGGTCTGGTGGCCAATTAAATAGAGATGAGGACAAATTCAAGCTGTCATAGACTGTAGCAATACTGTAGCAAGGGAGGAATCTTATGCTCCTTGCTCTATATATATGAGCCCTTTTACTCAGTTGTATATACATCAGAAATCAATAAAGATACAACAGTCCCTCTTCCTCCTCAACACTCTGTGTCTCTCTATATGCTCTTGTGTTCATCGGTGTTCTTATTTGTGTGTTACATATGTGCAAACAACATGATTTCTAACACGTTATCGCACGAGTTCTACCAGAGCTAGGTAAGAAGGTGAGAAATCAGTTCTTTACATACACCAGCTTGTTCTTACTCTACGCTATACTATCAAGAACAAGCACACACGAACATATCCAGCCATCCCGAAGATGAGCATGGACACTAAAGGTTACCTGCATAAGGAACAAACCCGTCGTCCCGATGATGACCGCACAGCAGCTCTAATGGCCTGGTTTTCATGAGCGCGGAAGAGCTGGCCTTGACAGGCCGCCACCATCGCCCAATCTTCGCCATGACGCCCTCAAGGCAGGTGGATCTGGTCCATATCTCCGTAAACCGCGAACCGATGGCCATGAACAGCTGTAAGCGGTATTGAAGGCCGATGCGGGCGTTGGCAGCCCTCGACGCACCACCCGGTGCGTGAGCTCACCGCCCATCGTTGCTGCCGCCGAGAGGGCGGGCCGTCACCGCCCCGGCGCCACCAGGCGCGCGGCCCAGCCGGGACCCGGCCCCGACGCGCAGCTGACCCTGCCGGCGCGGGCGAAGCTCTGCGACGCGCGACGCGGACGCCGCCGCCCGGCGTGGGCGCGCCACCACCGCGCTGTATGCGCACGCCGCAGCGCGACACCGTCGCCGCCGCCGGCGCAGCGGAGCAACCGACCTCGACCGGTACCACCACGCCGCGCGCGGGTGCCTTGGCCACGCCGCCGCCGCAGCTCGGCCGACGCGCGGGCGGAGCGCGGACACCGGCCCCGCTGCCACCGCCTGAGCGCGGACACCGGCCTGCAGCCAGCCCGGCGGAGCCCGGCCGGCGCGAGTGCGCGGCTCCCAGGCGCGACGGCCCCGACGCGACCACGCTGGGTCGAGCGGGGGCCCGACGCGGCTAGGCGCGCGGGCGCAGCCAGCCCCCCGCGTGTGCGGCCGAGCGGCCCTGGCGCGGGCGCTCCTGCCTACCGCCGCCCGGCTCCCTGACCAAGGGCGCGGGACCCCACGCGGGGCGGGCGGCCTGCTGCTGCTGCCGGGTGCGGAGCCCGGTCCGTCGCCCCTCCCTACCTGTGCGTGCGTGGCCTCCAAGAAAAAAGAGATAAGGTTGGGAGAGGATAAGAGGTAGAATGGGAAAGGATAAAAGGAAAAGTGAAAAATTTGCATGTGCAACCGGCTCAAGAATGCATGCTATGCGGCAGCGTGCAAAGTAATAGCTGCGCGTGTTAAAGGCTTCAGCCGACCAGACCGGGTGTGAACGCCGCCGCCGTCGCGGACCTCCGGGTCGCGCGCGCCAGGGCGCTGTTGGTGTTTCTTAACGCACACAGAGAAATCCGCAAGCGCACGGAAATACCGTTGTAGCACTTCACCCGGTGGTAAGCAGGGTATCGTATTTTACACAAGGACGGTCGCGCACCAGGCTTTTCTGGTCTGTGTCAACCTAAGGCAAGGGTTTGTTTTCTAAGAGTAGCGAGGTATCTATAGGCTAAGTTTTCTGGGCAGTGATTTCTAAAGTCTGTTGTCTACTCACTTCGGGCACCAGCCAACGCCCAACCGGGCGCTTCCGGCAATTAGCTCTACGTCACAAATTTAACGTGGGGGGATTTCAAGGGACGGTCAAGGCTTGTCACGACCCAGCCGCCTACCCCCTCAACCGTGGGATGCTCCGCAAAAGGTAGGTGAACGCTAGTCCAAACACCATGTTTGCACTATTGGTCACAGTTCTTGATGTTGGCCAAGGTTCCTCGGTCAAAGAGTTCCTTCACCAAGAACTAACGCTCTTAACGAGACAATCTACCAATCCCGCAAGTCTACAACAGCTAAGAAATATACGAGGAAATTAAATAGCTTCAAGATAATCACAAGACTTCTTACAAAAGTGTAAGTAGCTTGCAGAGGTACAAGCCGGGCAGGTACCGACAAGTTCGGCACTCCGTCCTCCTAGGAATCGCGGAACACCGAGGGGAAAACCGACAACTCCGGGTAGAAAGAACAAAGCTTCTTTCTAGCTTTTCCCTCTCTCACTCTCTAGAATTTAGAAGAAGATATAGAAGAAGTAGAAGAAGAAGAACTAATTCTACTCTCTTGCACTAGTGGACTGGTTTCTCCTTGAAATTGTTATGTAGAGAGGTGAAGGAGGGAGCTATTTATACACAAGGGGAGGGGCCTAAGTGCTAAAAACACCAAAACCGACCTAGGAACACCTTCCAAATCGCCAAACCGACCATCCAACGCCGGTAGTACCCGTTATGGAAGGTAACAAACCGCCTCCCCGCGGGCCCCGAACCGCCTCGGCCGGGGTGCGGCCGCACCAGTGGTGCGGCGCGCCCACCGGGGCCGGCCTGCTCGGGCTTCGGCAGCCGGCAGCCGGGCCTCCTTGCCGTGAAAAGTTGTCTGGTGGTCTTGGCCCCCGCCCGGGTTTTGACGTTTTGTCCCGATTCTTGTTTGGGCTTGCCATTTGCTTCTTTGGGCCTTTTTCTATTTGTTGGTTTTTATTTCTTTTTCTTTGTATTTTTGGCCCAAAGTGGTTATTCTTGAGTTGGTACCTGCAAGTTCAAATAAACACCAAAACTTTGGAATATGTTAGTTGAAATCCCTATTTCTAGATTGTTTTGGTGTTGTGTTGACGGTGTTTAATTTGCAGGTTGGTTACCGTCAACAAACTCCCCCACACTTAGCCCTTTACTCGTCCCTCGAGTGAAGGCACAGGGACTAAAGTGGTTCAATCTCCAAGATGTAAGCTTGCATACAAAAAGTTATTCCAAGCCTCACCTGCCTTGTGAGCATTCATGGTGGCTACCAAGCTATCTTAGAATAATTGAGCAATGGAATAGCATGAACTTCTATCTTCTTGCTACTACTCATGCGCAAAGACTTGGCAAGTTTTTGAATTTTTGAAAGAAATAGCATTGCTTTTTGTGGTATTGACTCTCACAAAAATCACTCTTGTTTGAATTTTCCTCTCAAAGCACTCTTGTTTGATTCACTCTCACTCATCCTATTTTGCGGGGTTTTTTGTGGATCTTTGAATGGAGTGATGCATACGTACCTCTGTATGTTTTGTTGGGTCAAGCTCGGATCGTTGGAAAGAGGTGCCATACCCTTAGATCAAAAAACGTGCAAAAGTGTGTGGAAAAATATTGATGATATATATTTTCTTTGTGGTTACTCCTTGACTCATGATCCTCTTTCCTTCTTTTTGTATGCTTCTAGAGAGATACAGGCTATTTTTCTTTTTCTTTCTCTTTCTCTTTTTTTTTTTTTTTTTTTTTTTGTGGGCTCTTCTCGCCCTCGGACACCGTCCATTTTTCATCTCTTATTCTTTTTCTTTTTCTGCAGCCTGTATCTTTCTCTCTGCATTTTTCTTGATAACGAGGAGATGATCATGGTATAATAAATGGAGTATTTATTTGGTGGATGGTAAAGATGCATGTTGTGCGCAATTCTCATTGTGAGAATCGGCGTGTATATGTGGGTGTACGTGTTTTCCGATCTTGGGGTATGAGCCTCTCTCAACGCAGATCAACGGAACCCCGACAAAAACTCAAGATCAGAGGAAGTAGCTATAGTGGATAATTATGTCATTATTCAGGCTTGGGTAGGATTTGGCTAAGTCAAACCATGAGCATGCTTTATTTTAAATTTTCAAGATAAAACCAAGTCTTATTGCAAAAGAGAGCAAGCGTCAAGTTATTCTACCATATCACAAAGATCAATTATTTAGATAAGCATGGGGTCCCTAATGGATAGTTGCTCAACAAGAGTCTGGTTTTTGGCGAGGAATAAAATGTATGCATGCTATTTATCAATTGGTAGATATGGAGATGGAGTTTCGCTAACTTGGTTCAGGTTTTAGCACTTAAGAAAAGTCACAAGTCAAAATTTAATTTAATAAATCGCGTACCTTTGACTTGTGAGCCTCCCCACACTTGTTTTTGTACCTATTTTTATTTTTTATTATTATTATTATTTTTTTTTTACAAGGACAAAAACAAGTGGAGACATAGACAATAATATAATAATAAAACTTTATTGAATTAATAATTTAAACTGGGGCGCACACTTTGAAAGAATTACAAAATGATTGGAAGGGAAATACTGAAAATTAAACTAGTGCGCGCCTAATTATTGACAGAGAGGTAGAGCTCTTACGTTCGAAAAGGTCAATGAGATCCATCGAGCGTTCTACCCCCATTTCCCTAGCAGCGAGTCTAAGCTCCTCATGCAAACTAACGTGTAAGTCTCCGCTAGTTTTTTCTAAGGCGGATATTGGCGCTATGCCTTTCTGCTAGCCTGCCTCTAAGGGTTCGGACGAAGCTTGAGAGTTCAGTGATCTTCTTCTGCACACTCTCAACTGTAGGCCCTTCTTTAGGCACAATGTCGTCCCCCGAAGAATCCTTTTGGCCCCCGGATCTCGAGGTTTGGGAACCCGCTTCTTCCATTCCCCATTTGGCATTTGCTCTAAAGTGTATGGGAAACAAGAACTAGATTTTTGGAAAAAACTGGAGAGAGGCTTTGTTGGGACATTGGAGTATGCTTTTGTCTCCTCTTGGTTTTCTATGGGGACATTTTCCTTGCCGCCTACCTTCCTCTTCTTTGGTGTCGGAATTTCAACTGGGCAAGGTAGGAGGGCAAGGTCTCTCTTTGGGGTCTCTCCCTTCTCAAGATATTTGGAGGCAAAAGTCATGGCTTTCTCTCTATTGAAGGGCACTAGTGCCATGGGAAAAGAGAGCCTTGCCGCTTGTTCAGCTTGGAAGAAGGAGTATTGAGGAGAGGAGAAGAGCAAGAAGGAGTGGTGTGAAGAATGGAGAGGAGGGTGGATTTTATAGGACAAATTCTCCTCTCCGGTTTGGCGAGTTGAAAACTGGCGGAGCAAACTTTACTACTGTGGTTTGTGAGAAAGAAGAAGGCGATGGGTGAAATCCCGGACCCCAGCGGGGCTAGCCGTGGTGCGGACGCACCGGTGGTGCGCGCACCACCACCCGTGTCCCCCCCCGGTCGGGTTTTCGGCCACATTCGTTTCCTTTCTTGAAAAGTTTTGAACTGGTGTTTGCCGCGCGAGAAACGTTTCCTTTCTTGCTGATCTCTAATTGATCCTCAAATTCAAATTTTGAAAATAGTTTATGCTTTGGTTAATTTAGAAGGTAAATATTCTTTTGAAGTAATTGACCAACATTTAAGTGAGGGCGAAAAGTAAAAATAAAATAAAAAAGGTAAATGCTTTTTTAAAAATGAAGTAAAAAGTAATAGCAAAAAAATATATAGATAACTTTTATGTTTTATTATTACCTTATATATTATTATTTTTTAGTTGTAACAATTTTATTTGTAAATATATATATATATTTTTTATATGCTGATCAACACAATTTAATTTGCAAAGCATAAATCTATTCTATCGAGCTCTTGGTTAAGATCGGACAATGGCTCGAAGAAAAGCTTAAGGCGTTGACCGTTTACCTTTTATATCTCACCCGCGTCATCTTGGATTGTGATCGCGCCATGTGGCGTTGTGTTGATGACGGTTAATACGGTCCTTTCCATTTGCTCCTCGGCTTCCCTTAAGCGAAACAGTTTCACCCGGGAGTTGAATAGGAGTACTTTGTCTCCCGTGGTGAATTCTTTGATCTTGATGCGCCGATCATGCCATCTTTTGTGCGCTCTTTGTAGAGCTTTTGCACCGCGTGGGTACGCCTTTTCTCGCCATCTTCTAGTTCGGAGATTTGTCTCGACGGTTCTTCCCAGCGAGTCCGACGTCCATATTCCACTTCTTGATGGCCCAATGAGCCCGATGCTCCAGCTCAACCGGTAAATGGCGGGTTTTGCCATAGACCGGTGATAAGGTGACATGCCGAGGGGGCTTTGTAAGCCGTCCGATATGCCCGAGAGCATCCGGTAGCTTGTTTTTCCGACCTTTCCCCATCTCGTTGACCGTCTTCTGCAGGGATGTTCTTGATTTGTTTATTTGAGGTTTTTGGCTTGCCCGCTGGTTTGCGGATGATAGGGGTAGCAATATTGTCTTTGAGTGCCAAGCTCCTTCAAGAATGCCTTGAATGATTTGTCCTTGAAATGCGATCCTCCGTCAATGATCACCAAGCGTGGTGTTCGAAGCGGGGGGGAAGATGATTTCATGGAACATCTTCGCGGCGTGCTTGCCATCGGCGGCTCTGCGTGGTAGTGCTTCTACCCACCGACACGCGTAGTCTACCGCCACCGGATGTACTCGTAGTCATGGGACTTCTGGAATGGCCCCATGTAGTCAATGCCCCACACATCAAATATTTCTATTTGAAGGTTGTAATGTAGGGGCATTGCATCACGAGCTGTGATGTTCCCTGTCTTCTGGCAGTTGTAACATCTTCTGATGAACTCTTTCGTGTCGTCGTACATCGTCGGCCAGAAGAACCCGCACTGCCAAATTTTGGCTTGTGTGCGGAATACTCCTAGATGTCCGGCGTAGGGAGATGCATGACATTTTTCAATGATCTGCATTCCTTCCTCCCTTGGTACGCATCTTCTCAGCAAGCCGTCCGCACACACCCTGTACAGATATGGGTCGTCCCATAGGTGCCGTCTGCTCTCCATTTGGAGTTTCCGCTTGTTCTCCCCAGGTGGTACATAACCTGCAACCATGTAATTCACAATGTTTGCGTACCATGGGTTGACATCCGACACCTTGAGTAGCATGTCGTCGCGCAGGTAGTCGTTGATTGGCAATTCTGCATGTTAGTTACCGCATATACGCGACAAATGATCCGCAAGAATCGTATTTTCTACTCCTTTTTTTATCTTTTATTTCAATGTCAAATTCTTGGAGAAGAATCCAGCGGATCAAACGAGGTTTCACATCCTTTTTGGTGAGAAGATACTTAAGGGCCGCATGGTGCGTGTAGACAATTATTTTTGCCCCACTAAGTAGGAACGAAACTTCTCAATAGGAAAGACTACAGCCCGGGGAGTTCTTTTTCTGTTGTAGCGTAATTAAAATTGGGCTCTGTCGAGTCTTGCTAGCATATGCGATGGCATGCTGCTTTTTGTCCTTGGTTTGGCCTAAGACCGCACCAACAGCATAGTCGCTAGCATCGCACATGATTTCAAATGGCAACGACCAATCCGGGGGTTGGATGATCGGAGCCGAGATGAGTGCTTTCTTCAGGGTTTCGAAAGCGTGCAAGCACTCATCTGCGAAAGTCAAAGGGTACGTCCTTGGCTAGCGAGGGCTGTAAGGGGTCTAGCGATTTGTGAAAAACCTTTTATAAATCTTACGTAAAACCTGCGTGACCTAGAAACTACGGATCCCTTTGACATTCACTGGGGGTGGTAGCTTTTCAATAACGTCTATTTTGGCTTTGTCTACCTCTATCCCCCTCTCGGACACGAGGTGCCCAAGAATGATGCCTTCTCGGACCATAAAGTGGCACTTTTCCCGCTTAAGTACCAGGTCCTTTTCTTGGCATCGCTGCAAGACCCGGTCTAGGTTCTTCAGAGAACTTTCGAAAGTCTTACCATAGACGGAGAAGTCGTCCATGAAGACCTCCATGATCTCTTCGATCATGTCTGAGAAGATAGACATCATGCACCGCTGAAAAGAAGCAGGTGCATTACACAGCCCAAATGACATTCTACGGTAGGCATAGGTTCCGTATGGGCATGTGAACGTGGTCTTGCTCGGTCATCGAGGGTGGATCGGGATCTGGTGGTAGCCAGAATACCCGTCAAGGAAACAGAAGAAAGAATGTTTTGCTAACCACTCCAACATTTCATCAATAAAGGGCAGCGGGAAGTGATCTTTCTTTGTTGCCTTGTTAAGTTTTCTATAATCAATACACATTCTCCACCCTGTGACTTGTCTTTGCGGAATGAGTTCGTTTTTAGCGTTCTCAACGACTGTCATTCCTCCCTTTTTAGGGACCACTTGGACTGGGCTAACCCAATCACTGTGTGGTACGGGATAGATAGTCCCGGCGTGAAGAAGCTTGAGAACTTCCTTCTTCACGACTTCACGCATCGCATTATTGAGCCTGCACTGGGGTTCGCATGATGGGGTACTGGCAGGGTCAATAGGAATGCGATGTGTGCATAATGTCGGGCTTACCCCTTTTAGATCTTGAAGGGAATACCCGAAGACCGATCTGTGTTTCTCTAAGACGGCTATTAGTTGGGTAGTTTCCTGGTCACTAAGCTTATCGCTTATGATGACAGGAGCTTGTGAATCGCCGTTTAGGAAGACATAGCGTAGGCCTGGGGGTAGGGGTTTAAGCTCAACTGGAGGCCGAGTTAGCTCTTCCTCTTTGGGAAGTTCTATGAGTTCCCCTGAATCGTCCTCTTCTTCAATGAAGAATTGGGCGTCTTTTTCTAGGTCTGTTTCTGGGTTCTCATATAGCATAACTCCCATGACCTCCTCGGGCATGTCGTGCTCAAGGAAGGGTTCTGTTACCGAGTTTTTGGCTCGAGTAACTGGAATAGAAAACTTTTTCTTCCCGAGTTTGACATCTAAATCCCCGGATGTTGATAAATCAAGAATCTTCTCCAAGGGATGCCCGATCAGGATGTCGAAGTCTTGGATATCAAAAATATGAAAATCCAAAGACAACTTGACATTCCTGTATAGGAAGATTTGTTCATGTATAACCTCATGGCTTTTAATGGTGGTACGTGGTGCTATGCGCAAGGTCCGTGCTGTGGGGGTCCTAACAGCTTCCTCGTCACAAGCTTGTGCAAAGGTTTTGGACATTATGTTTATCCCCACAGTAGGGTTATACATGACTTCCACCAAGTTTCCCGATATCTTGCAATGGATTGGTGTAGAGGGGCCACTTATCCAAATTTCTTCGAAAGAAGGTCCTTCCTCTCGCAACCATTCCGTACTCATTATAGCTGTTAGCTCCTTAATAGACTCCTGGAGAAAGAGTTTATCCGGGGGTTGTTCAGTATTAGCTGGGGCCAGTGGTTTCTTCCATTGTTCGTACTTCCGAGGTGTCACCGAATTGATCGATAAAGTCAACCTCGAAGAACGGGAGATCCGTGCATCGCGGTCTCCTTGCGTTCTGGTTCAGGCGAGGGTCTCTCTATAGGTTTGACGGGTTCGGCGTTAGCCGAAGAGACTTCCTCTTGTTTCTGTTTGGGTTCTACTCGGATGGGTTCTAGCGGAGGAGTATTCTCAAGAATACGGTTTAGGAGAGCTTCTCCTTCCACTGTGGTTTTATGTGCGAACGACCCTCCGGCGGCTAAATCAAGCGGCCCAGGCGTTGCCCCTGTCGATCCCTAGCCGAAATGCTTTGTAAAAGCACGTGGTTTGGTATGGACAGGTCTGGGCCGGATCGTGTAAGCGTGATAAACCGATCCCAGGCTGCACCTAAGGTTTCACCCTCTATTTGTTGGAAGTTGAGTATCTCTTGTCGCAGGGCCGCGACTCTGGATATAGGGTAGAACGCTACACAGAATCTGTTTCGCAGTTCTTCCCATTCTCCGTTTACCAACCCTACGTTATGGGTGTACCATTGAGTCGCCCTCTCAGTGAGAGAGAACGGAAACAACTTCCACCTCAACGTGTCGTGTGTCATGCCTGCAATTGTCAGGCAGCCACAGAGCTGCTCAAACTCCCTTAAGTGATGGTAGGGGTTTTCATATTCTGAGCCTGAAAAGGCTCGGGCCTGAACCATGGCTATAAAGCCAGGGCGGAGCTCATACTCTGAAGCTGTGATTGGCTTCGCAGATGGGCGTGGTTCTACGAGCTCGCCCTTAGGAGCGGACAGGATTTGTAGGGTAGGTTGCTCCATGAGTAACAGGGACTGTTTTTGGTATTTTTGTTTAAAAGGATACTACCAGTCACACAGGTCGACTAGGCTCGAAATATAACTACGACAACCGTCCCCGGCAACGGCGCCAGAAATGCTTGTTGGTGTTTCTTAACGCACACAGAGAAATCCGCAAGCGCACGGAAATACCGTTGTAGCACTTCACCCGGTGGTAAGCAGGGTATCGTATTTTACACAAGGACGGTCGCGCAGCAGGCTTTTCTGGTCTGTGTCAACCTAAGGCAAGGGTTTGTTTTCTAAGAGTAGCGAGGTATCTATAGGCTAAGTTTTCCAGGCAGTGATTTCTAAAGTCTGTTGTCTACTCACTTCGGGCACCGGCCAACGCCCAACTGGGCAGCTTCCGGCAATTAGCTCTACGTCACAGCCGAACGTGGGGGGATTTCAAGGGACGGTCAAGGCTTGTCACGACCCAGCCGCCTACCCCCTCAACCGTGGGATGCTCCGCAAAAGGTAGGTGAACGCTAGTCCAAACACCACGTTTGCACTATTGGTCACAGTTCTTGATGTTGGCCAAGGTTCCCCGGTCAAAGAGTTCCTTCACCAAGAACTAACGCTCTTAACGAGACAATCTACCAATCCCGCAAGTCTACAACAGCTAAGAAATATACGAGGAAATTAAATAGCTTCAAGATAATCACAAGACTTCTTACCAAAGTGTAAGTAGCTTGCAGAGGTACAAGCCGGGCGGGTACCGACAAGTCCGGCACTCCGTCCTCCTAGGAACCGCGGAACACCGAGGGGCGAACCGGCAACTCCGGGTAGAAAGAACAAAGCTTCTTTCTAGCTTTTCCCTCTCTCACTCTCTAGAATTTAGAAGAAGATATAGAAGAAGTAGAAGAAGAAAAACTAATTCTACTCTCTTGCACAAGTGGACTGGTTTCTCCTTGAAATTGTTATGTAGAGAGGTGAAGGAGGGAGCTATTTATACACAAGGGGGAGGGGCCTAAGTGCTAAAAACACCAAAACCGACCTAGGAACACCTTCCAAATCTGCCAAACCGACCATCCAACGTCGGTAGTACCCGTTATGGAAGGTAACAAACCGCCTCCCCGAAGCTGGGCCCGAACCGCCTCAGCCGGGGTGCGGCCGCACCAGGTGGTGCGCGCACCCGCCGGGCGGCCGGCCGCTCGGGCTTCGGCAGGCTGGGCCTCCTTGCTGTGAAAAGTTGTCTGGTGGTCTTGGCCCTGCCTGGTTTTGACGTTTTGTCCCGATTCTTGTTTGGGCTTGCCATTTGCTTCTTTGGGCCTTTTTCTATTTGTTGGTTTTTATTTCTTTTTCTTTGTATTTTTGGCCCAAAGTGGTTATTCTTGAGTTGGTACCTGCAAGTTCAAATAAACACCAAAACTTTAGAATATGTTAGTTGAAATCCCTATTTCTAGATTGTTTTGGTGTTGTGTTGACGGTGTTTAATTTGCAGTTGATTACCTTCAACAGGCGCTGGCCAACTTCCATCGGAAACATGGCCCCTAGGAGCGTCACCTTGACCACAAGCGCAGGCCCTGGGGCCACCTTGGCGCTTGTCGCGAGGCAAGGAGGCAGGCACGCGCATGCGGCAGCCGCTGTTACGCGCATGCATCCTGGTCATTGCTATGTCTTGGCCCCAGAGAAAGGCACTTTATTTCTACAAGGGCACTTTATTTCTACAGTACTCTGTACTCCTGCCGAGTGCATGCATGTCATTGTTATGGTCGTGGCAGCACCCCTATTTAACTAGTGCAATGCATAGTGCATTAAAGGCCTGGCATTTTCTTTGGGACACGTGTGTGGGCTCAAGCTTTTGGCAGCCATGCAGAGTTGTTGCTACCGTTTTACAGCATATGTGCACGGCAAGACGAAGTGGCCTGAAGCCACTACCTAGAGTCGTGAAAAGTAATAACGACTTGAACACCATAAAATCGTTGTGATCTAAAAACCTACCACGTCATGCTACTTCGTGGCCTGAAGCTCGTATAAATTATTGAGGCTCGAACCCCTCACATAGCATGATTTATTTATTTATTTATTACAATTTAAATCCTTCAGATTAACTTTACCGTAGTTTATTTTTTCAGTATTTAAATCTCATAGATTTATTTACTGCAATCTACTTTCGGTATTTAATTCCCGTATATTATTTAAATATAGTTTACTTTCTCGCATTACTTTCAAAAAATTATTTATTTGCAAATTATATTCAGCGAAAAGGTCAGGCCTTGAAGATTAAGGCGACAAGGCATATATTTGCGGGAAACAATTTTTGCTTGGGCTGATGTGCACTAAACCATGTTGCCAAAGTGATCCGGAGTCACGGCACGAAACGAGGCCCGAAGCCTTGTATGGTAATGAACTATTCACTATGTAAAAAGGCTAATAACCGCCGGTGAGCTCGAGACGCCGCTAATAACGAATTGTTGACATTCTTGGCGCGCGCGGGCGGCGGCGTCCGATAATAGGCGTCGGATGGTCCCACAGGACCAATACTGGCGTTAGTAATAGGAGGTCATTACGAGACGGCGTGTTCATGTACGACGACTGTTTTCTTAATCCGGGCGGCGTTTTCCTTGGTCGGGCACGCGAGCCAGCGGCTACGGCGACGCTTTTTGAAACCGAAAGTCTGCGAGAATTCAACGTATCTCGAACCGCGCGTTTCATCACGGGCGCATTTTCGAGACCGATCGGCGTGGATGCAACCCCTAATTCAGGCGTTTTTTGCTTCACGGACACCTTTTTTTAGCCCGCCCGTGCGTACCGTTCACGAGTATTACAGAGGCGGCGTGGATTCACGAACTTCGGCGTGGTCGATACCCGTCCGTGTTGCTTGACACCGGTGCAGGCGCGTGCGCGCGAATACTGACGCTTGGAACATACAAGGGTGCGTAACGGCCCGCGTAAATTAAAGTCGCGCGTTTATTTTTCAGGCGAGTTGTGTTAGGAGGTGTGCGTACATGTCGCCAACCACTACCGGCCAGCGTTTATTTTCGGGGCGAGTTGTGTTAGCGGTGTACTAGTCGCGACCACTAGCGACGCGCGTATAGTTTGGGCGAGATGTGTTAGCGGTGTGCGTACATATCGCAAACCGCTACCGACGCGGCAGCGGGTCATTCTGAGCGTGTGTTGTCGCCCGGTATGCATGTCTGTTTCTTTGGTATTGCGGACACGCGTATCGATGAACGAGGCGCTGTGTCGCGTGCGTGCACATGCGTCGCGTATTCTGATCGTGCGTTCTTTGCCGTATCCACAGGTGTGCGTGGTGTGTGCAAGCGTTGCGACACATGTCGATGAGCGAGCGCTTCGGCGGTGCACGCGCTGTATTTGTCTCGAGTCTTCTGATCGCCCGTCACGCTAGAGGCGATGGATGTTGACAGCGTGCATACGGGCTGAATTTGGGCTGGGCACGCATCCGGTTTTGAGCGGGCCTCCGCTTCGCTCGGCGGCCGGCCTTCCTTTGGGCCTGAATTTGGACACGCATGTTAGGCCCGTTCTCTTGTGGTACAACAAGGCTGGCCGTTTTCGGCTGCGTAGGTTATAACACTGCGGACATATTATATATATATAATACGTTGCCACACACTTCAACACCGTCTCTCTCTCTCTCTCTGGTGGCGGCACACCGGGGGGTGGGGGGGGGCGGCGGAGGAGCGCGCGACCTGCCGCGGGGCGGCGGCTGCGTTGGTTTGTGCTCCGCTATATCGAGCTCTCCTCCTTTGTCACCGCGTTCCTCTCGGCATTATATTATATTGGTGCTTGTGCTTTTTTGGTGGCGGCGCAAGAAGGGCGGGGCGCGTGCTCGGCCGCTATCTTAGGTGTCGGCGTGCTCGCCCGGCCCTGCGGGGATTTCGCCCGGTGGCGGGCCGTGCTCCGCCCGACTCTCTGCGAGGGGTCGCCCGATGCGGTGGTCGGCCGATCTACGAACTGTAGGTGAGCAAACCTAGCTACTGAGGCGCTTCTAATTTCTTCTTTTTAAGAAAAGGGAATATATTAAGATCCCGGCTTCTGCATCGATTAATGCATATGGGTGAGATAGAATAGTGCATCTAGTTGTTGGCGGCAATATCTTGACTTAAATTGGTGAGGATTTCTTCAATTTCCACCCTCCTTATTTTTGTAGGCGATGGGGGATCGAAGCCCTTTGGATGTACCGGGTGAGACGGCGATAATAAGTACTTACATGGGTTGCAATCTTTCCTAGCTGCTGCGGAGGCCCATGTCTTGCGCGAGACCCGGCGGCCGGGTATGTGGTGCCCATGTGTCCCTTTGCGAGAACCGGTGCAATACTCGAGTTCATTTTTCAGTCAAGCCCACCTAATCCTTCAGGGTTTCATGCACGGGTACACAAGTTGGAACAAGCATGGAGAAGGTGTCAACGACAACGACCAAGACCAAGCGCGGGGATCACGGCGATCTTGTGGTGGCGGCGGCAACAATTGGGGATGAGGAAATAATTGATGATGATGAAGTAGCGAGCTTCTTTGCGAGCCACATCCCTCTTGTTGAGAATGCGGAGAAGTTGTCCCTCTTGTCCGGTACACTAACGCTTCTCCGGTGAAGGAAGAGAATCATTGGGTGACAAGAGCTTGGACAATTGCTAGAGGTGCTCGGGGATATGCTTCCTCCACGAGAATCTGTTGCCAAAGACTACATATGAGGCCAAAAAGCTACCAAGGCAACTTGCATCGGTGACCAAAGATCTTAAAGCCAAGAAAGCTCAAGCGGAGAGGCAACTTGGAGCGATGACCAAAGATCTTAAACCCAAGAAAGCGAGCTGGAGAGGCAACTTGGAGCGGTGACCGAAGATCTTGAACCCAAGAAGCGAGCAACTGGAGAGGCAACTAGCCAAGAAAGCCCAAATAGGAGGCAACTTTACACTTGATGACCAAATATCTTCAGGGGGTAATGCTATCAAGGCCGAGCTAAAAGGGTTTCAAACTTCGGCTTGAGGCGATAAAGGAGTACTTGGGCGAGGTTGATGATGCCATCAGGACCAAATTAAAGCTCTGGCCTCTGTGAAACAATTCTTGAACATGTAATCTTTCTTTGACTATAGTACTGCTTTATGTATGTGGGTTGTAAACATACTTTATTTGTGTTCAATCGGTAGTCTTTAAGCTGTCATCTTGCGTGGTAAATGTGAGAAATGTTAAAATGAGTCGGTAGTTATTTGTTTTAACAGTGTACGTGCATGTCGAAATTGTTTAAAATGAGTAGGTAAATGAAGGGAACGATAAAACAAACAAAAAACGAGAAAGATTAAGAAGATTGACACACGTCGGTTAGATATTACGGGTTTGTAGGTAACAAAAAAAAAAATACGAGGCGCTTCCTCTGCTAGTGTTGTTCTATAATAATAATAATAATAATAATATAATTAGTTGTCCATACACCACCACATGAGTTCACGCCACGTGAGCTCATCACGACCATAAGTTCCTTGCATGCCTACATATATATATTACATCATCAAAGCCCACTTTGGGGCTAGCAAAAGTTAGAACTAAAAAGAAATCCTTGCTCCTCCACGTCATTATCGGGCATCATTATCGGGCGACGGCTCCCTCTCAACAAAAGTGGCGTGCGGGTGCATAGACTATACATCAGTGCCTTGTCTCAAGGGGACTTTTGAACTTAGGCACCTTCGGCGGCACCAACGCCATTATGTAGGGCTGGAATTCAAGAGGCGCACTCCTCAAGCCGCTGCTTTGGAAATGATCTCTTCAATCATCCGGTCTAAAAAGTTAACTTTCGACCGGTCATGATTGCATTAATCAACTCTCGGGGCCGAGCCACGCTTGTTGATATCATCGCCCGTCGACATCGGGCATAATTGTGCGCTTAAGAAGCTTCGGATAAACTTAGGTATCCTCCTCAAACCCCCTTTGCGACCATTCTCATCGGGGGGTAATGAAGAATCTGTTCCTCATCATCATACGTAAACATACCAAGACTAGAGGGGCAGACTCTCATGCCTTGCTTCATTACCTTTGTAATCAATCGACAAGCCTCTGCAAATTCAGCAAAGGTAGCCTCGGTTTTTCTTTGTACTTGTCATCGAGATCAACTTCTCGTCCTCGGTCGAACCTCGAGTGTGGAATAGAATTGTCGAATGACCCTTTCATTCGATCTTGCTTCATGCCCATCATAGAGATCAATCGGGGCGCGCGGAAGGCATTGAGAACACTAACCGTCTCGGGGCGGTTCTTCACGTGAGACCAAGACACCCACCTATGCTTGTTGTACATTTTTACATTTGTCCAAACCTCCTCGATACATCGGCCCGATTGATTGTGTGGAAATACTCGAAGGAGAATCTTTGGGCTTGTCGTCTTGACTCTCATCACATAACTTTTCATCCCATTCCTTAGGGCCTTCACCAAGAATCGGATGAGGAAACATAGCATAGTGTGTCTCGTCATACGGTTCATCATCACTAAAAAAAAGAAGAAAAAAAAGTGACACAATACGTATTAGCCCAATTCATTTCAATTCTCGGATATTTGAGACATAAATATGCATAATCGGAAATGTCAAGACTTATAAGAACAACGACAAACTAGATAACTAAAACAAACATCAAAACGAAATTGAAACATATATAGCGCCAATCTGTCCAATAGGGGAGGAAAATACATGAAACTTCATTAAATTTACAATGTTGAATCCACTCCGATTTACATTTCATAAAAAATTATGAACAAACACTATTGAATGGCACAGCTACTCGAAAATTTTGAATGCCTGACCGGTACAATGAAGTTGGAGCAGGGGAACAAACAAAGAAAACGAAAAAAAAAACAAAACAAAACAAATTTAGCAATTACACCTGTATTCATACGCTTGGTTCCTCGCTAAATTTGAATGGATTTGTTGGGGAATCTACAAGAGATTAGGTAGACATAAATGCTATTGCCTTTACAAAACATAAATGTCATGCGATCGAAGCACACACCATCGAAACAACGAGAAATCGTGTACCACGAGAAAACTACCAAATCAAACTAACCCTAACGAAAAAACCCTCCACGGCCGCGTACACAAAGCGGCTCTTGCATACGTGACTTGAATACTAGAACACGGCAAATTTCAAATGACCAACGGCGTACTAACCTTGCGGCCCCACGGCCCGCGTCGAAAAATGGCATCGGCAACCGGGCGGCGGCCCCGGTGAACGAGGCGAGCGGTGAGCAAAAGCGGTGTCGATAGCGGCGTCGCGGTGGAAGCCTCTGGAAAGGTGGCGTGCGGCGTGCCATAAGTATATATGCTCCTAGGTACGATGCGGCCCAAAAAACAAGGCCCATTTGGAAAGTAGGGTTTTGCTTCTTGTATATGCTTCCCAACAAGCAATCTCGGCCGTTGATTCCAACCTAGATCAACGGTGCACAAGCAGGGCTTGTGGCTGGTTTGAGCTGCTTTGATTGGCTCCAAATTCATCCTCCATCTTGTTCATCATCCACAAACTCACAAAGGCGAGACTCTCTTGCCTTGCTTCATTTCATTGTAGGGATCGTCCCTTCATTGTAATCAATCTACAAGCATCGCAAATTCAGCATGTAGCCTCGGGTTTGCGGTGCTTGTCATCGAATCAACTTCTCCATCCTCCCCAAAGTAGCCTCCAAGGTGCTCATACGGTGTAGTCCCGTTCAATCTGCGGGTTAAGGAAGGCCTTGCGGGCGTGGCCATGTTTAGTTGCTACTACAGCGGTTCCCCATCATATCGAATCTCTTAACATATTTTTTAGAGCATTAAATGTAGGTAAATAAAAAAAAAAGCGATTACCTGCGGTTTGGTGGCTGAAAAGTCTTGAGATGAATCTTTTAAGCCTAGTTAGTCCATGGTTGGACAATAATTACTAAATAAAGAAGAAAAGTGCTACAGATAGCCCAACCCAAAATATTTCACCAACTAAACACGGGCGCTCTGCGCGGCGGTCCCAGCAGTTGGCCGGAACCATGCCTTTTTCCACCACCGGTACGGCACACACCCCCCACGCTTCGTGGCGTGAACCATATCGACACATGCATGAAAAATTAAATATAAAGAGCTCACACGCCTTTCACGCTAATGCCTACACCGGCTGTCCGTCGAAAGCATCACTTTGCTTCCTCGATCCTTGGTAGCCTTTGTTGCGGGGGAATATATTTCGACACGTGTTAAGCTCGGTAGACTACGGTATAGCTTCGCGCCTTCTCAATCTCGAGCCGTAGATTACATTCTGTTCGCGCACAAGGAGAGGTCGGGTTCATCAAACTCAAAGTCGAGTCATGATTCATCGTTATATATGCGTCCTAATTGTAAATTCGATGATCATAACGGCGCCGCGGGGTGGGCGAGAGAATTTACCTTGAGTCATAGTTGCTTCTCTGTCATCTCAAATTCTGCGCACCTACATACGAGAGAAAAAAAAAAATTGCAAAATAAAACATTGGTATTGAAAGCTTTGCCAAAACCGTATAGGAAAAATGACACCAAAGCAAGATTGTTAGGCTCACTCTTCGCGGAGATTCTTGTTTTCTACCATCGGCATGGAATATTCCTTGAGCTCGGCCTCTCCCATAGATTTGGAAACCTGTTTTGTTTTGTCGGAGAAATCAATCAATACAATATATAGTTTGCACAACAATCAAGGCGACAAAGTGCACCGGCGCAACAAGGTACAAACATGGGCCGAACGGCAAGGTTGCACGTACTATATACTAACGTTGATCGATAGCGGATGAGCTGCTTTGCCGATAAAAGACTCCACCGCCGTCCTTTTAGATGCAACGCCTTCATGATAGCATCGTCGGTCCTCCTTTTTCTTGTCTCTACCAAATCGGTGCGAGGCGCCATGGAAGGCGCTTTTATGCAGTTGATGACTTGCATGAGTGCGCATCATGTTTGTCGAGGGGGCGGCGGAGTAGCCCATTGGAGCTACGGTGCAGCGACCTCTTCTTTTACGAAAAGGTGCGAGTGGAAACCGGGGGCGCGGCAAAGGCGATTGGAACTGCACTCACGTAGTTGCTTTGTTCGATCTAGAGGGTTTAGCGTCATGATAGCATGAGCAAGTGCGGTGCAATCCTCTCGATGGTTCAGCGGGGCCATTAGCTATCGGGCGGCATCATCAGGAGGAGGAGAAAGAGGAGTGGGAGTTGCCCTCACACGTTTCGCGAATCAATCTTCTCACTTTGTAAATATTCACGGGGAATAAATCGAGTCATTTACAATGGTGATATTTGAGGCCAAGTATAAGAATTGGTGCTAAAGCGCTAATAGAAAGATTTAGGGATTCAAATCGGGAGGAACACGTATATAGAACCTAGAACTTACCGGTACTCGTTAGTCATGTCCTTGGGGCGGGTCATCGATCTCTGAAACTGCTGTGACTTCTTGAAGTCTGTTTGTCATGAGTGGGCTCAATGAAGTCTACCTCCAATACCCCACGAGGCGCCTTTGCCTTTCTTTGCTTTCGCACTACTCGAGCGCTATGAAATGGCTGCGGTAGATATTAGAAAATGGTAATTATGTAAATCTTATTCTTATATGTGTATGCATCCTTAAACAAAGTGAATCAATATAAAAAGAAAGGGGTCGGGAAGCTCACCAAAATAAGGCGATTTTATGATAAATATTAAATCCGTGCACCACGATAATTGGGGCACCCTTTAAGAATCAATAGTTGTTGTAACAACCTCGTTTTTTTCCGTGAATTTGGGGGTTATAAGCGTGCATTCAATACACTTTAGGTCATTGACAATGTGATGTTGCTTAACTTCTTGCCCTCGAAGTATGATCCTAGTGTGATGTGGTAGGCTGCGGATACAACACGAAAATATAGACACAATAGAATGCTTTATATCGGCAACAAACTCAGCGGTATTGTGCGGGGAGTCTTAAACTATATGGTACTAACCCTAAGAGAATAAGCGTAGTCGATTTGCCAAATGGTTCTCATTAGCCCTTTTTTTTTCAAGGTTTCTAATTTCTTACGGATTTGGCGCTCCACTAATCATGATATCCTGAAATACAAACAAACAAGAAGAAAATTTGATGAGCAAACCGGCGGGAACACCAAAAATCTGTCGAGCGCACTCGGCGGTATACAACATATAAAACCAACATTTATGTTAAATCGGTCGAGTGTATTTGATTGTTACATGTGGATTAGTGTCAAAGTCGAGCTCCAAATTACCATCGTCGTTGAACCATAGATTGAAGACTATAATCTTGGTGCCATGTGGACCAATGTCCGCGAAACTGTTCACCAACCCAAATTGGAACAACCATCGATATTTAACCTATATATTACTAACAAATATTAAACGAGGTTGTAGTAGCTACATCAAATTATTGAATTGAACTATTTTAAATGTTTTTCTATACATGGGTGTCAAGTATTTATATAGAAAAGAACTTTTATCCTGTTTATAACTTAACTCTAAGTTTGTCAATTTAACAACATAACGTTTTTTTTAGAGTAAATAAAGTATTGTATCTGTAGACTTCAAATGGATGGCGGGTTTCGCATACGTTACGCATCGGCTCTTCTTACATTTGCAAAAGGGGACCATTTCAACGGCGTTGTCAAATTTGAGGAGAACTTTTACGAACCATGAGGCTCCAATCGTTGAGTTTTTCCTTTTATTAGATTGCATTCATAATCCACCTAATAAGAAGAGAACATATAAGGCAAGTGAATGCGCATGTAGTGCCTCATGCCAAACAAATAAAAATAAATAAAATCACCACGGCATACCATAGGAATCACAACATCACATGCGTCGGTTTCCACCAAGAAAGTGTAGGAGAGGAGACCAATGGATTGTTGTGTAGGCAATCTGAAAACAAGTAATAACTTGGCATTATTTCAATTGATAAAAAAAAAAAAAGTGTTCACAAAAGGAAAGAAATTTATGTGAGGTTCATGCGTACACGCTCTTAGTGCAACAGTGAAAACAATAGCATACGCCCCAAACCGCATTGTGCTAGTCTTAAATCCATTTCCATCTAATTAAGGTGATGAATGCCAAAATGTTAGACAATTGGGTTTTAGGGAGATGACTTGCATTATTATGAAACAAAAGTTGGCAATACATTCTCCAATGAAAGATCGATTGTTTCTCTCTGAAAATCAAAGCACATGCACCGCTGAAAAAGAATCGGGATCCATGCCTCCACCATCATCGTATGTCAACCAAAAAATAATGCACTCCGTATTCATACATCTATCCATATTTTCCTATAATTCATTAAAAAGAAGCTTCAAGCGGTGCAAGCATGAACAAACTCTCTAATTCCTACAAACACCATAAAAAATCGGTGAAGTCTAGAAGTTTGTATTTTAGTTTATTATATATCAATCAATATCACTTGTAAAAGTACTATCACATTAATATCTGAACCTTGAATTAGTAAAAGGCTGGTGATCCGTTCCGTTTGTCGATGACTTTGTCCACCAATATTGTTGTAAGCGCCACGGTTTTTATCTATTTGAGCGAAACTAGTCGGTCGGACCTTTAAGTATAAATAATCAAAGTGTATGGCTCAATGATGAATCTGTTTTAATTACGCATCCTTTGCATTGTCCAACAACTACGCCCGCGGCTGTAACAAGGCAACAAAGTAAGACACAATGCAACGATAAATTAGGCGTAGTGCGAAAACCACACAAATCATACCTCCAAACGGCCATTTGTGTGAAGTTGCATTTGAGTGGAGAAATTTGGGGTGGGCCTTGCGATTATGAGTCTGATAGCTTGGTTGTTGTATGGACCCGCCATACCACTGGATCAATTGCCTCCATTTGTTGGCTCGGGTCAAATAAAAGAACACATTGGATTCTGAGAACTAAGCGGTCTTGATCAATAAATATACGTAGCAAGCATAAGCGGATAACAAACACACAACACTTGAAAAGTAATGTTCACGTCGAAAAGGAATCAAGTATATCCATTTTCAAACAAAAGCACATGGCAAAAAATGGAAAATCAATAAATATCTGTTTTGCTAGCATAATAAGCGGATGACAAACACAACACTTGAAAAGTAATGTTCACATCGAAAAGGAATCAAGTATATCCATTTTCAAAGAAAATAAATCACATGGCGAGAAAATGGGAAAACTAAGTGATCAAACTTGGCATCTTTGTTTAGTACGAAACATCCAAACATGCTTACGAGGAAATTAAAAATCTTTTTTTTTTTTTTTTGGTCAACCAAAACCTTTTCTTTAGAGAAGAATGAAGGAATAATCTAGGTACTTATTAATAGGAATGCATGCACTAAATTTTATATAGTCAATATAAAAAGGTCGAGGCGGTCATATGTGGTCATTGAAAAAAATAGCTAGCGGTATATATATGTAAGTGCGGGTCGGAATGGCGCCGCGTCTTTGTTTACATGAAAGAAGAACTAAAGAGGGGAGTCATCATGGCATCGTAGAGGCGGTTGGTGGCCTTGCCGCGCCTCCGCGTGGGAGGGCTTCGAGCTGCGCCGCCCAGCGTCTTTGGCGATCGGCCGGCGGGAAGGCGCACAGCGTCCGGCCGGTTGGCGGCCGCCCGCGCCCGCGGCGTGGAGGGATGGGAGCTGCGCGCGCCCGCCCGAGTCTTGGCCACCGGTTGGTGGCCCTCGCGATCACCGCCTTGTTTGCCTCGCGAGAAGCTGCCGGCTGGCCGGGGCTGCGCCGCCTCGACCAAAGGCGGTTGGCGTGCCGTAGTAGGGGATGAGCGGCCGCGCGTGCGGGCGCCCGCCGCGTGCGGGGGGCCGCGCCGGGATATCAGTAGGGTTTTCTTGTTTCGGTTTGGAAGGACGGGCGGTGGCGGGATTTGAATGGGGGCGACGGACGGCGGCGGCACGCCCGCCGCGGCTTCAACTTGGATACCGTGGGGCGGACCTTGGAAAGTTTTGAGCCCCTCCTTGGGCGGATTTCTCCTTTTGCTCCTCGGCCTACGGTTTCTCCTTTTGGCGTGCTTGAGTAAAGGGATTCCCAGCGTTGCCACGGGTAGGAAGGGGGTATTGTTAAAGGATTTAATTGTACTATCACTAAAAATCTGATCACAATTAGTAGCTATTGAGGACAATTACTTTGTGCGGGTTAGAAGCGAGTTTTAATAAATAATGAACAACTTAAATGTAGTCCCCCTCGTTTCAAATTATAGTTCGTTTGACTTTTTTGACCCCAAGTTTGACCACTTTCGTCTTATTCAAAATAATTGCACAAAAGCAGTCAAATTTAAGTCATTCTTAAATACTATTTGTTAATAAAAAAAAGCCATAACAAAAGAAGTGATACTTTGCACAAAATTTTGAATAAGGCGGCGGTCAAAGTTGGGGTTGAAAAAGTCAAACGAACTACAATTTGGAGCAGTTTAGTATAAAACATGCTTATTTAATCTTTTACTCGTCTCTCGGACCGCGAAGCGAGAAGCGTTTAACTTCCGCTGGCGGCCGGCGCCCGCAGTACAGTACCCATAAAATAAGTGCACTTTTTGACCAAAGACCTTTTCTACGGGCCCTTTGTTCACAAAAAAAAGTTTCACAGCGTTGCGTGAAGGCTCTTTAGGGCTTCCCCAATGCATGCTTTTTGCTTGTAGCCTCAAGTGCCATATAGGATCGGATAAAAAAAAAGTAGGTGCTCTATTCTTGTCATAGTGGCTTGCGAAAGCTACATGTGCTTAAGGAGAGAGAAGATGGTCCATCTTTGAAAAAGTAGAGGGAGAGGAAATAAAGGTGTGACATGATGAAAGCAAAAAGGTTACTATGTGCAAGCCACAAGCAATAATTTTTTTGCATTGTGTAATAAAAATAGTAGTCTCAATATTTCCTCATCTACTATGTGGATCACTTTATTTGTACTAGAACCACTACCACTTGTAGCCCCATTGGCCTTGCCCACTTTACACAAAGGGCGTCTATAACATGTGCTCGAAATTGGTGGTAGTACATGTTTTTACGGATTCTTGAAATCTCATCTCCAAAATTCTAGAATCATTTTTGTTTTGGAAGCTACTCCGCGTGTATGCTTGTACTTGGATTTTTTTTCTACAAGATTCTACAATCCATGTACGTCTTGACCATATATACACACCCTTGCATGCGAATCCTTTGCGTATCCTACACACCTCGGCGAAGATAGGGCACACGTCGCCACCGTCGTGGGTGTGCGGGCAGCGCTAATTGCCCGATACTCCCTCCACCTCTCGGCGAAGATAGGGCACACGTCGCCCAGCGTGGGTGTGCGCGGGCCGCGGCGGCGCTATGCTTTCAAGTTTCAAATTGGCGGTACTACTCCCCTCCATCCGTCCCACAAATTCCAGCGGTGAAAAGTTCGCGGTGCTTGGGACCCGGCAAATAAAAAATGATTTTCATCAAGAGAAAAAAAATAATGAAGTCTCGGAACCTCTACGTATTACGGTGGCGGCTGGTAGGGGCAATTTAGGGTCAATTTCCATTTCACCTTTGGTTTTGCGTGCACAAGTTGGACAGATTTCAATTGCATGCCAATTTGGTCACTCATAATTTCAGCGACAATCAAACACATGCACACAACTTGCCTACAAATAATCAACCAAGTTAACTCTAGAGATTAAATAAGGTCTAAAGATTTCCTACAATCATCCATCATACAAATGCGTCCATGGCCACCATAGTACACTAACCCGGCCGCGATGCTAAGATTATTAAAGATTACATATGACCACTAATTAAGATAGATAAAAGAGAACCAAAATATCACCAACTCTTTGGCACCAAGCATCAAAGCGAGCCTACGAAGAAGAGCATCATCTTGACATCGTCACCATCATCCTTATCCACCGCATCGTCACCATCATCCTTATAAGGACCCCAACGAATTCCTACACTTGAAGTATAAAATGCTATTCAATCACTTTGTATACAAGGTTAATGACACCCGGTAGAAAACTATCTTTGTTCTTGACGACACCGAATTGGATCATATCTTTGAGACCCCATGCCCGAACCACGGCGAAAACGGCGAGCTTGCTTCCTTCTCCTTCGGCCTCGCTTCGCGACCTTCACGGGCGCTGCCATGGCCCGCAGTTCGGATGAGCATCGTGCCGTGACAACGGCGCCCGGGGGCCCAGCTTTTTCGATATCTCCTTAAATCGCCTCCACTCCCACCGGCGGCTTCTTCTCCTTCCTCGCCCGTATTTGCCGCTGCCGCTTCTTCTCGCCCTCACCGTCGCTAGGGTTTCCTTCTCGCTAGTGTCCCTCCACAATGGGTTTGGGTCCACGTTACGTGGCGTCGTCATCTTCAACGGCGGGGGGGGGGGGGGAGGGCGAGGAGTGGCGGCGGCGGTGCGCGTTGTGGGGAAGCGAGGAGTGGAAAGCGAGGCGGAGGGGAAAGGAGTGGGAGTTGCGGCGCTAGGCATGCGGGGCGGGGTTAGACCGCGAGACACAAGATATGGCCCCGGGGGCACCAATTTTAATTATTTCAATTTTTATGCCGTCGCCCCGCAACCTTACCGTGTGGTAGTGGGTGACACCGTGACGAGGGAGGCGGGGAAGTGATGGCTCAATACAAGTTGTAGTACTAGTATGCGTGCGTGACCGCGAAAAATCAGCATCCATGTCTTTGAGCACATACTATCTATCGCACCATCCATTTTGCATTGAGATGTGTGCACCACACCCGGCAGAGAGATCTTTGGCACCGCGTGAAAAAAAGTGAACAACAACAGCGTGTAACACGAATCTCATCAACCATGCATATCTTATGCGGTATGATCGATCTCATCAAATTAATAAGCTTGTTCGTCGAGATCATCAACGATCCTATACATCAAAAAAATCCTAAATACATCAAGCATATTATCGTGCATATGATCCATCAAATACCGCACTTTACTAACGGCGAATAAACTCTCACACTGTTTGCGGATCCTACACTCCTCATTTGCGAGAACATGTGTGCGGCGGGTGGGGATCCGTCAATCAATCGAAAGTTTTACCGCACCATCTTTCCCTGCGGCGATGCCCGTCATGGCGAGGCTCGGTGGGGCGGCATCACGGTATTGTGGATACCACACACCAAGGCTACGCATAAGCGGTCCCATACATGTCGGCGAATTTCAGCGAGAATGGAAGTTACGGAAGGTCGCGTGCGTCCCGGCCGTCTCGGGGTCCTCGCCTTCCATCTCCCGCATCAACCGCCCGGGCATAGTCGTCGGTGGCGGCGCCGGTGTTAGCCCCTGTAGAGCAAAGAGCAAGGACATACTTGGCGGCTTCATGCTCGGCGGCGGCGGCGGTGCGGCATCCCAAGCGGCGGCGGCGGTGTCATGGCCTCGATGAAGGCGTCAAACAAGCGTCTACGAAGCACGCCTCGGGTTTCGGCGGCGGCCCGGGTGATAATATTCTCGCGGTACTCGCGCCATTGCGAGTACAACACCGGTCGATGGGATGCTCCGTCCCACCGGTCGCCGCCGCGCCCGCTTTCATCTGCGAGCGGGTGGCCCGCGATTGGTGAGGTCAACATGGGATCTTCGAGACCTTGGCGACTCGAATCGCGATCTCTGCAAGCATGTCACGCGGAAGGTTTTCCATGGCGCGAGGCGGTGGGGCTTTTTGGTGGAAGCTCTAGGCGCTCTACTAGCCAAGTTTTGTGCGGTGAAGAGTGGTCGCTAGCACCGGCGGCGGGGAGGCGAATAGCAGCTGGCGCTCAGTTGGTGTTGGTGATGAGCACCAAATGCGGGTGTCGGCCAGCGGTGCGGGGGCGTGGGATTTTATGCGGCCCGGCCGGTGCGATCCGGCGGGAGGTGTCGGCGGCGGACATGACCGCGCGGAGCGAGCCCAAGGAAATGGGCGGGCGCTTTTTTTCGATCAAAAAAATCATTAGATGCTTTCGAAAAATGTTGTTTGAGTTGTATTTTTGAAATACAAATTTCAAATGTTGTCGATGAAACATGATATATAAGAGTAATAGATGTAACAAAACAATCTCTTGATAGAGAACGATTTTAAAAAATACTAGAAAGAAAAACCATCACATTTGGAGTTACCATGAGGGAGAAAGACTAGTCACAAGTTTTGACCACAAATTAAAAAGAAAAATTAGGGTTCTTGAGCCTTGAAGGTCTCCGACATGGTGGCACACCGGCGTCTTGTGGATGTTACGGATATGCGGTCTCTAGCGGCGGAAGGACAAGCCACGGTGATCCCGAACCTATCGTTCCTATCTATGCTATCGGTTTATGCTCTGCCGGCGCTCGATCGGCGAGTGCAACACGGAAGAACTTACTACACTTTCGGCGCGGATCCTACACTCCTCGCTGCGAGAAAATGCACCACAACCTCCCGTTTCCGTCGTTCGGCATAGCGGCCGCACCATCGGCTCTACGCGCGATGCCCGTCTGGCGAGGCACGGTTGGGCGGAAGGAGGAAGATCTTTGCCTGCGTGCATAGTGCGTGCGCACCCGTGGTTGTACAACACTTTCGCCTTTGCACGTGTGCGGGCTGGCAATGCGGCTTCGCTCTTCGAGGGTGCAGCCATCGTCGCCGCCGTGTCGGCGCTCCGGCTCCGCAACACCGCCCGGGCGCGGTCGTCATCGGCGGCGGCGTTCCGCTGTAGAGAAGAAGGGCGTGCACATACCCGGCGAGTGCATGCCACGAGTTGGCGGCTTGTTCGGCAAGTCGGCGGCGGCAAGGCGGTGCCCGCGGCCTTCGAGGAACCGCGGCAAACATGCTGCTCTGCGCACGCCTCGGGTTTGCCCGACCCGCGGCGAGCTTGGCAATGAGACTCGCGCAATACTCGCGCGCGGTAGTACTCGACCCCGACCCCTCCATGCTGGATCCTCTGCGACCATGCCGGCCGCGGAGGTTCGTCTTGTCCTCAAGCAACTCCGACCTTCCGCGCGGTAGTAGCCCTGCGGTACAGCACCGGTCGGTGGGATGCTCCGTCCCACCCGGTCGCCGCACACCGCTTTCATCTGCGAGCGGTGGCCCGCAGTTGGCGAGGTCAACATGGGATCTGGCGAGACCTTGGCGACTTGAATCGCGATCTCTGCAAGCATGTCACGCGGAAGGTTTTCCATGGCGCGGCGGCGGGGGCTTTTTGTGCGGTCAAGAGTGGTGGCTTGTCACCGGCGGGGGAGGCGAACATGTGTTGGTGAGCACCGCGGGTGTCCGGCCAGCGGTCTGCGCGAGGGGCGGGTGTCGTCCGGCCAGCGCAATCCGGCGGAGGTGTCGGCGACGGACATGACCGCGGGAGCGAGTCAAGGAAGTGGGCGACGCCCTTTTTTTTTAGTCAAGAAAAACTAACCCAATGCGCGGTGCGTACTAAGATAAACATTTTCAAACTATTACTACATGTTTTTCCATGACAAGATGATCTCAAATCAAAAAGTTGTAAACTATAAAGTTTCATGGATAGTTGAGAACTACAATCGGTATGTTTGGGGCTTGTCTATCGAAAGTCACTTAAAACATTTAAATTTCAATTTTCAATCTTTTTGAAATTGAGGCGTAGTTTTCCTTTACAAGATAATGTCAAATCAAAAGTTTTAAGCTAGAGAGCTTCATAACTTAGCAAGATCGACAATTCTTATTTTGGTTGTTTCCCCATCCGACATAGTGCTAATGACATTGTTCACAAATCTTAGAAATCTCTCTCATAGATCCATAAACTTTATGAGACGTGTAAATCTAGTGAATAATGTTACCCGCGGCGTCGTCGGATGAATAAATGACCAATATAAAAAAAATATGTACATCTTAAGAAGCTATACAACTTTTGTGTTCATTACTTCTTTTCTTTGAAATCATTAGATGCCCGAAAAATGTAGTTTGAAGTTGTATTTTTTGAAATCAAATTTCAATTTTTTTTTTTGAGATTACGATTACAACGCACATGCTCAACACGCCGCAAAACCCTACCCCTATGAGCACCTTGAAGGATTGAGCCGACAAATCTTGAAGTTCACGAAGTCACCACGAGGGCGCCTCGCTACCGGCGGCGTCGTCGCACTTACATGCATAGCGCCCGGGAAAATCGTTGAATAAATCCGGGATAAAGTGTCACACCCGGCATTTGAACCCGGGGAACATGACAAGAGTAAGGGCACTCCCAACCCGGACTCTATGGTAGAGTCTAATAAGGTCATTTATTATCTCTAATATCGTGGACTTGGAGTCTAAATAAGACTTGGAGTCTTGGTTATTCTCCATCTCTCTTCCATAAATATCTTTGCAACATCGGCGCCACATCGGCCAAATTACAATAAATATGAATGTAATAAATAAAAGACTCTACTCCCTCCATCCCTAAATGTTTGTCTTTCTCTAAACTTCAGAGAAACTACTGCTTTTGGCAATTATATATTAAAATATATAAATATTTATGCTAAGTAATTAGTATCATCGGAAAAGATATTTTTGTCTAGTTTTTTAATAAATTTATTTGTAAACATAAATTTTGCATGTATTTTGTACAAATCGAGTCAAACTTGTGGCACGAAAAACCAACGGCGACGGTCAATTAGGGATGGAGGGAGTATGGTAGAGTTTGCATTGTGAGTGCTTTAATAGATGTACTCCCTCCGTTCCAAAAAGCTTGCAATTATGCGAGAAGCGTGTCGGTCAAATTTTCTCAACTTTGACTAGATAGGTTTACAGATAACATGTGCAACATTTATATCTCCAAATAAATTTATTAAAAAACTAGATTTAAAGATCTTTTCGATGATACTATTTACTTAGTATAAATATTTATATATTTTAATATATAATTGCGGCAATTTAAAAACGTTGACTCCTCGGGAGGCGAGAATTGCATGTTTTATGGAGCGGAATGGAGGGAGTAACAAAACAATCTCTTGATAGAGAATGATTTTTTAAAAAATAGAAAAAACCCTCCATCACATTTGGACTCTTACTACTCTTGTATGAGGGAGAAAGACTATTCACAAGTTTTGACCCGCGGGTCTAAAAAAAAATTACTAGGGTTCTTGAGTCTTTAGATTGAAGAGGCCCTCCACGGGGATCCTCTGCGGCCATGGCGAAGCGGAGCGCAAATGTCGTCTCAAGCAACTCCGCGGAAAAAAGTTCTCCATGGGTGGCTCGGCTCGGCGCGGCGGCACGGCTTTCCTCGAGGCTCTCGGCGTGGCGTGGGTCGGGGAAATAATGTGGGTGCCCATCCGGTGCGGACTAGTTGTACTCCCTCTTGGTGTGCGGGTACTCCACCTTACATGTGGGGCTGTCTTTGTCGGGGCGGGGTCGGTCGGTGGCGACATGACCCGGCTCCATATAGGAGTAGGAGTAGTAGTACTACTACTATTTTTTTTTTCCATGACACGTCTGATCATATCCACACACCTTGCATGCGTATCCCAAGCGGCGTGTCCTACACACCTCGGCGCCAGAGGCGCCGCGTCTGCCATCGTTCGCGAGTGTCATCGGCAACGATGCGGTCTCGATCGGCGAGGCACCGATTGTGGGGCGGTCGAGGGGCGAAGGGCGGATAGAGCAATAATTAAAAAATCAATTTTATAAAATATATGGAATTTGACCTTGGACCAATAATAAAATTTATAGAGATTCAATTTTTGGCGACTTTCATGTCCCATTAAGATTCACTTTAAAAAATCTAACTTTTTTTTTTCTTCACGGTGTGTACATGCCGCACACAAAGCTTACTAAAAAACTAAGTCACTCCTTGAAGCCGTTAAGAAAATCTCAAAGGCCCGTCCATAAAGTGCAAAGGAGGGAGTGCAATTCCTTTAGTACCACATTGCTAGTTGAAGGTGGAGTGAACCCACCTAAATATGGAAGTGTGAAATCTCTTGTTAGATAAATTATTAAGGAGAGAGGAGGTCGACATAGCATTCCTTTTTATGAAGGATCACATGACTATGTGCTTCTTCATAAAAAGTAGTGTCATGTGAGACCTCCTCTCTCCTTCATAATTTTTTAATTTAATTTATATAGATTTTTTTTTTTTTTGGCAACTTTCATAGCTCGAGTTTCTTTTGCCATATGGTGGTAGAGTACCTTTCATTAATCTCTCGCTTCTCTTTTCTTCCTTTAAGCCATTAAGAAAAAAAAAAAAGCACCTTTTTATGAAGGATCAAATGACACTATAGTTTTCATACAAAGCGATGCCAAAAATTACATATCTGAGGGACAAAGATTTTTGTCCCAAATAGGATAATGTTACAATTGGGACTAACTCCTCTTGTCCCGGGGTCAACAATGGTCGGGACTAAAGCTCCCGGATCGAAAGTTTGTTCTCCACTAGTGAAGATATCACAACTTATATAACACATCTCGGTTTTTCATCATCATGCACCTAGGTAGGTACCCGATATCGGACATCAACCATCACGTGCGCACCAAAAGCTATGAAAATAAGTTTGTTTGATGAGATCAACCATCTAGAGATCGAGGTAGCTATACACACACATAAGATCGATCAATCGGATTGACCACACGATCAAAATGCCCAAAATGCGAGGACCGATGAACCTCTCGGCACCCGTCGCGGATCCTACACTCTTATTTGTAGAACCTATACGAGATGTACATATTAAGAAGTTATACAACTTTTATGTGCATGACTTCATCTGCTTTGAAATCATTAGATGCTCCAAAAAATTTTGTCGGAAAAGCTGTATTTTAAAATTAAAATTTCAAACGTTTTAAAATAACATGACAAAAGTAATAGCGATAAGAATACAATTTCTTGATACAGACATTATTTCAAAAAAAAAGAAAAAAAAAAACTATCACATTTGGAGTTACTATGAGGGAGAAGGACTAGTCACGGGTTTTGGCCCGAGTTAAAAAAAAAATAAAAAATCGAGTTCTTGCCCGAAGGCCTCTGCAAGCATGTCTCGCGGAAGGTTGTCCCCGCGCGACGGGGGTCAACGATCCGCCTTCGGTTAGGGCGGCGATAATGCGGGTGAGTTAAACCCGGGCGGGCGGTGCACTTTCGGTAGCGATGGCGACATGGCCGTTCGCGGCGAAAATTTAGGCCCTCCTATTCCGTGACACGTCGATCATATCCACACCCTTGCATGCGAATCGCTTTGCGTATCCTACACACCTCATTTGTAGAATAGGGCCCACGTCACGCCCACGTCGTTCCGTCAATCCTTTGGCGCGAGCGCGCGGTGTGTGTCGTCATCTACTTATTTGAACCTGCCACCGTTTTTTGACAACCACCTCCACCCATTGGGAAGATGCACGAGAATGAAAAAAGGCGCCTTTTTTTTTTAAAAAGCCGCAGTGCATTAAGTATTTTTTTTTTTTAAAATGCACCATGGGTACCTAAACTATTAGGTGGGTATCGGATAGGTACTCCAACTTAAAAACGTAACACCTCAAACTATTTGTGAATACCGGATAGGTACTTCAACTTAGAGCATCTCTAATTTACATAAAACTACCTAAACAAGACTACCTAAAACTACATCTAGGTAGCTACCAAACTTCTTTCTACCTAAATTTTGCTTTCAACTCCAAACTACCTAAACTAGACTACCCAAACTCATTCCCTCTTGTCCATGACATGTGGAGCCCACACAATCATCCCTTTCCTCTGCTCCTTCATTCGACGAGCACGCATAGCGCCGCACAAGGGGAGGGCGGGCAACAACTGTCGGAGGAGGCGGCGGTTGCCCTTGTGCGCCACGATGAGCACCGCCGGTGAGGATCCGTCGTGGCTACCACGCATCTCGTCGGGCGCGGGGTGGCGGTCGGAGCGAGGCGTGGCCGTGTACGCACGGGGCCCGCCGCCAGCCCTTGTTACCTATCGGGGTGTATTTTACTCTTTTTTTTTTTCCGGCGCTCGTTCACTAATCATTTCAAGCTGCAATCAAAAATCCAAACAGCACAAATTTGGAAAAAATATAACACAATGCATACTCGGGATCTTTCGGCATCATCCATACATATGATCGATCAAATTTAAAAAGACCACTCTTTACTATTAACGACGAATAACCTCGACCTTTGCTTTGCGGATCCTACACTCCTCGCTGCGAACTTGTGCGGCGGCTTTGGAATTCCGTCCATGCGCCAAATGCTACCGCACCGGTCTTGCCCTCTGCGGCAATGCCCGTCATGGCGAGGCTCGGTGGGGGGGGGATCCGCGGTATTACGGATGCCACACATTAATCAAGTCGCGGCGCAAGCAACCCCCACATTTTGGCGGATTTCAACGAGAATGGAAGTTGTCGAAGGTCGCGTACGTCCTGCCGTCTCGGGTCCTCGCCGATCTCCCGCATCAACCGCCGGGCATGATCGTCGTCGGCGGCCCGGTGTTACCCACAGAAACAAGAGCAAGGACATACTTGGCGGCCTTATGCTCGGCGCGCGGCGGGCCTTGGCTGCGGCATCGCGAGCGGCGGCGTGGCGGTGTCCGCGGTCTTTGATGAAGGCGGCATACAAGCCGGCTCACGAAGCACGCCTCCGGTTGCCGGCGGCCGCGAGCACATTGATCGGACTCCGCGCGATACTCGCGCGGTAGTGGAAAAAGCTCCGGCCGGGCCCCTGCCCGGTATAGCGGCGGGTCGATGGGATGCTCCGTCCCACCGGGGATCGCCGCCGCGCCGCTTTCATCTCTGAAAAAGGCGCCCGCGGTGCGGAGTGCCTCTATGGGATCGGCGAAACCTTGGCGACACGAATCGCGATCTGTGCAAGCATGTCACGCGGAAGGTTTGCCATGGCGCGAGGCAGCGGCGTGGCGGGGGTTTTCTTTGGAAGCTCGGCGCGATCTAGGCGGTTTTGTGCGGCGAAGAGAGGTGACGAACAACGGTTGGCGAAGAGGTGGTGGCAAAAAATGCGGGTGTAGTTGGCGAAGAGAGGTGGCGGCAAATGCGGTCTGCGAGGGAGATGTAGGATTTTATGAGTGGGGCGGCCGTAGCGGTTGGCGAAGAGATGTGAACGATAATAATGTGGGCGCGTAGCCCGGTGCACTCCGGCGGGGAGGTCGGCGACGGACACACAACCCGGTGGAGCAGCGCCGAAGGAAATCGTGGCGCGTCTGTAAAGATTGCAAGAATCCAAAATCAAGAGAAGAAGCGACTTCTAGGCGATTACGGGTGACAATTTAGCGCCCGTTTGGATCATAAAGTCCATTTGGTTTAGATTCTAGATTTTTAAAATCTAGAATCTACCAAACGAGGCATTACTATTTTGCGCCTCATAAAGTGCAAAGGGCATAATGGAGTGCGGGGGGAAAAAATAGGTGAAATCGGATGCTAGAATCCCATGATCCAAACAACAAATTGGATTTTGAAAAACCAACTAGAATCCAGATTTTTAAAATCTAGAATCGGATCAAACGGGGCCTAAATCTAGTAGCACCTCGACACGAGGGTGCCAAGGGAGAGAGTTCGCGGCCCATTCTTTGCGTGGTGGTCTTGGCGGCGGGAATCGCGAACATGAATATAACACGAAAAGAGCAATTACCACATATATACAACAACATATATACAATAAAAAGTCAAAGTAGGGGAGAACCCCTCTGTTATCTTCAAAAAAAAAAAACATATACTACACAATAACACGTATTGATTCATGCAAGACCACTACCTACTCATACCCACACTTTGCACCAAGGAAGAACCTATGGCACTTTCGGCCGCGGATCCTACACTCCTCATTTGCGAGAGCAGTTATGCGGCTCCCATACTCCGGCGCCCGACCATCCATGAAGCCGCACCTATCGACCATACTGCACCGATGCCCGTCTGGCAAAGGCGGCGGTTGGGCGAGCGCGGGAAGAAGTTTCCTCTCTCTACATGGGGCATCACCAAGTCACCCAGCGCAACACTCCCATTACGTCGCGGAGCTTTGCACGATTCGCGATACTCGAGGTGCAGCCATCGTCGCCGCCGTGTCGCCTTCGATCTCCGCAAAATCGCCCGAACGCGGTCGTCGTCGGCGGCGCCGGTGTTATCCTGTGAAACACGAGCAAGGACATACTTGGCGGCCTTATGCTCGGCGTGCGGCGTCTTTGCGGCATCTTGGCGGCGGCGCGGCGGTGCAACGATCGCGATGAAGGCGGTATACAAGCGGCTTTGAAGCACGCCTCCGGGTTGCCAGCGGCGGCGAGCTGGCGATAAGACTCTCCGATACTCGCGTAGTAGTGGAAGGTCTCCCGACCCCCTGCGGTACAGCACCTTGTCGGTCGCGATGCTCCGTCCCACTAGGGGGTCGCCGCCGCGCCCGCTCTCATCGTGAATAGCTGCTCCGCGAATGTGGAGGGCCTCTATGGGATCCGCGAGACCTTGGCGGCCGCGAATCGCAATCTCTGCAAGCATGTCAGCGGGAGGTTTTCCATGGCGCGAGGCGGCCGCGGCGCGGCGCGCTGAAGCTCTGGCGCTCTAGGGCGTTTTGTGCGGCGAAGAGAGGTGAGCAGCGGCGGCAATGATGCGGTGCGTAGCCCAATGGCACTACGGCGGCGAGGTCGGCGGCGGACATATATAGAGGCACCGGCGAAGCGAAGCGTCGAAGGAAATGGGCGACGCCCTTTCAATCAACCATAGTAGTACGCGCTATCCCGGTCTTGGCGTCTGTAGGAATAAATGTTTTCAAACTTACTCCCTCTATCCCTAAAAGCTTGTCACCGCGTTTCCGAAAACAAATGCGGCAATTATATATTAAAATATATAAATATTTATGCTAAGTAATTAGCATTATTAGAAAAGATATCACGAGAAAAAAATAATAGCGCTATATAGCGCGAAAAATAGCACACTAATAGCGGCCAAAAACACACATCCACGATGCCAAATAGCGCTATTGCGCTATAAGCGCTAATAAGCGCCGCTATTGTGTTTTGACCAACCTCCCACTAAATTTTATAGCCCGCGATTTTTTTTTTAGATCTTTAAGTCTAGTTTTTTAACAATTTTATTTTAAGATTTAAATGTTGCACGTATTTTTTTGAAAATTTGAGTCAAACTTGTGGCACGCATCCCACGGCGACAAGCTTTAAGGGATGGAGGGAGTACATCTCAAATCAAAAGGTTGTAAAAGCGTACAAAGTTTCATGGATATCGAGAACTACAATCGTTATATTGGTGGTTTGTCTAAGCGAGGTCACTTAAAACATTTAAATATCAATTTTCAATCTTTTTGAAATTGAGGCGTAATTTTCCTTTACAAGATAATGTCAAATAAAAAAAAACTTTTAAGCTACTCCCTCTGTCCCATGGAGTTAAATCGTTTTTGACTTTTGAACTTCATGTTTGACCATCCGTCTTATTCAAAATATTTATGCAAATCATAAAATAAATTAATCAATATTCAAGTAGCTTCATTGATAAAATAAGTTGTAACAAAATAAATTATATTTATGCAAAAATTTGAATAAGGCGGAGCATCGAAAATGATGGCACGGAATCGGGGGTGACAAACTTCGGTGGGGCCGGAGGGGGAGTAGACGTTTCATAACTTAGCAAGATCGACAATTCTTATTTATACACGAGCAAAACTAACTTCGGCCCGCGGGCCCGGCTAAACTTGGGCGTGTTTTGGCCCGCCCACGAACCTTATTGGGCGGGGCACACAAAGTTCTTGAAGCCCCATTAAAAATTTTCTTTGGCCCGACCCGTACCAAATATTACTTTTTAGCTATTTTATTTGTAGTGGAAAATCGTTGGTAGCCGCCCGGGCGGCCGGCGAGCCCGGCTCGAAAAATCTAGGCGACTTCCCGATGGGGCGTCATGGGCGGGATTTTTTGGTCCGAAATAACGGGGTTTTTTTTGCCCGACGCGAAAAACGCTTCGGTATATTCTTTATTTTGGTTGTTTCCCCATTCGACATAGTGCTAGTGACATTGTTCACAAATCTTTGAAATCTCTCTCGTTGTTTCATCAACTCTATGAGACATGTGTAAATCTTGTGATGAACAAAGTTCTTTGCGGCGACGCCGTCGGATGAAGAAATGACCAATATAAAAGATGTACATATTAAGAAGTTATACAATTTTTATGTTCATGAATTCTTCTCTTTGAAATCATTAGATGCTCCAAAAATGTTGTTTGAAATTGTAATTTTGAAATTCAAAATTCAAATGTTATCAATAAAACATGACAAAAGTAATAGCGATAAGAATACAATAGGTTTATACAACATTATTTTACGAAATTTTAGAAAGAAAAACCATCACATTTGGAGTTATTATGTGGGAGAAAGACTAGTCACAAGTTTTCACCCGCAGTTAAAAGAAAAATCAGAGTTCCGACAAGTCGGCGGCGGCGAGGCGGTCTGCGCTGACCTTCCACGAACACGGCGGACATGCCTGCTCACGAAAGCACGCCTCGGGTTCTGCCGGCCTCGGCGAGCTTTGCGATGAGACTTCGCGCGGGTAGTACAGCGGCCCCGACCATAGCCATAGCCATCGGCGTTACCCGCCCGGTCGCGGCACCGGTCGATGGAATGCTCCGTTCCGGCATGGCGCCCGCGGCACGTTTCGTGTCCAGTACGAGATGGCCCGTAGATTGACCCGCCCGTCGGTGCGCTACGGCGGGCGGCACCGCGGAACGCGGAAGTTGCTCGGGCGACAACGGCGGCGGCGCGAGTCCATCCTGGTGGCGCGTGGTGGCGGGCGCGCGGTGGCGGAGGTGTGCCGGGTCACGGCCGGTCGGTGGCGGGGACGGCGGAGGGGCGGGCCGGCGCGCCGGTCCGGCGGCGCCGTCCAGCGCGCAGCTCTCTCTCTCTCTCTTGCGCGGAAAGTTTCATGAGGTCTGCTCATGGAAAGATTCCTCTAGAAAAATTCATGAGGTCATTCATGATTGTTGTTCTTCCAATGAGGAAAAATTGAATTCCATGAGGTATGAGCTCATGGATTTTTTTCTCTGTTTCACCCGGAAACCAAAGAGCAAGAACCTTTCTGTAAAATTCCTTTGGCCCTAAGTTTGTTCGAAAGTTTTCAGCCATTTAGATCGAGGTAGCTATACATAATATATAAGATCGATGGATCAGATTGAACACGCGCTCAAAATGCCCGAATAGAGGACCAGATGAACTCGACACACTCGTTGCGGATCCTACACTCCTCGCTTGCGAAAAAAACGCTCCACGACTCCGATTCCGTGCATCCGGCTTCATGCTCGCACCATTACGGCTCTACGCAGCGATGCCCATCATGGCGAGGCACCATTTGGGCTATAAGGCGGGTTGTAGGCAACTCTTGTATCAAATGCGCCGCCAAGTAGAACAGCCTAAAATCCCATGCTTGTCGGCGGGGCCGAGTACAATTGATGTTCTTCCACGTCCCGGCCGTCGCCCGGGTGGTTGCCTTCGATCTCCGCAACACCCGCCCAAGGCATAGTCGTCGTCCGCGGCACGGTGTTTGCCAATAGAGCACAAGAGCAAGAGCATACTTGGCGGTTTCATGCCACGACGCGGCGGCGGCTGCGGCATCTCGAGCCGCGGCGTGGCGGTGCGGCGACGCCGGCGAAGGCGGCATACATGCCGGCCCCGAAATGCGCCTCGGGTTGCCGGCGGCGGCGAGCTTGGTGACAAGACTCTTGTGATACTCGGCGATACCAACCGCGCCCGGGCCATACTTTTAACATCGGTCCAGCGGGATGCTCCGTCCCACGTCGCCGCCGCGCCGCTTTCATATCTAAGCGGTGGCCAAAACAGTTGTGGAGGTCCTCCATGGGATCGGCGAGACCTTGGCGACACGAATCGCAATCTCTGCAAGCATGTCACGCGGAAGGTTTTCCATGGCGCGGCGGCGGCGGCCCAACTGGGGGCTTTTTGGTGGAAGCTCGGCGTAGAAGAAGAGTGGTCATTTATCACCGGCGGCGGGGAGGTGAACGGCAATTGGCGCTCGGTTGGTGGCGGCAAATGCGGGTGCGTCTTTGCGTAGCCGATGCAGCGACATGGGTGCACTCCGGCGGAGGTGTCGAGCCACGGACATGAACCGCGGAGCGAGGTTCAAGGAAATGGGCGACGAACTATCCCAATGCGGCGTCTATACGATAAATGTTTTCAAAAGCGTTTTGATTTTCCATGACAAGATGATCTCAAATTAAAATGTTATAAACTACAAAGTTTCATGGATATTTGAGAACTACAATCGTTATGTTGGGGGCTTGTCTATCCGAAGTCACTAAAAACATTTAAATTTCAATTTACATTTTTTTTGAATTTTTATAACCATTTTTTTTCTTGAGATTGATCGAGACACTAAGAGTTTCATAACTTAGCAAGATCTACAATTACAGTTGTTTCCCCATCCGACATAGTGCTAGTGACATTGTTCACGAATCTTAGAAATCTCTCTTCTACTTTCATAAACTCTATGACATTGTAAATCTTGTGGATAGTGTTACCGCGACATCATCATATGAAGAAATGACAACTTTTATGTTCATGACTTCTCTGCTGAAATCATTTTAGGTGCTTTCGAAAAATGTTGTTTGAAGTTGTAATTTTTGAAATTCAAACTTCAAATGTTGTCGATGAAACATGACAAGAGTAATAGAAGTAAGAAAACAATCTCTTGATAGAGCATGATTTTACAAAATTTTAGAAAGAAAAACCATCACACTTGGAGTTACTATGAGGGAGAGAAAGACTAGCTAGTCACAAGTTTTGACCCGCAGTTAAAAAAAAAAATTAGGGTTCTTGATCCCTAAAGGTCTCCGACATGGCGGCGCAGGCATCTTGCGGATGTCGGTCTCTCTCTAGCGACCATCACCATGTGTCATCGGCAATGATATCTTCTTGGCGACTTTTCGAGCACAGGTCAAAAAATTTAATAAATATTATTCGTCTTATTTTCACTACGGAGTACTAATAATTAATCCGACGCTTATACTAGCGACAAGGAACCGAAGTGTTCAAGTCCGGCCGGCTCGCGCCTCTGCGCGGCCGCGCGTCCCACAAAAAAATCTTGGAAAAGGTTTTGGTCAAAACTTTTTTGGGAATATAAGTGTCATCTGCACACTTGCACTACGAGACTCCTTTTTTTTTCCAACACGGGTCTATAGAATCGTAATCATACATACCTCAACAACCGTATGCGGTAGGTGTATCTTGTACATCGGGGGTCACGTGAGTCATTTCACATGCCTGTTCGATCGATCGAGAGAATGAGGTGAGTGTTCGATGCCAAATTTGTTTCAACACAAGGCCAAAATTTGGCTCTTTAGAACAAATCAAGCTGAATTGTTGAGCCACAATGCACAAACTAGCAATACGGGTTCAATCTGATTCTTGGAGAGCCGGAGCATTCCAAATTTGAACAACTTTTTGATAATATAACAACATTACGGAGAAACGAGGTTGTTTTGCTGGCGCTTTTTGGCTGATTTAATAGTATTCCGTGAGACATAACAAAATTTGAAACAAGATGAAGCAAGAGCACACGAACATTGTCAAAGAGAGGAAGCAAGACCTAAGCTACGAAGACATTATATGGGCGTCCCTCGGGTCCGGACTTCGAGTAGGGACGGCGACACCCTCGAGGAGCTTGGCGGGATTATAATCTCCAGTAGCGGGTCTTAAGCGCTAGCCATGGCCATGACCGGGGCTCGAGACCTACGGGAGATTATAGTCCTACGGCCGTGAGCCCCACTCGTCGAAGTCCACCGAAGGGTCTCTCGGCAAAACTTGAGTCCGACCCGGAAAAATGCTCAACTTCGGCAAGGAGAGGGGGAGCAGCCCATGCGGCGACCTCCAAACACTGAAGCCAAACTTTAAAATAGAAACTATATGTAAGAGCCAAATTATTGAGCAATATAGGAGGAGTCACATAAATTTGTAAGACAACGGACACTGTTCCTAGCGTTCGGATCCGTCTTTGGATGCTAATTCGATGTCACTCAAGACTTGTCTCACGAGGGAGACATGCATTCCACATGACACTTAACTCCAAGGAGTTGGCAAAGCAACACGAGAAAAATGTGCTTTTCTTGCCACATTTTCTTTGACCTCCTCCCCATACTTTTATAATCTCCGCGTAGGTCTTTGTGGTTGTACAAGCTATGGCATGAATCACACAAATATTCAAGACAAAACAAAACCTTTTTAGAGCCACTAAAAAACTTCAAAAAAAAGTGCATTTCGAGAGATCTCAGCGGTGTTTACCCAAGAAGATGTGCTTCTTTTGTGACATTTTCTTTGGCCTCCTTCCCAACCCAACACTAGCTAAAACAAGAGATCGAGCGGCGGGACTTGAGAGACCACATGAAGTCGAGATCTGAACGGCCGGGACTTCGATCGGATCTGCAACCACCAAAAAAAAAAAAACTTACGTATTTCTTTGTTTCAAAAACCACATGAAAAACCATATCTAGCTGCATGGATGTGATAAAGAGCACCACCTGCCCGGGATGGAGATGAAGGCGAAAGGCGAAGGCGAGACCCCCCTGTCGGACCGCTCCTGTACTAGGTTTGGTTGAGATGAGTTTGGAAAGTCGGGACGGAGAAGAGGTGAGAATGTACAAGTATGAGAAGAGGTGTAGTATGGGAGAAGGAAGAGACGAGAGACTGCGAGAGAAAACTGCCCATAGTAGCACTATAAAGGAATCCGAGGTGGCAACTATAGAGTGTTCGATGCAGACACCATGGTCCCACGGTTAATGTAAAAGGGCGCATTGTAACTTGTGTGCTATTTCAAAATTTCAAACATTGTTTGGAGTAATAGGACTATGAGAGAATTAGGAATTTGGCCCTGAAAAAAAAGTTTGTCTTAGGAATCGGCATCATTTCTTTTGAATTTGGGAATCGGCCTCAAAACAAAAATTGTTAGGAATCGGCCCTTCGTCACTTTTGGAAAATATGCATGGTTACGACTAACAAAACATCAAGTTTTCATCACGCATGTGATCGATAGATCGATCAATCCCAATTTAAAACTTGCTCATAATGCCCACACAACACCACAAAAGAAACTTTCACACTCCTTGCGGATCCTACACTTCAAATGTTGTCCATGAAACATGACAAGAGTAATAGAGAAGTAAGAAAACAATCTCTTGATAGAGCATGATTTTACAAATTTTTAGAAAGAAAAACCATATCACACTTGGAGTTACTATGAGGGAGAGAAAAGACTATAGCTAGTCACAAGTTTTGACCACATATTAAAAAGAAAAATTAGGGTTCTTGATCCCTGAAGGTCTCCAACATGGCGGCACACCGGCATGCGCGGATATCACCAGAGATGAGGTCTCTCTAGCGATGGAACGTCCATCACCGTGTCATCAGCAATGATATCTTACCGGCGTCTTTTCGAGCACAGGTCTATAACATACCCGTCTTGTTATCTTGTACTCTGTATGCTTTCAAATTCAAGATATACTATATTGGACCGATTTCGGTTGCACCATCACTCTATTCACTCATCATTTCAGCAACATGTATTATACGAAGTATATCACAATTCACAACTATTAAAACACATCTCGGTTTTCATCATGAGGCACACACCCTCCATCCCACAAATAAGTGCACTTCTTATTTGACCGTTCGTCTTATTCAAAAAATTTTTAATAAATATTATTTGTTTTATTACGACTTGTTCAATCATTAGAGATATTTTCCTCATGATGTATTTCTTCTATTATTTGCTTAAAAAAATTAAATAAGACGAATAGTCAAACAAGAATTGTAAAAGTCAAAGATGATTTATGGGGCGGAGGGTGTACCCATCACGTAGTACACACAAAGCTATCAAATTAAAGTTTGTTCGATCGAGATCACCATCTAGAGGCCGAAGAACCTCGACACTCGTTGCGGATCCTACACTCCTCGCTACTGAGAACACGCACCGCCACACCGTTTACAACGAGATGCGGCGGCGGCCGCACCATCTTGGCTTTTTAACGATGCCCGTCATGGCGAGGCACCATTTGGGCTATAGGGCGGGGTTATGCGCCACTCGTCGGGTATATATCGTCGCCAAGTCGCCCACCCTAAAATTACATGCACATTGGCGGGGCGAAAACGATTGATGTTCTTCCACGGCCCGGCCGTCGCCGTGTGGTCGCCTTTCGATCTCCGCAACACTCGCCGGGCACGATGCGTCGTTTGCGGCACCGGTGTTGGCCCCAGAGAGCACAAGAGCAAGAACATATTTGGCGGTTTCATGTCCCGACGGCGGCGGCGCGCTGCGGCATCTCGAGCAGCGGCGTGGCGGTCTAGCGACCCGGCGAAGCGGCATACATGCCGGCCCCGAAGCACGCCTCCGGGTTGCCGACGGGCGGCGAGCTTGGTGACAAGACTCTCGCGATCCTCGGCGATACCCACCGCGCCGGCGGGTACGAAAACATCCGGCCCGGCGGGATGCTCCGTCCCACCCGGGGGTCGCCGCCGCGCCGCTTTCATATCTCGAACAATTGGCCCGCGGATTGTGGAGGTCCTCCATGGGATCGGCCGAGACCATGGCGACACGAATCGCAATCTCTGCAAGCATGTCACGCGGAAGGTTTTCCATGGCGCGGCGACGGCGGGGCTTTTTTTGGTGGAAGCTCGGCGCTCTAGCTATTTTTGTGCGGCGAAGAGTGGTCGATGTCACCGGCGGCGGGCGGTGAAGATCGGCGGTGGCGCTCGAGGGTGAGCGCAATAATACTACGGGTGCGTAGCCCGGTCAGCGAGGAGACGGACATAACCCGTGCGGAACGTACCGAGGGAAAACGGCAAACGTCCTAATAATTTCTCAAACTTGCATGCGTATCCTTTGTGTATCCTACACACCTCTCGAGTCTCGCCCTTGAGAGGGATGCTCGTCCCACCAGGGCGTCGCCGCACGCCTTTGCCATCTGCTTTAGAGGTCATCCATGGGATCCTCTGCGTCCTTGGCACGCGGATGGCAACCAATGCAAGCGACCAAGCACCTCCGGTGGAAGCCGCCGCATGGTGCACGGCGAGGGCGACGCGGCGCGGCGGGCGGTGGTCGTGCGTGGAAGGCGGCAGCGTGAAGCTAGCGGCGGCGGCGAGATAGATGTAGCCGGGGCGTTGAAGTGAGTTTGCCCCAAATTGCGCCCGCGCGAGGTAGCGAACCCACGCGGTCGATGAACGTTTTTACTCACGCATTTTGAGCGCGGTGCGTAACGGATGGCATATTAATCACGGTGATAATATAATATATAATCCATGAATTTTCATCATATAATCTATGAGTTTCCAACATAATAATAGCCAAGTGCCAAATGAAATTGATGATAACATGTGCTAAGATACACATAAATAAAAGTTAGTTTTTGACTTCTACAATCTACGTTTTGACCATCCGTCTTATTTAAATTTCTTATGCAAATAATAAAATAAACAAATCATTATGAAAGTAAACGATAAAATAAGTCATAACTAAATAACTAAAATTTCTTAAAACTTTTTGAATAAGACGAACGGTCAAACCTAGATTATAGAAGTCAAAAACGTACTTTTATTTGTGGGGACGGAAGTCATAATAAAGCAATAAAAGCTACGTAGATTTTTGCCATTTTTTTTTAATGATGAAGTAACGGGCGCGCAAGCTATTTTTGGCTTAGTAGGAATAGCGGAAAATAGCGGCGCTATGGCGCTATTCGCGTTTATAGCGCGCAATAGCGCAGTATATGACCCTGACAGGACGGCCCCACCACGCGCCTTCTCCCAGCTGCAGCTGAAGTGGCGCTATTTCGGTATTTCCTCCCTTTTCCTTGTGCCCCCCCCCCAACTTTCCACGATTTTTACGCGCCGAGCTTTCGCGAAACTCAAAAACCCTCAACCGCCTCCTCACACGAGGCGATCCATTTCATATCTCATCCGCCTATACTAACGAGATGATCCATTTCATTCCTCATCCGCCCCCTCACGAAGCGATTCTAGGGTTTCCAGCCGCCTCATCAGCCCGCCGTCACCGCCGACGCATCCGCGCCATTCTAGCCGACGCCGCCTCCGCCCGCGACCTCCTCCTCCGATGGCGTCTTCCTCCACCAGGCGATTCTAGGGTTTGATATGTAGCCCATCAATCTTGTCTGTGCCTATTACATAAACTGTTATTGAACTACATTTTGTTGATTCCACTATTCCTGAGCTACTTTTTTTTTTTTTTTGGGGGCGAGGTGATCTGTTCCCCGAGAGCTGGTTAAACTTGTTTAATATTATTCTCTCGAGAGAATAAGCTAAACAAAAGAAAAACAACACAAAGCAAACAGGCTTGACTAGTCCTCATAGAGACATAGACTGCCTATTACGGAATTGAACTATATAATTTTATCCTGATATTTTTTTTGACCGAGACTGCTACTATAACTATAAAATACTGCAAATACTGCTGCTTAATTTTCTTTATACATGAATATACGTGCTCAAGAACAATGACTGCTCTGTAGAGTACTTCAACTATCTTGTCTTACAGGAATGTCCTTATTAAAACAACTGTTACCAAAGTACTTTCCTGAACTACATTTTTTTTTTTTTCTGCCTCAGTGGTTTGTGTAGTCCTCATAGACTGCCTATTACAGAATTGAACTGTATAATATTAGGCCCTGCTAATTTTCAGGCGACTGAAATTTTCAAATCTGTTCAGGCGACAAAGCTAGCTACTTCATGATTTCCATCCAACAAGGAGGCATCAACGCATCATCGGTAGGGAAAGAGATAGAGAGCACGCAGTTAATCGCCTCAATTTTTACATTGCCTATAAGTGAGGAAAGGTGATAATTTTGTCCTCGATGGATATAGAGTTGTAGATACTTGAACAATACACCGGATTTGCTACAATAATGTTATTATCTCGTGTGTTTTTGTCATAGGACAACGCAACAACAACTCTGCTTCTTGTTTTTTCTTTATAGATGAATATGCGTGCTCAACAAACACAAGCGCTTTCTATAGAGTACAACTATATACCTTGTCTTACAAAAATGATCCTATTAAACGAACTGTTGCTAAACTACAGTTTGTTTATATTCCTCTATTTCTAAACTGCATTTTTTTTTGTTCTCTACCTCTTTGGTTTGTTTAGTCCTCATAGACTGCCTATTACAGAATTGAACTGTTACAATTTTATCCTCGGATGGATATGTCGAGTTGTAGATACTGAACCCGACACCGAGTGCTACTATAATGTTGTTATCTGTGTGTTTTTCGTCATAGGACAATGCAAATACTGCTGTTTGCCAAGTCTGCAAGATGTTTGTCAAGTTAAATCAAACCCCATCTCCAACGGTTTGTCATTTTTAACTTGGCAAAACCCAAATTAGTGGCTACATGCGGCATGCATGGGAGAGAAGCAGGCAGCGCACGCAGGAGAGGAGTTTTGCCAAGATGAGAATCACTTGGCAAATATGTGCGGCTTGGACCCTCAAATGCCAAGTCTCACCAATTTGCCAACCCAAATGCCAAACCATTGGAGAGGACAATTCATAGATTTTGGCATAAATATGGAATGCCAAGCCCAAATGCCAAACCGCTGGAGTTGCTCTAATACTATCTTGTCTTAAAAAAAATTGCCTATTACATGAACGGTTCTTGAACTACGATTTGCTTGTAGATCTTGAACCTCGACACCGGCGACTACTATAATGTAGTTATCTCGTGTTTTTTTGTCGTCATAGGAAACTGCAAATACTGCTACTTAATTTTCGTAATACATGAATATACGTGCTCAAGAAGACAAGAACAATGACCGCTCAGAGTACTTCAACTATCTTGTCTTACGGAATGTCCTTATTAAAACAAGCTGTTACTAAAGTACGGTTTGATTATATATTCCTCTATTCCCGAACTACATTTTTTTTTTTTTCTGCCTCGGTGGTTTGTGTAGTCCTCATAGACTCCGCCTATTAAAGAATTGAATCATAATATTAGGTGTTGACGGTCACCAACGACATATTTTTCCCGTCAACTTACTACCATAAAGGGAGTAAAACTATACCTTTTATACTCATATGCATTTATCACTAATAAAATTCCACTTGTAGTGTCTATTATTTTATTTTGTAGATTTATAATAAAAGCAAGTGGAAAATCGACCAAAAGTACGTCATCCGGGAAGCGCATTATTGCAAAACACAAGCCCGGGGAGCAAATCGACCCGAAACATCAAAATTGGGCCGAGCCAAGCCCGGCCCACAACTTTTCAAGTCGAAGGACGACACCCCACAAAGACCCGGCCAGGCCGGCCGAGCCCGGGGGTGCTTGGCACCACCACAGTGCGGCCGCACCCTCCCCGAGGTGGTTTTCGCCCGCCCTCGGGAGGCGGTTCGTGCACCCGCCAAATGGGGATTCCCGCCGTGGGGATGGTTGGTTTGCTTTCAGATTAGGAAGGTTTACTGGTCGGTTTTAGTGTAAATTAGCACTTAGGCCCCTCCTCCAAGTGTATAAGTAGTCCCTCTCTCTCCCTCTCTCAACACACACCACTTGGAGTCCAAAAAACCAAAGAATCTTCCTCTCTCTACCACCTCTACCTCTCTCTCTTCTTCTACTTCTTCTTTCTTCTTCTTCTTAGTTCTTGGTTAGCACTTGGAGTAGAAGAGCTACAAGGAGGGCTTGTCTCCTAGAAGAAAGTGCCTTGGTAATATATCTTCTCAATGGAGCATTCTTCTATTTGCAAGTCTTATATCTATGTTCTTGGCCTAACTTATGAACTAGAGTATAGTCTTGTTCATGTTCTAGTGTTGGTATATGAACTAGCATATAGTTTACATATCATAATCTTGACATGTTCATCTCAGTTCTTCATCGATCATCATATGCCTAACTTGATTAGAGGTGGGATATCGGTTCGTTGTTCCTTCGGGTTTGCTCTTGTTCTAGTCCGTCCATTCGACGAGTGGGGATCCTGGGGGGACAAGAGTAGTGCTCTGATATGCGGGCATGGTGCCCGGGTATTACGACACCTGCGGATATGAGTGCATGCCACGGTTGAGGGGGTAGGCGGCTTGGTCGTGACAAGCCTTGACCGTCCCTTGAAATCCCCCCACGTTCGTGTGTGCTGTAGGAGTTCGTAAATGCTTCCCATCGGGCCGTATGGTATCCGGGGAGTCTCCCTGGTATCCTAGACCTAACCATGCTTAGATCAGTTTGCATATGATCCTAACTATTCATTTGTATGGCCATGACTAGATACATTAGAATTACTCCATTAGATTATTTATTTATTCTTTATCTATTTTCTTTATCCTTTTTGCTGGTGGATTCTTAAGTGTGTGTCACACTATCCATAAACCATTATTGCTTACCCCTGTTATGAACAATTTGGTCTAAGCAAACACATGTTCCTCTATTCGGATGCCATGCTAGCTTATTAATCACATGCCTTCCTTTGGGAAAATATAAATAACGATACCACGAATACTTCCGGTGAAATGCTACAATGATAGATCCGTGCGCTTGCGGATGAAATATCTAAGATGGCAAGATCTATCCCGTTGACAATCCCTTTCGGATCACCGACATGGTGGTTTTACTTGGGAATGTCGTGGCGCATTCTCGCGTATTTGTTATTGGGGATGGGTTTTATACTGTTTCCTTTGATTGCGCTAAGAAATGTCAACAAGCATTTACGGCGCCGTTGCCGGGAAGGCATTGTGAAAAAAAAAATAAAAATAAATAGGGGGCTATGAATATGAACTGTGTGCGTGGCTACCGTTGCTCATACAGGCTAATCTTTTATGTTTTCTCCTGTTGTGGATGAAAACGGGGTAGTGTATGTCGGGTTTTCCTACTTTGCCGGAAAAAACTTCATCTCCGATCCGAGGCACTCCTAAGGAAGAACGGGTCTCGTGCGCTTCTTCTTCGGCCGGGACCCCGGCGGTCGAGACCGACATCCCTGCACCAACCGCAACTCAAGCCATGGCCCAGAAGTCGCTGCGCGATTTCTCTACTCCCGCTGTCACCAACGAGCCCACCGGGCCGGTGGTGAATGTGGCGGACAAAAACTTTGAGCTGCGCACTGGGTTGATCACCATGGTGCGAGCCGGTCCATTCTATGGATCGCCTAGCGAGGCGCCAACGCTCATCTCCAACACTTCCTTGAGCCGTGCGACACCATCGTCATCAAGGACGTCGAACCCGACGCGTTATCGGGCTCGCTTTGTTTCCTTTCTCCCTCATGGGGAAGGCGAAACAATGGTTCTACAAGGACAAGGAAGTCGTCAGTACGTGGGCCAAGTGCTCCATGGCGTTCTTGGCTAAGTTCTTCCCCATGGGCAAAACCAATGCCCCGAGGGGAAGGATCTCCAATTTCCAGCCGGACATCAATGGAACCCATTCCGGAGGCGTGGGAGAGGCTGCGGAATACATTCTAGCATGCCCGCACCACGGGATGGAGAATTGGCCGGTGCTCGGAACTTCTACAATGGTCTCACGGCCATATCAAAGGGGCACCTCGACGCCGCGGCTGGGGTGGCGCATTTCTATCGCTCACCATCGATCAGGCAACAGCCCTGATTGATAAAATGGTGGCAAACCAAAGCTGGGGCGAAGACAGAGCCCTAGCCAAAACACAAAAAGGCATGCATACCATGAAGGAGGCGGATATGCTTGCCGCAAAAATGGATCTATTGCTAAACAAGCCGGAGGAGCGCAGCCACGTATTCCACTACACGCCAGCGCCCGCTTTACGCCCGCACGCTCACATGACCTCGTGGAACGTGTGGTGAAGTTGGCCACTCTCGGGGATAACCGCCACGAGACCCGTGAAGAAGCTGCCTTCATCAACAACAAAGAACGGGTATCGCCAACCTCGGCAGGGGCTGGAATAACCAGATCCAGTCACCATTCCAAGGTAACCAGGGGTACAACTCCAATTACAACCCCCCCGGTCGGCCGTCATTGAAGGACCTGCATCGGGCCAAGCCAAAATTAACAAAAATCTCACCAAAAAGATGAGCCATCAAGACAAGATCCTTGAAGGAGTGAATAATAAGCTCGAGGGGTTGACATCAGCTATGAAGAATCAGCTAAGCTTCAACAAAATGATAGAAACACAAATGGCCCGTTTGCTGCTCAAGTACCGGTTAACGACTTCGGGCAGGATCCCGGGGCAACCCGAGGCCCCGCACGAGTCGGTTAACATGATATCTCCGAGGCTTAGTCAACCCGGTGAGCTAAAGAAGATCCCCGTGAGCTCGCCATTCATTGCTAAGAAGGGCGACCACGGGACGCCCACTTATCGGCCGCTACTTTGTTGGCCCCCACACCTTCATCAATGCATTACGTGACACGGGGGCCAATATCAATGTGATGTCCAAGGCCACCTTCAACAAAATCCATGGAGGAACACTTACTCCTGCCAACTTCATCCTCCAAATGGCGGATCAATCAACAAGGCGGCGGAGGGGAATACTCGAAGACGTGCTAGTCAAAATACGAGGCGGAGTACATCCCCGCAGATTTTGTGATCCCGGATATGGGCCCATCGGAGGATACGTCTCTCCTCCCGGGGAGGCCGTTTCTCTATCGCGCCAAGGCCGATATCTCGCATGGGGAAAGGCTTCATAGTCTTCCACGCCGAGTAAGGCGGTAAAGTGCCCATTCATCGGTACAAACAACAACAACACACCAGATCATCATTATTATCGGCCGGTGTGGAGTGTTGAAGGATCGACTCGAGACCCCCGAGCGGTGCTTGCCGCCCGATAGCGAGGGAGAGTCGACAGTGACTATAAATAACCCGCTCCTCAAAAAGAAAAAAAATTGTATTTTATTATCAACAAAAATATTTATTACATAAAATCTATAAGAAAATACTTTCAAAAACTAAAATAAAAAGTCTTTATAAATAAAATGAATTCTTTTCATGAAAAAAAAAAAGAAAAAAAAAATATTTCCTACATAAAAAGTATATATAAAAATATTTTTAAAATATTTTTTCTATTTAAAAATAAGTTTATATTTGAAAATTTTTGGAGAAATTCAAAAGGAGAAAAAACGAACCAACCAGAGGCAAAACAACGACCACGAACTTTTAGGTGACCGTTGAGCACGCCCGCCAAAGCACGCGATAGCGAGAGGCCTCGGGGGTGGTGCGCGCGCACCCCAAGGTGCGCCCGCACCCCCTGCTTTGGCGCCGCCGGGTCCCGCCTTCAACGGCTCCTAGCCGTTGTGTGGACCGACCCCTCGGCCATTGGCTCGGCTATAAATAGCCCGAAAGCACCGGTGTGAGAGCACCCACCTCTCATTTTCACTCTCTCTCTCACTCACACTCTCTCCCACTTGTTCTACACTCCATTTTCTCCACCAAAAACATTGTGCCGAGCAAGAACACGGGTGTGAAAGTTCATACTTTCATCTAACCCTTGCACACCCGAGGTCTTGCTCAATCGTTTTTTGCGAAGCCATGAAGAAAGCCGGAAGATCTTTAGCGGGTTGAGGCGGTCGTCAAGACATAGCTCACGACAAACAAGCACAAGCTCCGCCCTCAACCGACGATCTTGAAGACTCCCCATGCAAGAAGACGTTGCACCCGTCGAGGAGGAAGAAGCTCAAGCTCCCTCGACAATCGACTAAGCCGACGCCGCGCGTACCTCGACATCCGTGGAGATCGGGAGATGCAAGCATATCTCCTACTCAAGGACCGTGTGTTCCGGCCTGCGCCCGAAATCGACTCCGAGCTCCTCGAACAAACAGGTATGGGCGATGAATTTCCTATCCTTTGGAGAGCATCGGGTGGCGGGATATTCCCCTCTTGAGGAGGAAGGTTCTCGCCTCGACAATTCAATTCTTGTGCACACTAGTAGAGGACCAGCTAGGAATTTCTTTCCGCCTTTTGGTACACTTTATCATGTCATGTGGGCGGACCTAGCTCGTCACCGGGGTTTCAGCTATAGATGTGCACTAAACATAGATGCTTGCTCTCCCCGGCTTTGTCGAAATCACTTTTGGGAGGAAATATCCGGTGCTCATGAGGCCGGTACTTTCAAACCTCGCCACTCACGAGATCCGGCACCCATCACTTAGATATATCCATCGGCCGGATCTCGTTGACTTTGTTTCCTAGACACGGGGTTAGATGGGTGAATGAGGTTGAATTAAAATTACTCTATGCTATTGTCCACAAGGAGAAAGTAGCTCCATGGTAGAGAGATGTGCGAGGAACTTTTACATATTATCACAAAAGTTGGTGGTCCTGTCACCGCACATCTCTTATCACACGCCTCGCTTCTGCGATTGGAGCTTTGGATAATCGCCGAGATAGAGTACATTTCCACACCGAGGGGATTTTTGAATTTGTTTAGCGGCTTTGTGCGGGGCACTTAGTTAAGATTTTACCATCCGGCGAGCTTGGTCATCTTTTTCCTCGGGCTATGCAACTATAGTTCGGTTACCTAACCCGGACTTACGGTTGTATAAAAGCCAGCACTAACATTTGAGCTTGAGATCTGGCGATAGCTTGCGCAGAAAGACACCCCCATCGGTTCTTCACGCAGCGGTCGAGACCGGAGGTCGGATCCTCCTCCCATGGGCCCTACTTCACGCCCCGCGCCCACGGCCCACGGCCTACACCGATGTTTTGGCAAGATGGCCTCATCCTATGGGGACCCTAGGGGTAATACCGGGTATGATCCTAGGTGGGAGCCGCCGCCTCGGTTTCTCGGCACCATCGAGTGGCCTCAAGGAGATACAAACAACATGGAGGGCCAACAGATTTGACTTTGACGACGGCTCCGGCGATATGCCCCCACCCGGTCCGGCCGAGGCAGCCACCACAAGGGGTGGAGGCTATCGGTATCCAAATTGCAGACACCTCGGGTCCGCACTAGGAACATTGAGCACACGCTCAATACCCATGTGCAAAATACCGCATAATGGCGGCCAGAACTAGGAGCAAAGAGTCGGCCAGAGATGGACCCAATTGGAGTCCAACATGGCTACTTGCAACGCACGCAGGAAGCATTCTCGAGGTACCAAGGCTTCGATCCCGATCAAGAGGCCTCCAGATAGCTTGGGGAGGACCCCCACGGTATCATTGCATTGCATATTTACTTCCATCAAATTTTTTATTTTATTTTAGCATGTTTAAATTCCAGCAATCTTGCATCGAAAAAAAAATTTAACTAAAACTAAAAAAAAAAAAAAAAAAGAGAATAAGTAGCTCTTCTATGTGCCTTAATGCTTATATATATGAGATATGAAAATGTTTAGTCTTAGTCCCTTGTTGAAATGATGAATAGTTGCTCTGTCTTATGCTTTGCCTATGCCTAGTTTATAATTCAATTTCTCTAAAGTTTGGATTTAGTGGCTAAGTTT
>JADLZK010002031.1:0-316151 GCA_015847255.1 Hyparrhenia diplandra | reverse complement strand
GGACAAGCACGTGCAATCATTTGAGTCACGTATAAAATCTACTTATCATGCACAGAGACATGGAAAATCATAAAACCTAACCCCTTCCAATCCTTTCACTGCTCTACAAATCGCCATCTGAACGTGTCCTCACACTTTAAGCTTAATGTCTCGCTTCTTTAATCGTTGTGTTCCTGAATAGCGCGGAGTAGCATCACTATTGTGTCAACGTACGTAGGGAAATGGACAAATTTGTGTCGAAGAACGAGATTCAAAATCACAAAAAGGTACAATGATTTTGATATATCATATGCATCTGGACCGTTGACAAATTTGTGTCGAAGAACGAGATTAAAAAATCACAAAAAGGTACAATGATTTTGATATATCATATGCATCTGGACCGTTGATTCTTCCGCAATGCTTATGGGCGCGTGAGGTACCGGGCAAGCTGTGTAAGTGGTTTCTGTTTGAGGAAGCTGGTCACGCATTTGCAGCAATACTACATATAACCACAATATATCAAGATAGAAGCGGCATGGGGTAGCATGCTTGAGAGATTAGCAACTCTGGCATTATAATGGTAGGCTACAAACAGTGGCAGATCTAGACTTTTACTCAAGGGTATGCCAGCTAAAATTTTTCATATACAATTTGGTAAAACCATTTGCCAATTCGGTAAGAATTATATATATTATACCATATAATTCGATATGTATATACTCAAATAACGCAAGAAGTGTTCATGCCTCATTTTAATTGAAACTATCTATATAAATGACAATATAAATAGTTAAAACAATATGTTGTCTCAGCTCTAGAGATAGAACTCAATGGATATTTATTTTACAATGAGCCGAAATTGATAGGACTAAAAGAGTAGAGAGCGAAGATTGAACCTCATATCTCGATGGCCTAAACAATCGTGCAAATTTATCAATTTTGAGACTGCAGGTAAGATTTAATTGTGGAGTCATTTTGATGTCTCCGACCTTCACATACCCGACAGGGCCACAATGTCTTCTCCGATCGATGATTGAACGAGATCACGAGGCCACAAAACGCAAGCGTCGATCGGGTAATCGAGCAGGCATCTTTCCCATCAATGAAGGGAGGCCACCACGCATACGACATGGCGTAATGGCTAGAAGCCAACACGCCTGCAAGGCAAGAGATGCGGCGAGAACCCTCATTAGAACACCCTATTGATATGTGGTCGCATCACAGTAAGATAGCTCCCACCTCGAAAGGTCGCCGAGGTCGCATATAGCAAACATGACAACAAGCATTGTTGACTCAATGCCAATACCTACATACAAATACATACAAGTTAAGTGCAGGGTATGTCGATGCATGTACCTGGCATACACTATAGATTTGTCAGCTGGTCACAAAGGATGCATGGTTGAAAAGGTTTGAGAGGTGCCACGCATGTTGGTATGGTGATGAGGGCGGCAAGCTAATGGTTGCTTGATGTTGAAGCGAGCACATCCAATGGATTCTCCGCCTTCACACACATCAGTGTCTCTACTAGGGCTTTCTTCCGACTCCATCCTCGATGTATTGATCGCTTGGTACATCGTAGTCATTCTCTCGATGGTAGAGGATCTCTACAAGATTATAGGCCCTTAGCTAGCCTAAGCAAATTTTAAAGCGTGAGGACAGATAGCTTGGTGGTATCCAAAGACGTGCTGCTGAGTAACATGAATATTTTAAGAAGAAAAGCCATGCCCCTCTGACTCCGCTACACCTGTGCCTTCTCGCAATAGTCCGCCGAAGAAACCTGCCGATCATCTTTTGTTGCGTTCGCTTGCTCGCAACATGCCGAATGAGATGCGGATTGAGATCTCCCGCAATATTGCCTTTCGCTGAAGTGGTTAATCATATTAAAGTCTCAGATTAACAACCCCTTTTTCATTGAAACAACCATTCTAATGTGTTGCGGGCATATGGAGGGCAAGAAAATGACTTAATTCCTTTAGCTGGAATTCCAGTGGAGTGTGCAAATTTGCAAAAAGATTCTTCTAGTTTTATCGAGAAGTTATCTTTTATTGAGATACAGGGTCGTGAGCTTAAGGCAAGAATAACAATTTTTAGAATGGATTCGAGTCTAGAGTCAATGTGTTAGCCGGGCAACACCATTTTCTGGCTTCCTCTTTTGCCTCCTTGAGGGATATTTTGGTCTTAGGTTTTTCCCACTCTCTTCTTTAGCTCTTGCTCTTTTAAGTGCCCTGTTATAGCTTTGCTTTTTGTTTAAATTCAATAAATCATTGTAGGGACCGAGCCCCTCCAGATCTCGCAGACCCTTCTCCATCGGAACCAGGAGTTGCGGCAAAGCTATGTGTCACAAGCATCATCGGCAGAGGGGCATGGCCTCACGCGCAAGCACGCCAGGGCAGCAGCCTCGGTAGTTGGCCGCCGCCGCCGACCGCAACCGCAAAGGCATCATCTTCGCCATCAAGTTATCTTTTAGGCAACAATTATTTAAGAAATAAAATAGATTTACTTCTGCATGCAAGGCAATATTATTTAGGAATAGGATCGAGATTGCTTAGTGTGCAAGTCTTTCCGACCATAAATATAAGGGACATGTGTAATCGGTTGGAATTAATCAAGAAAATAATTAATTAAAAGAGTAGCACCTCGAAAAGCTCTGATTTTCCGCTCCCTAAATGCTAGCCGCCATGCGCACCGCGACGCGCTCACCACCGCCGCTGCTGCCCGCCCTACCGCCGCCGTATAGCTGCAGCCGCCGGAATCTGTCCGCTGACTGTGACACTATGCTTTGTAGAGGCACCAAAATTCTCCCGCGACCCATCGGAGAATTACCGTGGTGCATAGGCAATCGAGAGCTATCTAACATGAGGAGAACGCGGAGCAGACATGTCGCATCGTCCCACATATATAGCACGCGCGCACTCCAAGAACGGGACGAGATCGAATCTGCCAGAGCTTGACGCGCGCGCGCTAGCTAGCTGTTGTTGCCGAGAGCTTCTTTGGACATGCATGCGTGCGTGCGTGCTCTACCACACCACATGCGGCAACGCAAGAGATCGATAGAATCAGGGCCGGCCGGCCGGAGACACGCGCGCGCTTCTTTTACACTGGGGTTGGGTGATTGAAATAAAGGTTGGTGCACGATCAGTCTAGTCAACTATTTCGAGCGGCATGCGAGGGTCCAAGAGTGTGCATCTGCATGGCATTGTACGCGTGCACCGGTACGACGAGCATCAATGGCGACCAACAACATAGATATTAGCGGGGCTCGTATCTCAAAATGCAGGGTGTCCCCATGCATATATACACTACTCGTGGTGCAGGTAGCACTATAGATGGGCGGAGGATAGATACCACCTGTGTCGCCCAGGAATAAAAGACATGCATGCTACACGTATGTTCATAGTCATAGCTGCGTACTAGGTACAGTATGTATCGTGCATGCACAGTACGTACTGTCAGATTGATTGGCCAACGCACGCACCTGTCTCTCGTGCCGCCCTGGCCCTGCATGCATGATTTGTAGTACGTCGTACATACATTGTATATAGTGTAGTATAGTATACATGCTGTTTTGTTGGATGAGTGCGTGTTCTATGTATATATATACACGCACTTGTAATATGGCAGTAATGGTAGGATGGGTGTGGCCACGCGGGAGGAAACAAAAAGATGCTCTGAGAAACAGGTGCAGCATTTTCCTTGCAGCAGGAGACAAAAAGTCTGTAGTACCACCACCAACATATCCCCTTCTCGTGCAAGCAAGGGGAGCTGGGAGCAGCACTTGTTCTCACACTTTATCTTCAGATTCTCTCTACAGCAGCAGACGTACTATACTACACTGTGACGTACACTGTCTGCCCAGACAGAGGAGAGAGAGAGAGAGAGAGGCAGCAACACTTGTGGTCACATCAGTGCACTTCCTAAAACTAACAGATCATGCAAGCATAAGCCTTCCACAGCTTTATATCACGTCTTGAAGAACTTGTCTTTTATATGCTCTCTCTTTGATTCCAGTACTCTGACTTATATCCTTTCCTCCGAGAACATAGAATATAATGCATGTCCTGTTAGACAACAGGAAACATTGAAGAAACTTACTACGAATGAGTACAATCCATCCATATTGTACCATCCAATCTCCTACAACTACAGCACAATTTTTACAGCTAAGTAAATCGCAATGATCTCTTTTAGCTCCAAATTATAAGTCGTTTTAACTCTCCAGTACATCCATCTACATCTAAATATATAATATGTCTAGATACATAGTAGTAAATAAACCAAAAAGTCAAAGCAACTTATAATTTGTAACGGCGAAGTAAACACATCCATTAGAGTAAATAAAATGAAAACAAAATACTCTTAAACTAAAAAGAGCGGGCTACAGGAAACAAAAAATAGCTAGTTCTACGACACAGAAGAAGAAGCTAAGAAGAAGAAGAAGAAGGAGGAGGAGGAGGAGGAGAAGAAGCTAAAGAAATACTTAGTGCGATCTTGCTTGCATTGTATTTATTCTAGCTAACACACTTCACTAGAATAAATAAACAAAAGAAAGAAGAAACTACTAAAAGAGGGGGACACAAAACAAGAGTGTAGCCTCATCTCATCCTTTCTACCTCTTTCCATCTTAATTAATGCAATGGCTATTGTCCCAGGAGATCGAATGTGTGTCGCGCGTGCATATATATGCATGCTTGCGTTTTTGCCGATAGTAGTGAGCCAAAAACAATGTCACCAACCACTCTCGTCTTGCTCAAACGGACTCCCTGCAGAAGTAGCAACACCGGTAGTGGCACCCCAATCTAGCATGTTGAATAGAACGGATCGGCGCCCAAAAATGCTTGTTGGGCACCATTTTTCCTTCTCCCCTTTCCAGGATCAGCACCTGCGAAGATGAGGCTCATGGGATCCGATTCTGCAGCTCGGCGAGGTCAGCGAAGAAGTCATCGGCGTGGTAGCTGCCGCCGCTGGCCTCCGGTATCATCGGCCTGTAGTAGCTCTGGCTGAACATCTGCTGTACGAGATCACCGATCCAGCAAGACAGAGGCGTCATGGTTCACCCCCTTTCTCCATTCCGACCCCACCATTGTACTTCCTCTTCATTGCAGCCATCATCGTCACCGGAGGAGTGCTGTTGCTGGTGGTGCTCGTGGTCGCCGTGGTGGTGGTGCTGGTGGCTGCGGTCGCAGTGCGGCGGCGCAGCTAGTAGTAGGGACTGCCGCCGAGGCCTGATGATGCCCGGTTCGGCTTCTAAGGTTTGGCTTCGCTGGTTGTGCGAGGGGTTACCCCTGCTGTTCTGGCGTGGTGAGAACGTGTTGACAGCCAGCGCGTTGCAGCTGTGTCGGGTCAAGGGTGGTTGTGCTCCGAGTTGTAGGTGATGACGAGCAGGTTTGGTCGGTCCGGCTGCGCCCACCTGCTTCCGCGCCGGGCATCCTTTTTAGAGCTGCTGCATTCGTAGTACCCCCTGAACAAATGCAATATTTCTATTTCAGAAAACCAGTAGTGCATATATTAAGTTGCATATATATGAAGTTAATTGTTGTGACCACAGCAAAACTGCTGCTTCTAAAACTCTTAAACTTATGTCACAAGAAATTAGAGCTTTGTACCATATATAAACAAAATAGTTTGCCAAGATTTTGTCAACAATTTTTTAACTTACTACAAAAAATTAGAAGAAATATAAACACCTAGAACAACCCTCAAAACGTTTTTGCAGAGTTATTGGCGTATTTTTCTTATAGGTGGTCGTATATTTCTGACTACAAAATACTTATTTTTGACAGAATGTCGGTGATATTATGTGCATGGATTCGAGACTGCTATCCATGCATGTAAAAAATCGCAAAGTAAAAAAACTGAAGAATCACCAAGAAGTGAAGGAAACCATATATAATGCTCGAACACTAGATCAACCAAAAAATATAATAGACTAACAATCTTTTATAGAAAAATTTGAACTGAATTTGTTGATGATGATGTGCCTGACAATGAAAAGCATTATCACTGAAATAAGAAAAGTTTTTGTAAAAAAAGTCAACATATAGTTTTTAGTTCTGCGGTTACATACTTTTACAGAATACGGGCAAAATTTCCACACAAAATCTGGGTACAATTATCAATTTGTTCTTTTGAACGAATGGGGCACAAGATTGTGCGCCATTTCAATTAACATAGATGAAACGTAAATACAAGTAATTAACGGCCTTGCGCTGGCACCTTATATGAACCAAATCGAAATGCAAAACAATTTTTCAATTGTGCACGAAGCAAGTTTAACTTTTCTTGGATTATTTATAACTTCACACATTTTCTTATGCATGATTTAATCCGTTTTAACATCTAGTGATGTTTTTTATGGCAACCCCTTATTGAATCAACTCAATATTTTTTGAAGTGTATAGCGTTGTGACATTGAAAAATTCCATGATATGGTTCAGCGGGAGTGAGCGCAAGGTAAAAAGGCAGCTCTGAGTTCTGAACACAAATCGTTAGCTAGTAAGAAAACGTAAGGATAGAGTTCAATTAAATGTTGTACCGCTTGCCAATTGCAACTTATATACTCCATAGTTCAGCTTCAGCTAGCTGCTACCTTATATCATGTGAGCTTACAACTAACCAGCAATGCAAGCAAGTAGTAGAATATATAGTACTAGGTTAAAATATAGAATCCGGTGTGTCTCCTCTTTTGATTGAGGAGATGATATCGGATCAATGGGCCCGAGTTTTGAGAGCAAATATATAATATATATTGTTCTTTATGATTATCATTACATGACCGCCATACTTATATATGCACATATATAGTGCGTATGTTCCATATTCAAATGCATACATGAACCAGGAAGAGAGGTCAGTCGGCAATACCTTGGGTAGGGTGATCCCTTTGATGGTAGTTTCAGTCCATACTTCCTCCAAAGCCCAGAGATCAGAAGGAATGAATCCCCCTGTGGTCCTTTCCTGCCGGGATGCTGGCGGTGCTGGGATGCAGACCACTCTTCCTTTGCCCTGGTTCTTCCTGCATATATCTCAAACACAAATTACTAATTTTGGAGATCACATCAAAACACCAATAATAATGTAACAGAGAGAGATCATATCAGAGATGACAAGAATCAATTTATTTTTTGAGTAATCACATTGTTACATATATGCGTGAATGATGATCTCAAAAAAAAAAATATATGGCTATTGCGAAAAAAATGAAAAACTAGGTTTGCAAGGAAGCAAGTTGAGCTCAAGAAAATAGCCTTAGTTGCTCTGGCACAATACTAATCAATAATAATTAACTTATTGAAATTTAGTATAGCTATAGCTGTCTAGTTGTTTTTTTCCAAAACCGAGTAGATGCTGTAGTTAGTGTATTTGTTTCTTCACCACCGCTATACCTTTTTTGTTCAGATTCTAGAACATTTGAACTTGCTATTTTTAATTTGTTAAAAATTGGCTGTCGATGTTTTTTAGCCCCTTAACCCCTTCTTTTGAAGATGCAGAATGACGAAAAAGAACAGGTGGGGAGAAGGAAAGACTACAATCGCTTCCCCTGAATTCACAAATCTCGAGCTGCGGAGTCACTTAAGCAAGAAAAAATCATGCAAAATTCAGAAAAACGCCATGGAAAAGGAAAATAACTAGCGAAAGGGTTTTAGCCCCTCGGTTTCTACGAAATGGACAATGGACCGGAACTGTTGATCTTGGCAGCGATCGCGCGTGGTGCGGAATATATTCGGTGCTTGATCCCGCCGCCATGCGGCGCGACGGGTATCTGCATCCGGCGATAGCGTCGAACGCACAGGCCGCCCAACCGCCAGCCCGGGCATCATCGTTGGCACGCCGATCTTCTCACGGCGTCGCCGCCCATCATCGTCACCGGCGGGGTACGGCCGTATCTCCCTCGGCGACAGAGCCGGCATTCGCACGATTCCGCCCGCCGGTATCCACCACAGTACGCCTCTTCTGGCGCCACCGACAGCAGCAGGCGCCTCGAAGTCGAAGAAGTCGGTAGGGCCATGGCCGCCACGGGGAGGAAAGGAGGAGGTGAGGCGGAAGTCGCTGGCGAACGGGTCCGGGAGGCCGGCGAAGGCGTCCGAAGCCGCGCCGTCGCCGGTTCCGGCCCGCGGCGCCGCTATCCGACGACACGGCTGCGGTGCCGGGGAAGAGGCCGCCCAGCCAGTTGGTGGCTCGGCGAACCGCCAAACCCGTGGCCGTGGAAGAGAGAGCCTGCGGTACCTGCCTGCTGATGCATCGCGCCGCCGGCTCGACGACGTCCGTGAGGTCTCCGTCGCTGGTGGTGCGTCGCCCATCATCCTTTTGCAGGAAGTATCGGTCACACATGACTAGCCAGCCTAGTCTTAAGCTCTTTTTGTTCTGGCAATCTGCAAGAACCGAAGGAATGAAGGAAGCAAACACTTTAGGGTTATATAGGAGAAGAAAAGTGGAGCGAGGGTTGAGAGAGCTTGGTAGCTAGCCCTGCGAGGGTTTCTGAAGCTCGATCGGCTGAATTGCTCGATGCAGGCTTGTTTGCTTGTGAGCGTGAGAGAAAGAAGGGCGAGGGGAAGCGGATGATATGAGCGGTGGGCTAGGCTGTGCAATCAAACCGTCTTTTCTTTACTAGACACGAGAGAGAGAGAGAGGGGAAGGGCCAGGCGGGCCGCCGGGGTGGGGCAGGCATGGCAGGGCACAGTAAGGGCTGGCTCAGCTCAGCTCGCATGGACAAAAAGTGGCAGAGGGAGGAGAGAGGAACTGGGAGGTTAGTGCTCTTCCTGATGGGAAAGTATCCATGCTCGCTGACTTCATTTCCCGGACTGCTAGTGTTCTCGATGCGCGGACTCAGTAAAAAGCAGAGACGATAGAAATGTGGCGCTGCCGCGTCGCGTGGGCGGTAAAAATTTTTGGGAGGAAGGAGGCCGGCCGGAACGATCACACCGGTCGGGTCAGACGGGTCGTGTGGATGGACGCTTGACGCTTGCCCTTAGCTTGTCGTGCCGGCCGCGCGCGCTGCCATGCATGGCAGAGCGAGCGGCCTGCTGGTACCGGCCGGCCGGCTGCCGCGGCAGGCAGCAAGCAAGTCCAAGAGCGCAAGCCATATGGTCGTCGGTGCACGTACGTGCAGGATTCTCTAGCTGGTTTGGACCCCCAATAGGCGGCCTCACAGTAATACGCCGCTATGCCACATACATAGCCTACATCGTAGTAAGCAATGGCAGTGATGAAAGGTGGCTAATAAATCACGCTTTGCTTGGCACAATAGGCCTCATATCAAAAGCAATGGCAGTGATGAAACGTTAAGAATTTTGATTTGATTGAGCTAGTGATCTGGCGCATGCTACAGCTTCTGATGAATGGTTCAATAACAAAGCCGCTGATGCTTGAGCAACCAGCGCCTCTCAGGTCTGGCTCGCAGAGATCGAATAATGCGCGCCGACGCCATGCTTCTGAAGGCGTCGTGGGCGCATGTAAACGATAACATGCTTAATTAGCTTCGATTAAACAATTAGGCTCGATCAATGTTATTCTCGTTCGCCGGAGGCCCGGTACTATTCAATCAGGATCGCCGCCTGCAGCCCAGCTGCTGTGCCGGCTAATGCGCGCCTTCGTCTTCCCTCAACGTCAGACCTGCACCTCTCGGGTCTCGGCTCCAGTGCATGCCCACTCATAAAAATACCACCAGCAAGCTGAACCAGCTTTGTTCGAGCAGCTAGCGCTCAGTGCTGGCCTATATGCAGTCCATGTCCACATCTCCCCGCCATGCTGCCAGGTCTTCCGATTTTCAAGCATTGAAGTATCACATATACGTACTAGTACGGTAGTAAATTGGCTATGAACACTCCTCTTCGTAAAAACAAATAACCAAAAGTCTTAATATCGTTAGATTTGTTATCAGATATATTTTTACATTATAAATCATTTTGGTATCATAAATTATTAATGATTTATCTATATATTAGGTCAAACTATTTTTTTCAAAGATCCCTAAACAGATGGTTCCGACGTGTATATTAATATGAAGAAGAGAATTGACTCCCGCTTACGATGAAAACCGCAACTATCTATTGGTTCCGAACCCCACAGTAATAGATAGGACGTTGTCACTGCCGTTTCCCAATTCTGGGCCTTGTTTAAGTTGGCAAAAATTTGAACCCAACCTTTCAAGTTTTTCCACCTCCATCCATTAAATTAAATTAAATACACCAAAAGATATATGTTCGAGTATAACCTGGTAAAAAAGTTACTAATTACACAGCTTAGATGTATATCATGCGCAGACTATTCTTTTTGTGCCTTAAGCCCCCTATGGTAGGATTATATTTACCACAAACAAATGAACGTGCTACAGTGCTGTGCTGTAGTTCACCACAAGGCCCTGAGCAGGATAATATGATGATACGTCACAAAGCTAGAATCCAACTAACTTATGCTCAGTTCACATGGGGACTACTACTTCAACCTCGATACAAATGCACATACTACAATGTGTGGACTGTGTGGCTGTGATGAATCAATGCTGGATCAAGCAGCAGCACAAAACTCTCGTTTGGCAGGGCTCTGGCTCTGACTTCTACCGTCAAACGAGAGCTTCCCAAGCAAAATAGCTCCTTGTAATGTAATATATATCTTTTAAATTTAGCTTTAGTTTAACCAAGGAAGATGCTAAAAAAAGAAAAAGAAATTGGATTCAGACCACCTAATACAAATCAATATTACAAAACTGCAACTATAGCTTTTGCTAAATATATATATCTTCAAATTTAGCTTTAGTTCAACTTTTCAAGGAAGTTGCTTCGGCATAAGGAGCCAGGGAACTTTTTATGTTCGACCGATGGTTTTCAAGGCTGCGATAAGCGCTGATGCTAGTGCTATGAGAGAGAGACTATATACCATGGTTGATAAGCCAGAACCAATATGCTTTAAGTGAACATGGCAAATTGGATGAACTGGATAAGCTTGTAACGGTAAGTAATAAATGCACTATCGTGTGACATTGGCCAGTATAATAACAAAACATGCAAAAATCTAGATGTAGAAAAATGAGAACCTCCTCACACGCAAAATGCCACTAGCCGCTAGGATGACGTGAAGTGGATGAGGCAATGGCGCAGTACGGTACTACTAATGGCGAGGTGAGAGTCTAAAACGAGAATGGAGGGACTTGGACCCTGGGAGGAACCATTGATGAGTGCAAAGGCTAGCCATGTTGCTACACATCAACGAACTAAGCTGGCTTCTCATGTCTCCCCTGGTGTCCGTGTGTATCAGCTTTTGTAGTAAGCTTCGCTGCAGTGTCGTAGTATCATCCTCTGCCTCAACCTACCGCCACCCTCTGCCTCTTCCCGCGTGATCTCGCTGGCGTCTAGGGCAAGTGGGGCCGCTTCTCTTCGCCCTCTTCCTCTTGTAAAATCCTGAGTCAAATATGACATTTTTAGGAGTTATGAGGGACTTTGTCCTCCTCATCCTTGTTTGCTTGGAGGTGGGGCGTTTACCTCTTGAAGCGCCATGGAGGCCGGCGGGGTTTTCCTCCAAATCACCAAGCATGAGTTCCTCAATAAAGCCTTGCTATCCGCCTGCTTCTCCCTCTTGCTCCCCAGCTCTTGGTGGCACCCGATGCCGGTCCAACTCCATCGGAAACGCAGAGGAGGTGCGATCCATGCATTCGAAAGTGCGGCGGAGTGTGGATCCCCGGCGGATATGAGCCATACAGCGCCCATCCCGCTACCTACCGCTGGGTCGACGGCGGGGAAGACGCGCCATGGACCGCCTCGTGGCATCGCAAAGCGCGCTACCGCGTGGCGAACCGGCGATCTCGGGCTTTCGTCCGCGGATGTGCGCCTGCGAGGTGAAGGGAGGACAATATCTTTGGCGGCGCGCGCCGCTTTCGCTCTTCCACGTCTGATACCAATGAGGAGGTGACTCAAGAGCCGAAGAGGTGCACGACTCGCTATTCGCTTTGATCTCAAAACCAAAATGGCGGCTGAGGGTTCGTGCGGGGATTAAGAGGTCGCTTTGGTTGCCGTGACTTCGCCTTGCCAAACACAGTGCGCGCTACATAGAGCGGGTCGGTGTTTGGTTGCTCGCCATCAATCGCCACAACTCGACACCACATGCATGGCTGCCACACTCCGCCACAACGCTTGTTTGGTTCATGATTTCACGTACGGCGGCTACAACTTTTGCAGCGCATACAGCCTCGCCCAGCGTGCGATGTTTTTGTTCGCCGCCATACGCTTGTGATGGCGCCACACCCGTGGTGGCAGCATGCGGGGGCAGCCAAATCTGTGGCGTTCGCCACACTCTGGTGACAGGGCGTGGCCTGCAACCAGCGAGCCCTAAATCTCCTACGTGTCAAAAAGTCCCCAAATCCAATAATCCTCTTAATCTCTTTCTTTCATTTCTGGCAGGAAATTTACTATTTGAAGAGCAGTTTGAATCCAGCGGTATGCATGCAGTGTACTACGTAGTGTATATGCTCTACAGCTAGTAGTATGTTCTGCAGGGAACCCTTCCGCGCACAAGGCCGGGAGTCCTGACTCCTGGTGGTGGTGACTTAGTCAAGGGCGCTCAACAAGGCCAGCAAGATTCTCGCGTCATTTAACCGCACGCGCGTCGCGCGTACGTGCGTATCTTTTGGTGTGCGTGCGTAGCGATGCTTCTAAACTTTTTGGCAGCTGACAGGCCTTCTAGCTAGCTAGCTAGCTGTTGCCTAAGCCAGAAAATAAAAATTCTGGATTAAGTATTAAGCTAACGATTCAAGTTTCATCAAATTTATATAAAAAGTATTAATATTAATATTTGATTTATCTTAAGTATGCTTGAATTCGTAATTAAACATAGACCACATAGTTAATACTAAGATAGTTTGAATTTGGTCGAATTGTATCTTTTGATTTTAGGACGGAAATAGTACCCTTATTATATATATTCCTCTGTCCAGGAAAGATTCTGATCTTTGAGAATATCTCACTCTCTCACAGATCGATCAATTCTTCATCACACGCACTTGACTCGCTGTCGTAGCCGCCGTCGTCGTCGGCGGCACTGAAATGTGCGTGCTGTCTCTCTTTCCTGCTGCAGGACGGATCAAAGCAACATGTCATCTATCTCGAGCTGGAAGTTTATCTATCACGCAGACAGGAGTAAACATCTCTAATTATACTCGACTCTACTTTCGTGAACCCGTCATTAATGCCCAACAGTAATAAGTTAATCACTGACTCACTCTGACTGCTCTGCTGGGGTAGATGAGAGATCAGTGGTTAATTTTGATGCGTGTTGCTACCATAAAAGTAATCGAGACAAGACAAACTCATTAAGGATGGCCACATGACGACAGCCAACTGCATAAATTTAATTCTAAGCGTCGTGTTCGAAGACCGTTAAAAGAAACACATCACACACACACCACTTGCAGCATCCAAGTGATTCCGCCCGATGCCTGTGCATCTTTTCACCATCACACGATAGATTGCTTGCCATTTCTGAATATTTTTGTCCAGCCGCATGCCGTGCCATCCAATGCCAACAACGCCCGGCCACACTACAGATCAGCAGGGCATGCGTTCAAGCATGTGCTTCGAAATCTATCTCATCACGCACTGGCTGGCTGGCTGGAGAGCTTGATTAGGAGCCAAGAAGCCCAAGCCTGCCTTTTTTGTTTCTCTCCGATCCCACGCTTGATCGTCAGCCAGCCATAATGACTGATCGATTCACTGGGATTCTCTCTGACTCTGATCGTGAAACAGGCATGCACAGTTGAACAACATGGGGGCGGCCGGCCGTAACCCAGACTAACAACTAGTAGCACCACACAAGATCGAGGGAATAAGAAGCATCGTCCTACCATGTGCCACCTAAGCATAGCATCATACTATAATATACAACATGCATGTAGTACAATTAATTAGACGGGTACTTGTTAATTATACTATACTAGTACTTAAGTAGCTGACACTGACTGTTCACTTGTTTTATGTTTATAATTAAGCTAGCGCACACCGTGTGTGTCGATCTGTTCGTTGCATGTGCTGTACTTCTTCCGATCCTCTCTGCAGGCATCCCGGCAGAGAAACAGTACAGTGAGCTTTACGGTTCACTGATTGCTCACTTCTCAAGTTTATCGACTATCGAGCCTAGTAGCTTAATTTGTTTTCCATTGCATAGTATACTACGTACTTAACACAGAACGATCTCTCTCACGATCATATCCATGTGTTATGTACGTGTAACCAACTGATTTATGACGTAAGCGATGTCGTCAGGGTTGTCTACAGAATGTGTCATCAGGCTTATTATTCCAATTCCAAATGCTCATACCATGTGACGTGCGAGACCCTCGCGCTCAGCGATCGAATTGAGCAAAATAGCCTTGTTCAGTTTTGTTCACATGCATGCATTCTCACCTTGTTAGTTTATTTCCTTTCTGGTCGGGAAGGACCGATGAATGAACCAATAATAAATATCTAGAAAAGCAATGTGTTTGTGTGCATCATGATCATCCGCCCACTGCTATCTCTGGAGCAAACTTTAAAATGCTACTATATATGAATGCAAAAGGCTATTTTTTGTTTGTGCAGCACTTGACTTGTGCAGGCTTATCCTGAATTCCTGACAAGGACAAGCCATATAGTATACATTCAGCCACTGATTTTCTTGGATTAGTTACAGATCAGTCCAAAATATGCTTCTGTAATCACAATATTAGTATTGTGTCCACACCAAGATATCAATCGATACTGTTTCTCCACTCTAATCAACATCTATCGATATTAATTATGTATATGAAGACACGCCCCCTTGCATGCCGATGTATACGTGACCGCTAGCTTCAGCTGATAATGACACTTAAGGTCTTCATAATTAGTTTTAAAAATAAAAGAAGATGGAAAAATAAGTTGCTTGGCATATATAATTGTTGGAGTTGTCTCCAAGTTTGAATTGTATATATTGCTCAACTAACTACAATTTGGAGTGGAGTTAGTAGTTTTCAAAAGGCAACATATGCAATGGAAACCAACTTCGTGTGCAAATTATGGAAACTTCAATCAAGGATAATGGATCTGGATCTATAGTTTGCATCTGAAGGCTGGTTTTTTCATAGCATACATTCTCTTTTAAAATTAGTCTTTTCAAAATAAAAGATGTGTTGCTTTTGTCGACATGGGGAGACTATATTTGGAGGTATACATTTCATTTAATTCATAAACCAGTAACCCAAAGGAAATTTGTTCCCCTTCGATGAGCTTTTCATCAGAATCTTTTATAAGGACAACTTCGGAAAGAAAACATTAGCCAAGATAAATGGACCCTAAGTGTTTAGTGATGCCAAGAAGTTTACGTAAACCCCGGGAGGGAGTACTCTATCCAATAATACACAAGGAACATTAACATGCATGGTCTTCATCAAAAGAATACTTAATAATATTTCTGCCCTCGATGCCACTATTAGATGATGTTTTGGACAAAAAAATTTGGTCAAACATTATGAATATAGGTCATGAATAAATTTTAAGTTGTTGACTTTAGAAATGTAAAATTATATCAATAGATTTGTCTAGAAAATTACTTTCATAAAAATATACATATATAACTTTCTGGTAAATATTTTATAAAAAGAAGTCAAATTTGTACTTTGAAGACTGTGGTTGTCCTAAACATCATCTAATTGTGATCTGAGGGAGTATATGTTTATAAAAACATTGTACAAGTGTATATCAGGGCGACTTATCGGTCGGGTATATTATTTTTCTAAACAACAAATATCTGAGCTCAACACATATCTATTCAATTGTATTTATTAGGGCGACTTATCGGTCAGGTATATTATTTTTTTTTTCACAACAAAAACAACATCGGTCAGAACCATCAACCGCAAAAACCATCAATCGAACAACCCCTGCAACCTTGGAATAATTGATTTATAACGCCCTGAAAACATCAGTTATTTAAACCTGGAGGGACTAATAATTTAAATATGTATCATATCCCTTGGTGCACATATATTTTGGCATCTCTTCAGATCGAGCAATTAATACGCAATATTCTTGATTAGTAAGCTAGGTGGCTAGCTAGCATTATAGTATATAGGCAAATCATACTTTATTGTCAAGGATAACTGTATAGCTAGCTAGATAGCAAAGCTAAGCATCACAAATTATACAAACTGAATAATTAGATTATCTCTCTTGCCAGTAGGTAGGAGTACAATAAAATAAAATAAAAAATAAACTAGTGACGCTAATGAGTGGGGTACATCACGACTATCCCTGTCCATACGCCAATGCCCTGTTCACACTTAACTAAAACTGCTCGGGTTCTGACGTTGCTCCGACTACGTGGATTAATATTCGACTCAAAATGCCCAAAAGTGCTTGAAATTTAAAATATACGTACTGCTGGGGTTTCAGTCACTTGAAAATTAGGAAAACTGCCCATGAAGTTTTCCATAAAACTAGCTAGTGTTGTGTGTGATGAAAACCCAATTGAATACTCCGATCGATGGATCTGTCCCTGTACATGGATCGATTCTTGCATTGGTGCCATTTCGATCTGCACGTAGTACTGCCCCTGATTAAGGCACGCGTGAATCGAAGTGCCTTGCGATGAGACCAATATGATCCAGCTTGCCAGCTTGGGGAGGCGTGTGAGTACATGTGAAGCACGCACACGCACTTGATTTTGATTAGGTTGCCGGCCGGGTTGGTTTTACTAATTAGGAAGAAGACAGCGTACTTCACCTTTGCTTCCACTGACAGGAATCTTCTCCCCTCGATTTCAGCTTCTCGAACTGAGCTCCCGATCCTTTAAAAAATCGTTGACTTAGCGGGCTGGGAGCAGGAGTCAAAATCTGGACCCCAAGTCGAACTGGATCGATTAGACTGGGCTTTCAAATTGAAGGCCTTTGGGGTTTCTTCCGCTAAGAATAAAGCAGTCGTAGGCCCTAAGTTTAAGGCCCATGGATACATATAAGCAAATAAAGTCCAATAATTATTTTGCTGTGGTTGAATTTTCCTTTTGAATTTAAATTGCCTCTCTATCTTGGCTACCACAAAAAAATGTCTCTAAGATTTCTAAAATCATGAGAACAATTCCTAGGAATACTGAGAGACGAAAAACCTGGATAGATTCTTTTAAAGCTCGTGAGAGTATATTTAGAAGCTTTAAAATTATATTAAGCATATACAAAGGTGGCGAACAAACCGGTGGACAAATGTGAAACAACTTTTATAAGAAAAGCCTTGTTACCCGTGTTTTCAACATTTTACTCGCTCGAGCGTCCTCCACTGGAAAGTCTTGCCTTGGAGAGGTGAGGCTAGAGAGTCCAACATGCTGGCTTTTAAACCTTTTTTTTTTTTTTAACCGATTGGGGGAGCCCTAATCTTTTTTTAATTAAATGAAAGAATGGGTAAAAAAAAAAAGTTACAAGGCAACAAGGTCCAACAAAAAAAAAGAAGCCTATACATAGCTATCTCTCCAGTTTTGTAACAAGATACTCTTGCTTGGTTTTGCCTTAATGCAAACTAAGGCAAATTCTTCGATGAAGGTTCTCTTCCAAACATCCACCTCATTTTTGTCATTATCAAATATTACCTTGTTCCTTGTTTTCCGGATGGACCAACAAGCATAGATGACTATTTCCCTGAAGATTATGCTCACGAAAATCATGTCGTGTTCTGAGGAACATATCAATGGGGCTCGTATTAGTATCCCATAGGATATTCAGGGTATTCCAAAGAGGATTTGCTGAAGTTGCAGATCAAAGAAAAGATGAAAATAAGTTTCCTCACAATCATGGTTACAGAGAACACAATTGTAACTGGGTAGGCTCATATTTTTTTTTTTTGAGTAGGTTTCTGGTATTTACTTTGTAACCAGCAATCAAAAGAAAAACTTTTGGCTACCCAGGTTACTAGCTTTCCAAATCCATTTGTACAGGGGAGAAGTGGGGACCGTTTCATTCATCTTCTTGTAGGCTTTCTTACCGTTGTATCTGTTGTTACCCCAAGAGTATGTCCAGGAATCATTTGACAGCTCATCTAGGTTCAAGTCATTTAAAATTTGATTCATCTATTCTAGTTGATCACTTGCCACTAGGGAGAGAGTGGGGCTGAAAATTCTCTCAAAGGACTGATTGAGAAGAAATCTGATGGAGCATTTTGGTTTCCTGGTGAATGAGAAGAGTTGAGGGGCCGTTTGGAATGAAGTATTTTTGCAGGAAAATTGAAGGAAACAAAAACTGAGGAATCGGAGGATAGGAGAGCGTTTGGAACACAGGAAAATAAACTTTCCTTTCCTATGGAACACTGTAGCTTCTTTGCAATTTCACGGGAAAGCAAAACTCCACTCCAATCTCTTGTTTTTGTTTCCTTCGCTGAAGCCCGAGGTGACCAAAAAGTAATAGTCCATCTAATGCATGGTAGTCTGCTGTCAAAAGCAGGTGGATGAGTGAGTGCATGGGTCCCACAATCGTAAAAAGAGCCAGGTAACTACTAATGTGTAGGTACGTAGTTCGATTATGCGCTAACTGCGTAGAGAAAGATGTTGTCCTGGTCTAGCCACTCCACATGTGAGAGTCATGGAAAAAATGTGCAACTAACACAGTATATCATTTCATTAAGCACTAATAATGACTCTATTCATTAATAATGGCTCTTTATCATTCACAGTCTTATGATTCCTGTGTTATGGGATAATGGTCGCGATCGACTGGAAGATGACCGTTAGGCAGGGCGCCGGGCGCGGCCCGCTAGGGCGCTGGCGCCGCCCGCCCTCCTCGCCCGCCGCCCGCGCCGCCCGCCCGGCGCCCCGGCCGCGCCTTTCCCCCCCCGTCCCTCCCTATCTCCCCGACCACAGGTCCACGGCTCCCGGCCCGCCGTCCCGTCGTCGATGGCGACCCGACGCCGCCGCAGCTCCACCCGCTGCGGCCTTGCCGCTCGGGAACGGCCGGATCCGGCGCGCTTCCTCCTCGTCGACCCGCCGCTCGGCGTCATCCGTCCGAGGGTGGGCTTCCGCCTTTACCGTCGCGCGCGGTTTTCTACTCCGCTACGCCGTCCGGTCGACGGCGGTGGCCGCCCTCCTCGCGGCGCGGCCGCTCCTCGCCGCCGCTTGCCACCGAGCCCCGTCTGCCCCAATCGCCGTCGACGCGGGTCTGGCCGCGGGCGATTGGTTTCGTTCCGGTTGCGGCCTCGCCCTACCCGGCTAGAAGACTCCGGCTTCGCGCTCTTAGGGCCCAGCCCTCGGCGTCGCGGCCCCAGCGCTCACCGTCGCCTCCTCGCCCAGATCTGCTTCTCCTAACCCCTGCTGCCGACCGCCCACCACGTCGTTGGTCCCCTCGACAAATACTGGATGGTGTTTGTCCTCCACTCACTCCGCCGCGCCGGGAGTATGGCCGAGCGCAGCTCCCTTCTTCTGGACAACTCGCATCACCGCGATTCTTTGGTGTGTGTCTGCGGAGGTAGTGCCGGTACGGCCCGCCCGCCCGTCTCTGTCGCCGCCTACCTCAAGCCCGCCGCCCCCTGCTGCCCTCCGGCCGCATGAGGTCACCTCCGTTCGCCGCACCACCGGTCGACCTCGGCACACGCCGACGACGACCGCCGACCCCCAGCCCACTTCCTTCCGCGAGCCGAGAAGCACCTCCAGTGAGGCCTCCTCGGACGACGGATGGGGAGGAGTCGGAGGATGATTGCGCACCCTTCTGGGACGTGCCACCTCGCTCCTGCCCCGCTCCCCTTGGTGCACGACCTCAGCCCATTGCTTGCTTGCCCACCGCCGTCAAGCGGTCGCCCCCTGCGGTGGGTCCTCGAGGCTCCACCCGCCGTCGTCCCGGCGTGAGGGCATGGTCTGGGACTCGGCGACCTCGCAGGCGAGTATCTGCGCCTCGCCGCTCCGGCCCGTCGCTGCGGCTTAGATCCCGCCGGCCAGCGCTTTGGTCCCCGCCCGGGCACTCGCCCCCGCGGCCGCCGCCACCGCCGACGCGGGCCACACTTGTGGTCAACCGGGCGGGGCGGACGCCGTCGCCCGCCACCTAAATCGCCGCCGGCCGGGTCCCGCCGCCCTCGCCGGTCTCGCTTCAATCGCTCGAGAGGGGCACATCGCCGCCCAATGCACCTCCGAATCCGCGGTGCCGCAAATCTAAGACGACGCGACCGGCGAGGGATCGTGCATGCAACTTCAACGCCGCCCCGCCGCGGCACCCTTCGGCGAGGCGTGACACATGCCGGCGCCTTAGCGGCGTCGGCGGCGGGGGGATCCCTCATGCGCCGCGGCGCGTGGCCCGACCGTGTGGGAGAGATCGCTGCCCACCTCCCTCGCCACCGTCTTCATGGGTCTTTGGTGGGGCGCCTCCTCGACGTCCGGCCACGCAGCGGGCCGTGGGGCACCACCGTCGCCCGCAGGCCTTGGGCGTCGCCGAGGGCACACACGGTCGGCCGGGGGCGGCGTTGGTCGCCGGGCGGGCCGCCATGCACCACCGCTTCTGTTCCAGCGGCCGCTGGGCGATCGCGGGCTCTCGTCCCCTCGGGTGGACCCGATGCTCGACGAGCTCGCAACATCTCTTCGTCACGGCCATCCACCTCGGCGCCACTCTGCTGGCCGGGTGAAGCCGAGCCGCCGCTGGCCGAGCCAGCCGAGCTTTCTCGCCTGTCCACATGGTCGCGCTTGCTAGCGGGCGAGACTTAGGACCCGGGGCGGGCGACCGGATCTCTTCGTCGTCGCCTCCGCCCTCCCATCTGGCCGCCCGGTGCCGGGGTCCGACGCCTTCCCTTGATGGAGGGGTGGGAGGGATCCGCGGGCGCACCGACCGCCGCTATTGCCCACCTCTTCGGACACGCCCGGCCCGCCGCTGGAAGTGTCGGAGGGTCTTCGCCTCGCCGACTTTGGACCGGGCGGTCTCGCCGTGGCCCCACGCGCAGCGGAGGACAAGAGTCGCCGATGATGACCGGGTGCCCTTCGCAGCCGCTCGCCGGCGCCAAGTCCGCCTTCTTCCGATGGCCGGCGAGATGCGGCGCGGCTGGTCCAAATTCCCAACAAGTGGGCTAAGCGGCGGGGACGCGGTGCCTACCCCCAACCCCTCGATCGCCGCGGGTTCCATGCATCCTTCGTGATGCCGCTACGGAATCCACCAAAGGAGAACGTCGCGCAAGATCCCGCCTGCGCCCGGCCGGCTTTTCGGATGGGTGCGGTGGTCCGCACGCCAGGAGCTGCCACTGAGCTACCCGCTCCCCGTCCGCCCCCTCGCGACCGTCGACACCGAGAGCCCCACCGTGGTGCCTGCGGCGCCCACCGCCGCTCCGTCCGGACTTCGGGAGTCGATCACCCGTACGGGCGAGCCCGTCCTCGGCGGCGGCCACGCTCCGCCGGGCCCGGGATCACCGATGATGAGTGGGCGGGCGGCGTGCGAAGCGGGGAAGAGTGAGAAGCGTGGTCCGGATCCGGAGTGGAAGGCGCCGTTGCTTCCGGCCAGCAAGCGAGGACGCCCACTCGACGCCAAGCGTCATGCACTCGATCCCCGAGCTAAAGAGCAAGTTCGGCCAGCCGGCGACGCGGGTTCTCCCAAGAACCACTGTCACACAGACCCTTCTCATTGCCAGATCTTCCCCATCTTTAGCGGTACATCGTTGGCGGCACCTGGGAGATCCCTCTCCTGAGCCATAGACGACACGCCCGTCGCCACCTTCTCGTCACAAGACTAGTGTTACTTTTTAGTACATCCGTTTCGCACCAATCGCTGAAGCCGGTGATTCTTGTATGTGTGCTTTGTATCTCGGCCAATTCTTTTGGCTAAGGCATGCCACGTGTAAACAATCTCTAATTTCTCTTAATAGAATACATGACAATGGTACGTCGCTTAAAAAAAAATTCCTGTGTTATGGATTCATGCTTTCAAACACCCCTTCTTAGTTATTTTTTTACGTTTTTTTTTTTTCTTTTACCATTACACACTCATCCCATTCCTGTATTTTTTTTCATATTCCTATGTTTTTTATTCCCCTGGTTCCAAACATGCCCCGAGGGAATTTATCCTTCCAGCCCGTTTGTCCCAGCACTTGACAGTTGACAATCGGCCTGAAGTCGGCGTCCAACGCGGCTGAACCACCAACACCACACACACCAACGACAGTGGGGCCACCGGCGCACTACCTTCCTTCCTGGGGACGCGCCGGCTCGCCGCCGGCAGGCCCGCGATGACGGAGTTCCGCGACTGGGGCGGCCTGCCCGAGCTGCCCCTCTCGGAGGTCCTGCGCCGCCTCCCTCCCCTGCATCCGCTCGATCTACGCCTTCGCGGGCACCTGCCAGCCCTGGCGCCGCCTCCTCCGCGCCTCCGCGGCCGAGCTCCTCAGCCCCGGCCTGCCCCCGCTCCTCCTCAATCCCAGATCCCGCAGCGTCGTCCCCTTCTCCCAGGCCGTCCTCGCGCAGCCGCTCGCGTACCACGCCGACCTCACCGCCGCGGAGGGCGTGAGCCTTCTGTCTGCCTCTCGCGGCCACCACCTCTTCCACCGCCGAGGCGCATCCGAGGGGAATCCTGCATCATCATCATCGACGCTCTCACCGGCGTCCAACGCCGCGAGGTCACGCTCCCGTCCCATCTCTTCGCGTACCATTACGCCGCCCTCACGGCGTCCCACCTCCTCGTCTTCCACTCCAAATACGCCTTCTTCTCCCTCCCTTCCCCGGCCCAAACCCAAACCCCAACCCCAGCGCCTCGGCCGGTCCCAGGTGGACCAAGCACAGCCTGCCCTCCTCCTCCTCCTTCGTCACGGGCGTCCTCGAATTCCGCGGGCGCGTGCTCGGTTTGACCGATCGCGCGCAGCTGCTGGAGTTCCGCCTCTGCGGCAGCGCCCAAACCCAGACCGTCCAAATGCTGCCCGCCGCCGGCCTCCCGGACGCCACCGCCTTCAATAATTGGTGCTTCGGGCCCTGTCTAGCCGCTGCCGGGGACCGGCTACTGCTGGTGCTCTTCATGCTGGAGCCGAAACCGAAATCAGGCCCCATCATGCCGACGAGGAGGGTGAGCAAGGTGGCCGTGTACGGGCTCGACATGGCGCGCATGAGGTGGGAGGAAGTGGAGAGCATCGGGGCATACAGCTTGTTCGTGGACCACGCCGGGAAGACCGCTGCCGCGTGCCTAGACGTGGCGAGCTGTGGCGTGGAGGAGAACCGAGTTTATGTTGCGTCTCCTGTTCCTGGGCGCCGCTGGTTATCATTCCTCCAGGGTGGGAGGTGCCTCTCGGGGCCGTGTTTAGCTATACAGCAATGGATGGATCAATCTTCGCATGGCCATCGCAGATATCGGTTTACCCACACCTCCTCTTTTGATTTATCTATGTCGTCAGAACAGTAGCAGTACACAACTGATCTAGATGTTGTATTAATAATTGCTGAAGATGTTTGCTTTTACATTTTTCGTGTGTGATACTGAAACGATGAGTAATTTTTGAGTTTTTTTGGCTACAATCCATCACTTTATGGTTTTCCATTACTAGAAGAATCGCCTGCTGACCATTTTGTTTCAGAATCACATGTTATCATCTTATATCCATGAAGCCCTTGCCTCTGCTGCTGAGCATGAGTATGCAACTCTGCACATGAAAAGACTTTGACCATGGTGATTGCTGATCTATTTCAAGAGGCGGACTCTTAGAATAACTGTCTTTGAAAACAGTTATCATCTAAAAATTTATATGAAAGGCATCTAAGGTGTGCCCATCAAGAGAGGTTCTCTTAAAATCATATTGCCACCTCATTGCGTTTTGAGCTGAGCCTCCATCGCCTTGGCCTTTTTGGTACCAATTGGGAGTGGCACGACGGAGAGTACATGCCCATGGCGAGGTCGGCACACACTGCAATGACTCTTTTATGTTCGCTTGAACAGCTTATGAGTCATGGGACAACGTTTTTTCCTCACAACAAAATGACATCAACCAGCTTATAAGCAGTATAAACCCCCTCGTACCACCTGCATTCAGTGCTCTGGCTAGACAACGCCGTGGTCGAGCTCACGCCTCTCCCGTTTCGTGCCGTCTGCAACACCCACATCGTAACGCACCAGAATCCTGAGAAAGACGCCTGAAGGAAGCGGGGAATATGCACATCTAACTGATGCGATGATCCTACTGGTGCACCAGAAGATCCTACTGTGCCACGACCAAACAAAGAATACAGTTTCAACCAATCGACATAACAGGGTACTATGATATCAGAAGAGCCCCACAGCCCCATTTTCCTTTTTTTTTTTTTTGGTTGAAAATAAACCCACTTTACATCAACCAGCCCAATCGTCCAGCAACACTGTCAAGTTCCTTGAATTCACAGAAGAGACTTTAAGCAACACACTGGAAGATGCAACTGTACAAATTACAGACGAAACTACATGTTTATCCAGACGTAGATGTTTATATTACAGAGGCACATAAGTTACTGGACTGGTGCAACAGGGAACAGGAGGGGAAGCTACAAACAGGTTTTGGAGTTTTGGACAGCCAGAAAAGATTAGCACATCTAGAAATGCAGCTCCTTGCAATGCGACGCCACAGCCTCCGAGGGGCAGTAGGGGCACTTGAAGGGCCTCGAACTGCTTTTGGACAGCTTCATGATGGACTGCTTGGACACAACATGTCCACAGGGCATCCGCATTGGGGGGTTCTCGTCACTGGACTGCTCCCTCAGCACCGGGCACACAAAGACAGAGTGATACTGGAATTCTGGCCCAATGTCTATGGGGACAGGGAGCTGCTTCATAACTTGCCATTCCTGCTTCTTCGCAGCCATGACTTGTGTCAGCTTCAGCAGGGTTGGTAGTCCTTGAAAACCAGCTGATACCGCAACACTCAGTGGGCTCTCTGTAGACTGGCCCAGAAGGCTACAGAATTGATGGGTGAGCTCCTCAGCTAGCTTCTCCCAATGCTCGGATGACAATAACTCAGAATATGGCGATTGATCCATCCGGCCAAACCATAGAAGGCAAGCCATTAGCTTCTGGAATTCGCCCCAGTGCACGGGTGCAAAGGGGACCAAGTGAGTCCTAGCATATAAAATAGCCTCATCTTTGGCCACATCCTTACTGCCTTTGGACAGTATTTCAACAAACTGAAGCTGATAAAGTTTGAACTCCAGCATAGACCCATTCTGCAACAGCTGGTCATGGTTTTTGGCAGCCCAACTGAGGGCAGGCTCAAGGTTTCTCGCTTTCATGGCTTCAAGGATAGCATACATCTCCTGAAACGGTAGCTTCAAGGAAGCTCCACCTAATTCCCCATTCATGGATCTAACATGTCACCAAGGTCAAAGAGGCCTTGGCGGTAGAAGTGATTGGCTATGATATTGTTTACTGTATGAACCTCAAAATCCACATTTCTGTATGCCTTAGATATATCTGGATTGAAAGACTTCTCAAGCAGCTTAAGATATTTGCTCAGGGCAACATTGAGCTCCTTTTGGCTGCCTTCAAGTTGGTTTAGTGGTGCCATTTCATTCAGCTTAGCTTTCAGTTCTGCGAGGATAGATGGGTGGTCAACATTTCCAGTAGAATCTGTATTCATCATCTGCAGCTTCACAATAGCCTGCTCAACTTCATTCACTATTTGATCAACAGCTTCCAAAGCTTTAGCAGAAGATAATGAATGTTTCTCAGCAACTCGATCAAATCCTTCTCTGAGGCCGTCGATCTCCATTAGCAGCTACCTGGATATGACCAAAAAACATCATGTAACCAATTATTTCATTGAGAAAATCACTATCAAGAATATTAGAAAGATGCATCACATGAAATCAAACTACTAATAGATCACTGCGCTTTTGAATTAAAAAATCATAGCATAAATTCAACATGGAGGCCAGCCCAATGCATCACTGACCTCGAGTCTATGTATACATATGCCAGCAGATAGGATAGCATACAAGTATACGGTCTGCAATTTAAACAGCAGATAAGTTTGCAAATCGCATTAACGCAGGAACTACTATGTTTTCATGAAGAATATTTAAGAGCTACTATTAAAAAGGTAACAAAGAAATGAATGTCCAATGGTCTTAAGGTTGTCAAGGCAAGAAATGGTAACAAAGGCCTAGGTGACACCATACACATCATAAGAAACAGCAAAACAGAAGCAGGTAGAAGAGAAAGGAGAAGAAAAAATGAAAAGGGGGAAAAGTGAAATGGCTTGCTTGGTACTGAAGGGCTTTGTTGCTGTTGTAATAAAAAGAGAAGGGGAAGGAGAAGAGATGGGGCTGGCCCAAACAATACTTTTTAGCAATAATCTTGTGTGTGCAATAGGTTATTTGCTATTACTGCTACCTAGATTTTAGCTTATAGATGATGATAATAGGCAGATCATAAAGGCATTGAATGCATTAATTAGGAGATTATCATACCATATTTGAATGTAACATTCAGCTCTGTATAAATAGAAGAGAAAACAAAAAAGCTGCAGGCATTCCATCAGTAACAATCCAATGTCCGTTTGTGTCTTGTGTGAGTGTCCTTGTCATACTCTTGGAGGGCTGTAGCTATCAAATACACCCGTAAACTACAGTAGATACAATGTAGGCCCCGACCTTCATGCAGGTCTTTTACATTAATGCGATACAGCGCCACCACTCATTTTCCTGTTGCCCCCTTCCCAAACTGGCAGCAACAGGATAACTACCCCTTCTTTGATTCCCTCTCACAATTCTTTCTTCTACACCCTTCACTGCTTTGGCAAAGTATCAGGGACACACCCAGGCTTGTAGGAGAGAGCCTTATTGCCTAGATACACCTTGCAGTGGTTAGATGAAACTATGCATTGTGTTCTGGTAAGTAACTCGGATTTACACCAATTCCCCCTCTAGAATTTCCTTCACTTTTTTAGCACCAGTATACTCGGAAACTGGCCTCTTCTCATCATTCAGGCATTCAAGTATGGCAGGAACACTGATAGAAAAAACAATTCATCATCATCATCTTCTTCCATCTGTAATTTCCTAATTTTCTCCTTCCTAGAGCCTATTATCTAGAGGGCGGCCCTGGTGCAAGCGGTAGTGCTTTACCGCCTGTGACCAGAAGGGTTCGAGCCCCAGCCTTGTGCGGGTAAGGCCTGGCGCTAATCACCCCTCCCCAGACCCCCCGCGGTGCGGGAGCCCACGGCACTGGGTACGCCCTAGAGCCCATTATCTAAAAGTTGCAAACAGAAACAAGCTGAGATTTTCGCCTACCTATGTATTTATAAATTTATAAATTCAAAAATTAAGCTAGCTGACATAACTAGCTACAACCTGCAACAAAAACTGAGCTGCAGAGGGGTCAAGTTAGACTCCAGCTGCAACCAGCAAGAACTAAACTTAACTAGCACAAGAAGAGACAAGTACGTTGTTTCAGAAACTATTGCTTCAAGATACTGCTCTTTCAGAAACACCAAACAGACAAGAATTCATAGTCTTAATTTTTTTGCAGAAATCAACAAACAAAGAAATAAGCACAGAGAAATCAGTGACCAAACCCTTTAAATAACAACTCAAGTTATATAATAGCAAATAAATGATCAGGTTGGCAAGTCTACACATGGCACTTTTAGTTCTCCAACAGCAACAAAAAGTAACATGTCTAGGAAACATATGCACTGAGTGAAGTACTGCTGTTTCAGAAACATCAAACAGACAGGAGAACAACATGCTAAAGAAAATATTAATTGGCATGCATAGTCTTAATTTTTGCAGAAATCAGCAGCCACTACTAGTAATGAACACAGAGTACATCAATCAGAACCGAATTACACTAGTAAGTATTCTAGTAATGAAAAACACAGAGCGCATCAATCTGACCTTGGTCCTCTCCTTGGTGCACAACGAATATCACTTGGTGAGCCTCACCTTGCTTTGCTTGATCAGGAGCACAAAATCAATCTGTAAAAGTGCACAGGAAAGTGTCCCATTCAGCTAGCTTGTACACAAACAAGATCCACTGCTTTTAATCATGATCAATATGTGGCAAATAGATAATATGTGGCAAAAGTTCTTAATCAGCCAATTAGCATAATTTATGCGACCCACCATCTCCTGCTGCCAAAGCTTGCAAATGTCTCCAGGAAAAGTTTACTAATGCCTGACTAAGGTGTTTTCTTTTTCTTTTTAAAAAATCCGTAGTGACCAAGCCTTTTTGTGCTCTCCTACAGTCCTACATGTATTGAACCTATGTTTTGAATCAAACTGGAAGGACCTTATCCAGCAATCACACAATGCTGTAGCAAATCAGCACTTGGAGCCACTCAATAAAACCTACTAGATCAGACGGGTTCCTAATGATAGTGCAAAAGGAATATTTTGTTCAAAATAAACGCATGCTTGTGGACAGTTTAATAAATACTGTACTCGCCTGCAATAACTGATCGATAGCTAGGCAGACATAAATTAGTTTGTTAAGATAGTTAGACAGAGGGAGGTAAGTAACGATAGAAAAATGGTATTGCTGGAAATAACAGATGAACATCATTCAGAGGGGACAGAATGCAAGCAATTTGCTCTTCCAGTGAAATCTTATCAATTCGGCTACCGTAGTTGCTCAAGTGAGTGCAAAATCTCTAAGCTCTATATATATCATAGAAGAAGTAGAATTCAAAAAAATATCATAGAAGAAGTACGAGTAATTGAAAAAGCACCACCGTTCATCCATGCAAATATATAGCAGATCTATCTAATAACAAAAATAGATAAGGACGAGTACAGAATGTGGCTAGCATACAGGGGCGGATCCTCGGATCCAGTATAGGGACATCGGTGTACACATGTACACCCATTTTTTTTCTGCAAAAACTTCTAAGTTTGGAGGGTTATCAAATAGCTAATAGCTTTAGGTTAGGGTTTCGGCGCTCAGCTTGAAGGAAGGGAAGAGAAGGGGTGGAAGTACCTGGTAGGTACTCGTCGCCGGAGAAGAGACCAACTAAAACCTCGGCAACCTGGCTTAGGGCGGAGGCGGCGGAGGCGGAGGCGGAGGCGGCGGAGCCCCACCAGTCGTCGGAGTCGGAGAGCGAGAGGGGGAAGAGAACGCACGAGCAGGGGACGGGAACGGGGACGGAAGGTGGGGGTGGAGGGGGCGCTTGGTACGATCGATCCCCTTTGCCTTAGAAGAATTGCCTTGCCTGGCCAGGCCAGCCTGGTCAATACGAGAGTCTAAATATATTTAGAATAATATATTTGCATAAATAAGTGTGAAGTGATTAGAAAAAATCATGTCATGATTTTATGAAAATAATTCCATACAACTTGAATGATTTTATAGCCAAATGCATTGTGGTGTGGTGAAAAAAGGAGTACAAATATTATAATTAAAATAATAATTATCATAATACAGATATATATAATTAAATTTAGTAAAACATGTCAGTGCGGCAAAGAGATGAAAAGTTGAGGACGAGTAGGTCTTAGGCGGAGTCAAGGAAACTGAAATAGGCAATATATGCAATTAAAAATAATAGTACATGTGAATATAAAATAGGTAACATGTAATAACATGGGTGGTTTGAGGAATCAAACCAAATATAAAAATAGATAGAAGATGACGAAACCCCGATATCCATACGAGATATCTAAATTTCCTTGACCACAATGGTCATATGTTCATGTACACTAGTTGAAAGTCTACAAAAAATATAGTGATCATAATTTTTAAGGGGTTAGATTAGTTTTTTTTTTTTTTTGACCCTATGCTTTTTCTTCTATTCATGACCAGTATGAGAAAGAATTAAGAATCAAATAAAAAAGAAAAAAACTTGTTAATAAACGGTTAGTGCAGCTCAAGTGTTCAAATAGCTATGATTTTTAATGAAAATATTGTAGTTTAGCACAAGTGGTTAATCTGAACTATTTTGTACCAAAAACATATTTAAATGGACTAAATGGATATAAGTGTCATAGTAAATGAATTTTGGAGTTGCGGCGCGTGATAGGGAAGGCGCGTGCATGTCGTTGTGGACTTGTTCATTTGGGCAGGCCAAGGGTCAAAAAAGGTTAGAAACCTATTACATTCTCTAGAGTCCTATACATCTACATATATTATTATCTTAAATAAATAAAGAACAAGAGACTATGGACTTAAAGTTGTATAGTTAAAAAGGCTCAATCCACCTTACCTATTGAACCTTATCCTTCCTGACCTAAGTCGACACTCTATCTAACCTTATCCATCTACCCTTGCACTACTCTGCTTATTCTCTAGCCGCCTCGACCTAAGACTTTTTACTCTCCTTTCCACCCAAAAGCTATGTGTAGGCAGTGGCGGAGGAGCACCTAGGAGCCACTAGGGCCATGGCCCTAGGAGTCGACCATTTTCTCTATACTTGTAGAGTACTATAGTATGAAGGTTTGGCCCAACTTGCCTGATCGGCCCATAGAGTGGCCCTAGGCTTTGAGGTGGCCGAGCTCCGCCCTGTGTGTAGGCAAAATTTTAGTGGTTTCACCAATGAAACCATTCCACTTTACACTATTTGGTAGTAAATGGCTCTAAACGACTTACGAAGCTAGTGAAGTACTTAAGACATCAAATTTGTCTAGCCCCAACACTCCATCGTATTAAGTAACATTTAAAGAGTAAATTGGTTGTGGAGAATCCGCTGGGCCAGGCATCCACGTCATTTTTTTACCCTCGCCGTCCGATTCGCATCAAGGGTTCGCAGCATTGACTTTGTTCGTGAGATCATTCCCCGAGAGATGTTCCAAGCGGGCCCAAAAAGCGTGGTGTTGTCGTCGCTGAATAGTTGTAGCCGCGGGCGTTGTCGTCCGTTCAATGGCCGGGCGAGGATGGTCCCGCCCTGGCCGGTCCGCAACACTGGACATGCATGTTTGGTCGCGCTAGAAGACACGTGAGCTTGCCATGGGGCCCGCGGCATGGTCTTTCTCCCCGTCTCTGTTTGGTCTGTGCCTATTGGTCGGAGGTACGCAGCGCCGGTCCTCGAAAAAGCAGTTCCCGGTTTTTGTGCGGTCTCACTTCCTCACTCTCGACAGAGAGGCGTGCGGTAGTATGACGCCGCTGTGGGGTCGCATGGGTTGGTACCGGAGAGGGGCCACCGGTCGGCGAGCCGCTATCTGTTACTACGGCCGGTTCTGCACCGAAGGCGGCGTGGATAGAAGGGGCCGCCGCGCGAGGTGAGCCTCCCGCTTGCTTCGTTTTACGCTCGGCTGGCCGGCGAGGTCGCAACTCCGCGCCGCTTTGACCCGCTCTCCTATCGGCGAGGCAGTGTGCTTTGCACGCGTCTTGGGGTCGGCGAGATGCGTAGATCCGCTCTCGAGCCGAGGTGCGACGTCGTCTTGTGGGGCGGCCTTGAGAAGCCGCGTCGAACCTGAATTGTGGTCTTCTACCGGCTGCCGTCCTCTCCGTTCTTGTCGGTATGGTTCTTGACACTTTAGGCGCCGCATTGCTTGTATTATGGATGGTTCCGACATTTTGGGAACTTTTCTCCACCTTCTCTCAAGCCGCGTGGGCGGCCACAAGGTCCGACGCGGCGGCGCGGGTTGGGCCCCACGGCGGGTGCGCCGGGTGTGGCGCCCCCGCTCTCAGGTGCGGCGACGCGGGCGGTGGGGTGCGATGGTGCGGGTGGGCCGTGGCGACTCCTTCCTCTCTCTCTCCGCCTCTCCCGACGCTGGCGCTGGCGGCGCTGTCGCCGCACCGGATGGGCAGGGCCGCCCATGGGTGGCGCGGCTCAAGACCGGGCGAAAGCTGTGGTGGAGGCGCCGGTGCGGGTCTCAAGGCGCCCGGTGTGTGCCGGTGTGGTGACACGTGAGTGTCCCTGGTGGCGTGGGCGGCCTCAACGGTTGGCGCAGCCATGGGGGCGACGACGACGTGCTTTGTCTCCCGCCACAACCCCTCGTCGAGTATAGGCGCGGCCTTCCCAACCTGTTCCTTCGTCCGACTCCATTGCTAAAAATCCGGTGCTTCCATGACTCGATTCATCCATCTTCACCGGATCCGTGTAGGACAAGCAGTGAGCGTATTGCGGCCATGGAACGGCGCCCTCCTCTCCACCGTCGGCATTGAGGGATGCCGCATTGGGCTATCTCAAGGCATTGCGGCTCGTCAACTTGCCAAAAGCGCCGTCGTGTTCTGGTCAAACCGCCTCTCTTAGCTTGAGGGCGCCTAAGCAGCCTCGCATCCCGGCATCCCGTCCCCGGCACGGCGGTCTGGGGGTGGAGGCGCGGCGCCTCCGGGCTAGGGTGGCCCCCGCGGGAACCCCAATATCGGTGGCCTCCGGAGCGGCGGGGTGGATCTTGGTCAGCATCCGACACGGCGTCGGCTGAGGTCGCGATGCAGCGGCGCCAAGTCTGGTGCAAGTGGGCGAGGCGGCGTCTGCCCCGTCCCAAAGAATACCCCCTGTTTCGGCGTGGCGTGGTTGCGAGGTAGCACCACATTTTCTTTCTCGATGCATATGTCTATGCTCTCGTGTGCTTTCGCTTTTTTTGTTCATTTCAATTTACTCTTCTTCTGCCGCCGTTGGAGAGTGGAAGGGCCATGCCCGATCCAAAAGGCAGAGACAAATGGATCATGTTTCCTCTATGCTTCTCTTAGCTTGTGTGTTCATGTGGATTTTGGGCTTTCTTATTTTTCTTTTGCCGATGCTTATTCCTCTATACTAGGATGCAAGGTGCTCAAGGAAGAGAAGGGGGTTCTTTCAAGAAATCGATTCAGACATGCCCTAGAAGAATCGTGAGATGAGCCGGTACACACTTTGCTTTTAGTTCCTTCTTGTGTCTTGTTCATTTAGATTTGGCATGTGGTGTCCGGTCATGTGTGTTTTCCATCGATTGCTTACGCTTGATGGTCTTTACAAGTCCAAATCATCTTGTGCTGAATGCTCAGTACATGGATGCTTCGTGCCCATTTATATTCATAACTACCTCGTCGTTCGGATGGCTAAAGAAATCGATTGGATAAAAAAAAAGGATCAACAACATTTGTGTTCTTGTGATTTGCTTCCCCTGTGGCATCTCCTCTTCATCTTCAAGTCGCGGTCCATTCTTCTTGTTTCCTCTAAAGTTTGTTGGTTGCTAATGCTCTCTTTCATTTGACCCAAACAAAATGATCGATTCTAATGCATTGACTAACTTCGTGTGTGTGGGTGCTTTGTTGTAGGTCAAGAGTCATCGGCGTGCTTTGGTCTTTGAGCTCGCTTGTAATGTGTGAGGGGCCCGGTGGCGTGCCCGGACCGAAAGAGTTGGGAGTATGTGGAGCGGTGGCTTGACAAGGTGTATAGTTTAGCGGTGGAATCTCCAAATTCTTGCTATGTATTTTACAATTACTATCTTTATGTGCCATAAAGTTGTAGAAGGAAGGGCGTTTGTAGCTTTGGTTTCCAATATATAAGCTTTAATCGCTTATCACAGCTATAGAAATCAAAGATTATGGCTTATAGGAATCGATTCGAAACCATAGGTTATGAAACCAAGATGATAGTGGCGGGCTTCCCAAGTGGAATAAAAAATCATAAATGAGTAACGGTTCTCTCCGGCTATTGCATTAGCTTATGCCTCTTGGTTAGTATATTTAATTAGCTCAAGAATATACTATGAAAGGTCTTTGTGCCTTGGCATTGATAAGAATAGATTGTGATGAGGTTTCATGTTAGAATGTTCAGTTACTAAAAAAAAACCTCCCATTCTTGATGAAAGAAGTCAAAGAACAATTACTACATTGTTGAAAATCAGGTGTAGGTTTTGAAAACAACAAAGCGAAAATCCTAAAATGAAAGCTCTATGCTTTTGTGCATTAAAATTGCATTTTCATGCTTCTTCCTCGCTTACTTAATTAGCTCCGTGTGTCCACGTAGAGTTGTAGAGTAATTGAAAAGGTGCTACGAAGTATGCATCCTCTCGTATATACACTTTCGCTTTTGCTTTAATCCATTCCTTATTTTGCTTTTGCTCGAGTTAACATTTCCTCGAATTATGAAATATTTGGAATGCCATTAGATTTTTTTTTTTTTTTTTTTTTTTTTTGAGGAGAACCATCTCTTCTTTATTCAAGAATTATGGTGTACATTATTACAAATGCCAACCTATGGAGGCAAAAAACCAAACATAAATCGCCAAGTCCGATAGAATCAGACCCCTAGCTATTGAGTGAGCATCCATGTTTGTGCTTCATGGACAAAATCTACAAGCAAATTCCCTCGATCTAGCTCTGATCTCCTTCACAATTTGCCCATACAAAACCCATGCCCGACCCTTGAGGCTCTTGACAACGCCTCACAAACCGAGGCAAGCCCGAAAGAAGAAATCGCAAGATCACAAGCGAGGTCCAACCCTTCTCCGCATGCAATAGCTTCCTCGCAGCCTCCGGTCCGATAATCCTTCGATGACGAGACCCGAGGCCCGAGAAACCCGCCCCTCATGATCCCGAGCAAGTATACCGTTGATCTCGTGAATTCCTTCGACACCGCAAAGATCAACGCACTTTCATCCGTCCCGCCCCGAGGTGGGATCCATTTCCTCGGTTTGCACCCTGGCTTGAGAAGCCTTCCCGCCACTTGCAACCGAAGACAACCGGCCCGTCACAATACCCGGCAACGAAATCATGAGTCGACAAGGGGCTCAAAGATGTTTTCATGGATCGCTTCTCGCAAAACCGATGTACCCCATAATGTCACCGCCACCCTAACAAAGATCCGCGTGTCGTAGGGATTCAAAACCCCCCGCCACCCATCCCTTGGGATCGGTCTTGATGGAGCATAAGTGTTCAACGACCCTTCTTTCTCCAGAGCCCGCAATTTAGCCATATGACAATCTAACAATGAGTGCCTCCAAGAATCATCCATACCGCATATAGAGCAAGCACTCCGATCAGCCATGTTACGACGCTTGAAGCACACACGCCGATGGCAAGAACACTTTGACAAATTCCGCAGGAAATTGCTCACCTTTGAGGGACCTTGATCCGCCATAATGCTTCCACTCCCCCTTCGCCTCTTCCTCGATCAGATAGAAGCTTGTGCCCCGCTGCACCCGCTTGAGGTTTAGCATTCTATACGCGACCCTGACAAAGGAAGAGACCACTTCTCTCATGGTGCCAAGCCCAAAATCATCTTGATTGGCAGGACACACAGAATTTCGGATAACAAAGAACATCACTTGAGAGAAAATTGTTGCGCTTTGCTTGATCCCAAGACTTGTAGTAGAATCAATTAACTCACTAACCCACACCGGCGGATTAGTCCCTACTAGAATCGGTCTTCGCAAACCATCGTAAGGCTCCATGGTCCAAATTTGCGTGGTTTCACCAAAGCAATCCTCCCGACGCCTTGTTTCGTAATCTCCTTCCCCTCATAAATCGATCTCCAAATTCTAGACGGCGATGACCCAATGTTTGCATTCAGAAGTCAATTTGAGGAAAGTATACCGCTTTTAGTATCCGGGCGCCGTAGACGACTGATCAACAAGAACCCGCCACGCCCTTTTAGCAAGTAGAGCTAGGTTGAACATCTCAAAATCTCAAGCCTAAACCGCCCATGAACTTCGGCATTATAATTTCATCCCAAGCTACCCAAAGATGGTTTCCTCTCTACCCTCCTTGCTCCCACCGTAATTGTCTCACTAGGCTAGTCAAATGATTGCATAGACCCTTCTATGTAGCTTGAAGCATGCCATTGAGTAAGCTCCAATCGCTTGACAACCGATTGGATAAGCACTTTTTACCAAATTCCGCTAGGCACTGCTCCATCCATCCCTCAGATCTTGCTCCGCACTCTCCTTCGTACTTAAAAGCACCATTCATAGACGAGCCCACATCGTAAGGCAATCCTGTGTACTTTTACACTAACGCATTCGCTGTGTACATTCGTAACCGACTTGATATCGCCTTCGACCTCTTGGTGACACTTTTTGCAAAATGAATTGAGGATTTATCCTCGTGATTTGTTGCCCGTAATCACAATATTGTTTTAAGACATCCTTCACCACCATCGCATTCTCCATGTTTGCTCTAAAAATCTTCCGCATGGCTTACCATCTGGGCGACTTTGAGCCACCTTTGATTCCACCGAGGACCGATGACCGAATCTTGTGATTTTAAAAGGCACGAAAGGCCCTCTCTCGAATAGGAACAAATAAGGAGAAATTGGGTCTCCGCGAATACCTCCGTAGGTTTGAAACTATCCGCATACTTTTGCCATTCAACATAATGTAAAAAAGAGACTCGCTGAAACTAACCGCATGATGAGTCGAACCCAAAGTTGGTGGAAGCCCAACCTTGTCATTATCGCCCTCGAAGATATTGCCATTCCACTCGATCATAAGCCTCTTCATGTCGAAGCTCAAAGGTACAAAGATCTTGATCCCACGGTTTCACTGCTTCATAAAGTGCAAGCACTCATATGCAAGCAAGATGATATTGTCTCGGTTATGAGTCTCCCCGAACAAACGCCGATTGTTCTTCTCGATATTATCTCTGCAACACCACCTTCAACCTATTAGCCACCACTTTAGAAACAATCTTGTATATGACATTGCACAGTCGATCGGTTCGAATTGCCCCAACTCCCTCTGAGTTGCTACTTTGGGGATGAGTACTATTATCGTATCATTACAATGGTTGGATCATCATTCCCATTCAAAGACTCCAAGCACCACGGCCGTGACTTCTTTCCCACATAGGTCCCAATGACGTTGAAAGAAATGAGCCTAAACCATCCTGGGCCCAGGGCCTTGGTTGGGAACATCTCTCGAAAGAGCGCTTCCTTAACTTCCTTATCCACGAAAGGAGAGATAAGAGCCTCATTCATCTCTTTTGGGTGACCTTGACAGTGGACTGATCGAGCACCCCCTCCATATTAGTAACCCCTTCGGAACTATAGAGATCTTTATAGAAATCGTTGTTAGTGTCCCCTAACTCACTCCAAGTGAACTCCCATCGAATCTTCAGTGGCTTTGATTAGATTCCTTCTCTTCTCCGACTCGCCCTCAAATGAAAGAACTTTGTATTCCCGGCCGCGCCAGATCTCACCGACCCTAGATCGACGCCACATAATCTCTTCCCGTGATGAAGCTCATTTATTTTTCCATGATCTTGAGCTCCTCATGGGCCTGACCTCGCACGATCGATTCAACCCGCAATCTATCCAAATCTTCTTTCGCTTTCACCTCTCCCCGACATGACCAAAAACTTTGCCTTCCCAAAGAGCCTTAGATGGGTCGAAACCGATTTCAATTTTTCTTGAAGAGCCCCCACCGAGTCGCCCACCGCCGCCCTCTCTCGCCATGCTCCTCCGATGGACGAAGGAAAAGTCTCGTGTTCTTCCCACATGACCTCATATCCGCGTGTCCAGGGGTCTGACGACGGCCCTCCGCTGCTCCCAAGTGAGCAAAATCGTCCATGGTCCGATGTCAAGCCGGCACGATTTTTGACGCTAGCGTAACTCAAACGAAGCTGACCAATCACCCGCTGTAAGAGCTCGTCCAAATTCACTGACAATACGAGCCTCCACCGACTTTCTTCTCAAAGGTCCACGGTCGGCCCGATGAACCTAGATCAAGAAAACCACAAACATCAACCACCTCTCTAAACAGCACCGTGGCCGCACCACGCCCTCGCACACTTATATGTCTGATTGGTGTAAAACCTCATTGAAGTCGCCAACACACCCATGGGAGATGAGATGAAGATATAATAAACTTTTAACAAGTCCCATGTCTTGTGACGATCTCCCACCCGAGCCTCCCGTACACACACATGTAATCCTCCAAGGGTCGGCCACCCTCCAAACGATAGCATCGATATGATACCGTGAGTACCTGTGAATAACGACACACCGATATTATTATTCCAAAAGATTCCCAAACCACCACTTCGCCAATGCTACTAACCCAAAAACATTATCAAAGCCTAGTGTCTTCCTTAAACCCTCTACCCGAGACTTATGAACTTGTGTTTCGAGGATACAAAGTATAGTAGGGGGTATATTTCTTCGCAAATTGCTGAAGTTTTTCACCGTCGCTGATTGCCAATGCCACGACAGCTCCAACTTAAACAACTCATTGAGCTTGGCGGTGCTCCTCGAGGGAGCCCGCCTTGTCGCAAAGGCTTATATTATCCCCAAATATTTGGCCTCTTCCTCGCCTTCTTTTCTCCCCTGACTTGTACGGGGCGGAGTGGTGGGACACCCCCAGAGCCCCCCCCGCCACCATCGCCAAGGAAGCTGGTTCTTCGCTCGCCCGGTCTTGCTTGATCGGGCTTGTGGCGTTGTCCGACAATCATTCATCTTGTCGCATCCGCACTCCCCATCGACGAGGGGCGCTTCCCCGGAATCACTTTTCTCCGGGATTAACTTTCTCCCTCCACATCGGGGTCCTCCCTCTCCCCTAGCCATTGAGGTCGCTCCACGAGCAGGCTTTGGGCCTTGTTGCCGCCGGGTTCCGCCCCGTGTAGCATCCGCCGAACGCACTCTAGGGGTGCCCGGCCCACCCCTCCCACCGCCACCATCCAATCACCAACCGCAAGTCCTCTCCGAGTGCTCACCGGTGCCACACTCGAGATGAGAGTGCCCCATGAGACCACGTAAGCTACGTAACCGAGGAATTTTTTCGCATTTCACTTGAAGGAAGACCCTTCTCCTGCCATCCGGCTAAGTGAGACAAAACGAACAAGCGCCCGTCTGATGGGAGATTAACCCTAGCCCGATAGAACTCACCACTCTTGTGGTGATCACCTTCATCTCAACCCCCAATCACATCCCCACCTTCGCCAGCAAGTACCTTGAGGATCTGGTTCCGCATTTTAAGAGGTACGGACCTTATGGATTTGGGATCCATGCGATCACCTTACTGTATATTCTTGGGGACTTTGGTAGAACCATCAAACTCCTCCAACATGAGTGCATGTCCCCTAAACAACCAAGGTCCATCTTCCATAATCTTCTTCCAATCTCCCAAGCAGAGGCCCGATCACGAAATCAGATCGCTTTTCCAAATGACCAACGCCACTTCTTGCGCCGGGTTCCACGCCGCTGCATCGCCGAGATCGACGATGCGTTATCGAACTTCTTCGACGCCACCAGCTTTGCCGCCGCCATCCACTTCACCGCCGGAGCTGCTCCCGCACTGCCCCAAAGACGACGCCGCCTTGTTCCGCTTCACCGAGGCAAAGCTTCCTCAACAAAGTCATCCACATCGACGCCCTCCTTCCTTTGTCCTATTGGACGATTCCGCCGCCATTCTTTACCAAAACCCTAGACGGCGCAAGTCACGCAGCATGTCGGAAGCCGCAAAGCTCGCCCCTTTGTCACCTCGAGCGAAGCCGCTGCCGAGAAGGATTGAAGGCTCACCAAATCACGGGATCAATCGCACCCAACGACGAATCGCCTGAGGTCTCTCGTGAGCCCTAGGTCGGGAGCCTAGGTCGGGAAACCCATCGACGGTACTCGCTTGAATGCCATTAGATAGTAAATGCTTTGAAAAGCCAAAGCAACCGCCGCTATGCTAGATAAATGTTCGAATCAGAAATAGTTGGATTAAAAATGCTCAAATTGTACCGCCAAATCCATGCCGGCAAAAGAGTTCAATCTTTGATTTTACCAATGAAATTATTTCAAGGTTCCATTCTACAAACAGGTATACTGCACTTAAATATTTCAAGTTTCCATTCTATAGGCCTCATGATTAGTTAAAATATATATTTGAGATTGGTTAAAATGGCCACCTTGCACATTGCGTATAAACTTGGTTGTATGACCACCGCTATGGCTATGCCATGCATGTTCTAAGTCTCTTGTTTTAGATGCAGATAGTTCAAACTCTTCCTTGCTATTGTTGTAGTTGAACCAGGGGTTTTGAAGGCTTGGGTTGCATATGAAGGAATTCAGTAAAAATTTTTAACCATAATGTTTGCCATCTATTTATTTTACACTACAAAAAAAAAATGTTTGTAAGTGTTCACACTATCAAATTTGCAATTATGAAATCATGGCGTTATTTTCCATCTTATGCTTTATTTGAATCATGTATTGAATGGAACTATTGGAAAGGAAGGGACAAGTTTTCTGATGTTCTGACCTACCAAATTCTAATGCTTAATCTAAGTGAAATCAAGTAGCTAATATCGCTTTATTGGTTTTCTGCACCCTGACTTCCCTAACCTCTTGAAGTGCCTTTTTGGGTTCATTACACGCCTCAGCCGCAAAATATATGTCCAACTTATTATCACATAGGCATCCTAATCGCTAAAAACAAACAGTACCAAGTTAGGACATCCCCATCCAACATCATGAATTATAGTTTACATTGTATCTTAAATCTGAATTAAAATAATTTAGATTTTTTTTAGAAAAGTAAAATTACTATGTGCACCTACATAATTTTAGACCATAATTCCAAGATTACAGCGTAAATTGACCTGTATTTTGATGATTTTTTTGAAGAGGCTTATTTTGATGATTTAAAACAGGTTCTTCCCTGGCTCACAGCTATGTGTGTCCTCCTGTGCCGATGGTTTGTCATATCCAAGCTCAAAACTTAATTACCAGAGCAAACTCAAAAAGCAGCTACCACTTTCCTTAGAGATATAGCTGATCATGTGCTTCAGTAGCATGTACTATGTATGGTATGCTATACTATGCCTCCTTGGTCTATCAAGAATCGATGCTATGCAGTGATATTACTGTACTATTTGAACATCCGCATCCCAGCTTTAGAAGTAAAGCTTATGTACTCTATTTGTCATCCCGAGGGTGCAAATTACAACAAATGATCTCAACAAAGACACAGCAGTCGGATCGCAACCGCATCTCCATTAACGCTCCCGAACATTACATGTGTGGTGTCCTATCGAACTCCGGGGCCGATTAGGGCCTCGCTTAACTAACATATTTCCGACAACCCAAATTTCTTTAGAAACTGATCATTTGTTATGCCTTTGTAATATACATATATTCTTGCACTAAACTAAACCACAGCCGACTAAATATGCGGGCGCGCATGGGCGCTCAAATCACTAGTTGCTCTATAAAGTCACGTCGCATTTCATTCATACGGTGCATCCATTTCAGACCTGGGGATCATTCACTCAGGGGGTGGGAGGTGCCTCCTCAGGGAGCCTGTGTTGGCCAGAAGAGCAACGGGCACATGGCCATCGTAGATATGGCTTACCCACGGCTCATCTTTTGATTATCTGTGTTCAGAACGGTACTTATACATTCTTATATATATATATCAAAGTAGAACAAGCGATGTCGATGTATTGATTGTTGTAGATGCTTTACTGTTTGTGTGTGATACTGAAACCATATTGTTTTTTTAGATTACACTGCATAACCCGCCAACACGCACGCCAGACAAGACGCTACCCTTATGAACACACGTACGCAAACCCTACCCCTATGAGCACCTTCAAGGATCGAGCCGGCAAATCTTGAAGTTCACGGTCACCTCATCGGCCGACAAGGACGCCGCCTACCACTTAATGCACACAAGGCTTAGTAAAAATCCCGAAATAAATCCAAGATAATGTGTCGCACTCAAGATTTGAACCCCGGTGGGAGCCCCCAACCAATGGTCTTTGCTACCGTCTGATGCTTCTAATGATTTTTCATTAGTTGTTTTTCTTCAACATATTATGTTCTACTCCACTTCTGTCTTGGAGAATAACTCAAAGGTATAACCATGATCTTTTTGAACGGAAATACTCTGTAAGCTTTAGCCATAATCTTTCATTGTCACAATTCTAGATTCACAAGGGACTGCTCGACTGCTGCAATGGATAAACCGCCGATGTTGTTTTTGTTGTAAGAGAAAACATTGTACCATATGATTAATAAGTCGTTGATAAGTTGAAGCGAACATGGTGATTGGATGGGATGGCTAGAACATCAATGCTCCTCGTTGCACCAGTTATTGTGAATTTACTCTCTAGTTGTCCATAAAACGAGAAGTTTAACCAACGTTTTTATTACATTTCTAGTGTATGAATTTGTTATGACTGTTCGTTCTGCACGAATGTTGGCTCCTGGACAGAGAAATAACCAACAATACAAATATGAATTCAAAATCCTTCACTTGATAGTAGTAGTAATTTTTTAACTTCTTTCTCCAATGAAGCATGGAAGACGATATACGTGAAGAAGCGACGTAAGACCGCCCCCAAGGAGAGGGATTTCTAGAAATTCCATTGCACGTGTTTTTCCTGAGTTTCTGCAATGACATTTCTTCTACCTCTCCTAGCTTGCCATATATATATATATATATATCCGAACCAATTACAAGAGATGTGAAGGTTGTTGTTCTCATTGAGCGTGATCAAGAGTTGTAGTTTTAGGAGATCTGAATGCATGCTTTATTAAACTTTCTGCTGCTTCCGCTGGTACACCAGCCCTCTCAGCAATAATCTGTTCATACAGATCCCTAATCTTCAGCCCAATGATGGTCTGAAGAGACCTGTCCTGTTGTTGCTTCCTGGGAAGTCTGCATGCTTTAGCATTTGTTGTGTCACCTCTCCGTAGAACTTGGTTGAGAGGTTGCTTAGATGGCTCTCCACGTAGATGAGCTCATCTAGTTTGTCAAATTGCCCATCCATCTCCAAAACAGATACCTGAACACATCAAGCAAATGCTGATTTTGTAAAGCTAGCTTTAGGTCAGCAAGCAAATTCTTGTTCACTAGCTTAAAAGAGGCAATTTAGACTACCAGCTCCCGTTGCTATCTTCCAATTCCATGTAACAGAACTAACTTTGCATGAGGGATTGAAGAGGACAAATAAACAGAGATGGATTACCTCGTTTCCAAAGTAAGTGTCTGGGCCATAGGCAAATTTGATGCCAGGGTAAGAGCATGTGAGCTTTCTTCCACAAGGCACCCAGCTGATGCTCGATCCTTCATCAAAGAGATAAACTGGGTTGAAGAATCCTCACCCCTTCTTTCATGATGAGCTTCACACGCAGCACCTTTCCTTCATTGTCACCAGGAATCAACTGGGTTGGCAGAACTTTCAATCACAGCATCAGCATACTGCTTCTGCGGATCTGTGACACCAAGTGGCAAGCAAGTAGTAAGATCTAACATGCCTTCATTTGTTGACTATATATTTGACTAATTGGTTGATGTGGCATTTTGCTGCATTTATATGCTAGGTTTATTGAGGAAAAAAAAAAAAATCTATGCTGATTATATGTAACATAGTTGGAAGAATGGCGTACCAATATAAGCATCAAAATCTGGTTTTCTGGCCTCGATACTGGCCTGGATGCTTTCAAGGCTGTGGCCACGCTCTGCCATGTCCCGCTGCCCGCAAAGTACCGGTAATATTTTAGAGGCAGGATAGTAGAAAACAGCAGAAAGATGGATACGCTCATGTGGAACAAGAAACATAAAAGTACTTGTGCTCAGCTAACCTGAATTTTCCATGCAAACTTAACTTCATCACTGATATCCAAGTAGATACTGAAATCTAAGAGGTCCCTCACACGCTGATCGAACCTGGTTTATAAGCATGCATATAACTAGTTGTCATGGATTGTATGTACAACAATTTTGTTGTTTAGATTTTTTGTGGGGATCGAAAGCTTATTGTAGCCATTTTTTACCTGACAACTACAGTGTTAATCAAATGCAGTGAAGAAACAGAAGAGCATACACAGTATTCTTTCTGTGATCGATAGAATTGATTGGGGTATGGGCATGGAACGTGAGCTTACATTGGGTGCAGACCTTCAATGACAAAAATCTTTGGTGGCGTGATAAGCTCCGGCGGGTCGAGGAGGCCAGTGACATGGTTGTAGATGGGCTTCTCGACTGCCTGCCCATCTTTGATCGCCTTCACCTGCTCATACATGAGATCAAAGTTGTTGGCCCTTGGGTCGAGGGCGGTCACACCTTTCTCCTTCCTGCCGTTTCTGTCCAGGGAATGGTAGTCATCGAGGCAGATCACTGTAGTGGTGTCACTGATGAGCGTGTTGGAGTCTGGGTTCCGCCCTGGGGCGGCACCGCGGCGCCACCAAAGCCAAAGACGCTGGTGAGCCGGCGCATGAAGGTGCTCTTGCCGCACCCGAGTCCGCCGCCAGGCCAATCACCACCGGCTTGTCGACGGAGCATGAGACCTGGAAGCTTCCGTGCCTGCTTCGCCGCCGCCGCCCTCCTGTTGCTGGTGAAGAAAATGACTTGCCTCTGTCTGAAGCCCGCGTTCGAGACGGTCGTGCATGGGGAGTGCAGGGAGGTGGTGGTAGTGTGCGCGCTGCAGATCGCCATCTCTGCGTGCCGGCGGCGTTTGGTTCTTCTTGGTTAAGCTTGTCTTCTTCCCCTCCAAGCCAGGCCAAGCCGGAGACTGGGACTTGAAGAGAAGAAGAGATCGAGGCAGAATGGGATGGATGGTGGATGTGCAGCTACGAGCCTACATACAAGAACATAAGGACGAAATGAGGATGGCAATTTTGTGGTGTCCCTATTTTTCACATTCTTTTTTCTTTTCCCTGATAATATAGCTTATTCTGAGCTGAAAATGAGTTCTTCCCTTTTCATTGTATTTTGTCAGTATTGAGTTCTTCCTTTCATTCATTTTCCTTTCATCCATTCGCAGGAGCGAGTGTATTTTGTCAGTATTGAGTTCTTCCTTTGATTCATTCAATTCAATTCGCAGCGAGTGTATTTTGTCAGTATTGAGTTCCTGCTTTCATTCATTCATACGCAGCGAGTGAATTTTGTCACTACTCCTCGTTTGAACACTATTTTCTCTTGCTTATAAAAGGCTTCAGTATTTTCATGACTACCATTCTTCCTGCTGATGCTTCTAACATGCCATGGCAATAGCGAGTTATATGCAGAAAACATTTTGCTTATTGCTCGTCTGCTAACTGCTAAATGCGGCGTACATCGTACACTACGTATTTCAGATTTCCGTACTCGTCTGTATTTCTGGACATTGCACATTACTTGTGCTTTTTTTTATCCCATTGCTGATTAGCTGATGCCTGACTAGTGATGGCCACGGACACTCGTGGGAAAGCGGAAAGCTTGGTCGAGGTTTCATGAATTTAGATACGGTTTCTCCACGTGGCGGCGCAAGGATGGCTGGTTGCAGATGAGGGAATGATGGGTGGCTGGAGGATGTTGCTGATGATTGCCCCGTAACATGCTGTGCACCATTGTACGTCACTCGACGGCCAGCACTTTGGCAGCGTCCACATCACCTGATGTCCTAGACCTGTGAGAGAATTTCTTTTTATCTCTTTTTTTCTTCTTTTGAATATGCGACCCCAAAGCATCTGTGTTGTATATGCATCGACGGAAATGCATTAAATCGATTCTAAATGACATTTGTTTGGATTCATGAGCCGAAACGATATTTGCTACATTGTCAGTTCGTCACATAACACCCTTCCATATATAAAAGAAGTAACACGATCGTGTCTCCACTGTGGACAGGGATGATGATTGTGTTGCAACAGTTTCATCCATGCTGCTCACACAAACTGTGAAGCCAGAATATTACCAGGGGGTCACACAATACTCTTTTCCCTCAGAAAAAAAAAAAGTCACACAATACTATGATAACAAATAAAACCAGGAGGAGGCAATAGCTTCATCCATGCAGTTCAGTACAAGCTGAATCTCCAAGAAAGACCAGGAGATTCGTTCAACGTCACAGAACACACAAATGAGATACCAGGAGGCCAGCACCCAGGATGGACGCATGGCTGACTGACTGTCCTGGGTTCCAACAACCGTAGCTCTTGTTTAAGGCACCAACAGACCAATCAATCTGTGCAGCCTTGGTAGAAAACAGAAATGCACACAAAGCGCAATTTGTATATATGGGCAAAGAATTGGGTTTTAAACAGATCAGCCCCCTGAACGACACTACAATATAATCGTGATATACCCTCCGCCATACAAACTTTAAAGGAAAAAGGAAAATATACATTGTCATAACATACAATGACTGACATGTACTTACTTATGTGTATGCACAAACCACAGAGCAATCAGATGGGACTTGGTGGACTATTCCAAGTGCTTCCATAGCCTACTTGTGCCCTCTGAAGTACATGTATACTTTCTGCATGCACCAAACAAAATAAGATCAAACCAGTGTTGGTATCACATGAACCAAGTTCTTCAAAAACATGTTGACAATTTAAACAAAATGACAACATCAGTCACAATGACTCATTCCTGGTGTGACATCCTTGCCCACTCCTAGCTTTTTTTAAGACATGTGTGTGTGTTCAATTATGTACACTTGTACATACCCTTATTAAAAACAAATACGAAGACAAATTAACATAGAGACTGCAAAGACAAGGACTGGAAATAGACATACTGACATGAAAAACAAAGCTGCTATTGGAACTTATGAACCATCTAAAATGCAAATGCAAAATTTTTTAAAAAAAAAAAAAAATCCATAGATCTAGAAATTTTAACTGTATTGGACCCTAATTTTCTTCTAATTTTAAGAGAACTTCGTTTTGTTGAGAACTATGCGTAGATTTGGATAGCTAGAAGCCTGAGATAAATGTAGTCACAGATAATAAAAAGGATACTTATTCTAAGAAGATTATCAGGTAACAGCGAGATATTTGGAAGGATTAAATGTTTAAAATTTAAACATTTCCAGTTGTTCCATCCTCAAACTATATTAATCCCAAATGGGCATAATAAGAAACAGAACATATACAAATCACTGTAAATGATCACCAGTGGATAGCCATGTACCCCATGTGCAACAGGTACCAAGATATAACATAAAGGATTTTCCTAATACCATGAAAATTTAGAAATAAAAGGAAAATGCATAGGAGGGAAGGGATGTAATAGAATGGCAAACATAAACAATGGATAGGCTACATACCTGAAGAACCCATATGCTCACAAGTGTCTCCAAGCAAAACAAGGCAAATCCGACAAAGTAAAAGATCTGAAGGGAAGAATGATTTATGTGTCAGATTCTTGCACTTTTTACCTTCTAAAATTGTAATGAAAATCCTTTGCAGACTAAGAGCATAAAGCTCCTTGAAGAAAACAAGTACGGTTGCTCATTTTTATAGCTACGAGGTGAAAAAAGGATTAAAGAAACGTTTCTAGATGTACTCACCCCAACTATTGCATGATCAGAAAAGGTGTCAATTGCAGCCAGTATGCCCCTGATGACAAACGAAGTATATTTCTCTTAGAGCAAGATAGACAAACCAAAACCTTATGAATCTTGCATAAGTACAGAGGCAGATAATCCATCTGAATAGTAAGCATTAAGAAAGGTAAATAAAGATTAAGCAGATAATAGACATCGCCATGTTTGCCGGTTGGGACAGCTTGTCCCTCAGCTTTTTCACAGACTAAGCAGAAGCTATGCAAGTGGCAGGATTTGTAGCAGCTTATCAATAAACAGAAACCAAGAACGAACTGAGTAAGACAAAATTGCTTTTGACAAAAAATCCAAACTCAATAGGGCCTCAGAGTAGAGCAAAATAAAGCTCAAAACTTAATAGCACAGCTGTGTAGGTGCTGCTAATTGGTATTATGTAAGACTGAGAATACACAAATACTGTGGGATTATATACAAGGGATGGTAGATGATGAAATTTCTTTTACTCAATAAATGTTTTTTAGATAATGGATGAGTACAAAACATCTGGCCTCTACATCCGAGGATGTACACAGCCAATTACTCAATAAATGTGCAATGCAATCTGTAAGGAAGCTTACGTTAATGATTTTCCGCGAACACAACTGGAGGGGCAATAGCAGCAAATATGCAGAAGGCAATGTGGAGCTGTGCACAACCAAAGATACACAAAAAGTAACTAAACCAGATTTATAACATACATAGAAATAGCATTTCAATATCAAGAATGCAGAAGTCATGTCTTGATCTAGAAATTACCAGGTAACAAAGGAAAAACCATCCAAAGCTGAAAGCACTGTCAGTTCTGTTAAACAAGTTGGCAGAGAATCAGTACAAAAATACTGGTAGTGCCAGAAAACATAAAGCAACATGTCTATCAAGTCATTTACATCTGCCAAAACATGTATCCTACTTGACTTCAGTTGGACCACAATATCAATAATTAATAATGTTCTATCACCTAACTAAAATGTTATGCATGCTCAGCTGAGAGGAAATGAAACACATAAAGTTAGCATTATGAACTAGTGTGCATTAATCAACCAATAGCCATATACCTCATTGCTCGGTATAGAGGTCTATACCACATCAAGTAGGACAAAGGGATGCCAAGCATACCATAGATGGTAGCCAGGAAAATAGTTTGGAATCTGTAAGCATGAAAATAGTCAAGACTTAGAGGACTGATGAGCTAATTCATAACAGTGCAATAAAAATTAGCACTTGCCTGTACTTAAACTACAGGTCAAGTACAATCAGAGTAGTAAATGCAGAGGTGCAAGGAGAAAAAAAGAAGATATGAAGGGTACAAGCTAGCTACAAGCCTACAAATGAAATGCTGTTTACCCCCCCTCTGATCCAACAGACTATGACAGCAATAAAGTTCCAAAAGAGACAAAACACAATACCTGTACAGCATTACAACAAATAAACATCCTCTGTAAGATGGTAAGTACAGTACAACTGCAAATTCCTGAAAACACTAAAATACAGAAATTCAACTATTCAGGAATGCATGTCTACTATACCAAGCCAGCTAGCGAACGCAAGATACTGCAACTTCTGAGCGTTTGCTGGTATCTCATTGGCAATATCATGGTGGATGATTGGGGAAGAAAGGCGGCCAGTTCTTGTCCTCCATGGGCACCCCAGCTACAACACCACCAGGATACAATAAGCCAACAACACAATACTCCATATTCACTGTTCTATGATAACATAAAAGACAACCATCTAGATAAGTTCAATTTGCATAGAAATCGGAAGCATACCGCTCTTGAGAGCTTCCTCTCTCCTCCTGATATCCTTGGCCCCAGAAATTGCAGCAAAAATAGAATATTCAGTCAACGTCTACCCAAGGGAACAGCATGAATGAATAAATTAATAGTGAGAATCCAAGGAACAGCAAAGCAAGCACGCGTACCGACTCGCCTCCTGAGATCTGACTCCACTGAGACAGTTCCTTGGCCTTGCCCTTCGAATCCTGCATCCCAAAACAGAGCCACATTACCACGCACGCTCCGTCGCTCCCCCGATCACTAAGCAAGCAACGAGGATGTTTCCTAAAGAGAAGGAGCAGGAGCCTCGCTTACGTTCATGGTGTCGAGGGGGGATGTCGACGGTCGCATCGCCCCTGCCGCCGCCCGCCGAACCCCGCGGGCTCCGCGGGCCGGAACCCGTACTGCGACTTGACGCCTCCGCCACGCGCTCCCTCCGCCTCCATTCTGCACAGCACCAAAGCAGCGCCTCATTAGCACGCTCCAGAAACTTGAAGCCCGAGATCTCTCTCGTACGAGATCTGCCGGGGACACCTCGAGCCACATCCACGCAGAATGTGTGTGTCGGTTGGCTGGTTGGGGGACTGAGGAGGAGGAGAGAGCAGAGAAGGGAAGAGAAGAGGGGTTACCGAGAAGGGGTTCGTCGGCGCCGCCCTCGTCGAAGGGGTTGGGATCGTGGTGCATGCTGCTGCCGTGAACAGCTCCGCCTCGATCGGGCTTTCTGGCGTAGGAGCAGCGAATTGATCGGTGCTCGGTGGTGGGCTCTGGTCGTTGGCGCGGGGAGACCTGGAGAGGTGGGAGGGGTGGGCGTGGTGGAGTGGACTGACCGACGACCAACTCGCTCCGGTTCAGAGTTGCTTTCATCTCTTTTTTTTTTTTTTTTTTTTCACCTTCCGTTTGTTTGTTGTTCGCACGCAGTTCTCGGTTTCGCGCTGGCAGTGGCAGGTGACCGGACAGGACACCTCACCGTCATTTTCCGTGGTTTTCAAATAGATTTATTCTATACTATAAAAAATACTTTAGAATTAAATTAGTGATGATACTTGTCATATACTCCAAGTATAACATAAATATTAAGCAGTAATAGTTTTTTTAAAAAAAAAAGGTAACTTGGTTTATGCTTATGCATAGTTTAATTAATTTAATTACGTTTGTCGATCGAACAACCATGAGAGCTAGATATATGATAGGATCCGTGCACGGCGGTGGTGGGATCGGGCGGTAGCCTGTTGGGTCTCGAACTGTTAGTCACCCTGTCACCCACGGATTTTACCTAAAATGATCCAAATCATTTATCGATTGAAACCAAACCAAACCGAATTATTTGTATTCTTGGCACACTTCCACTCAACCAAAGGCCGCCCAAAGCAAAGCCCAAACCAGTTAAACTGGTTTTAAAACAACCCATTCCCAGGTTAAGCCGCATTGTTCGTTCAATCGTTTTCTTCTGCTGCTGATGAACCAAACGTGCCTTTTGTGCATCTAAAATACGTTCGTTTTTCTCCTTTTAATACAGATGAGAGACCGCAGAATTTATAAGCATACCCCTCCGTCCCAGTTTAAACGTCGCTGGAGCTATAGTATTGTGTGTCGTTTTTAAACGTCGTTCCCTGCAGCCACCAGGTTCCCAGTCGTAGCTGTGCATGCGTGACTGCATGCTAGGGTGGCAGGGTAATTTGCCACTTGGCTTGGTACAGGTGTTGTGCTCCCAACGACTTTTAAAGTTTAAACTGGACGGAGGGAGTATGCATGTAATCACATCGAAGTAGAAGAAGCCGTTTGCATTAATTGATATCTTTAAAAAATTTGGCAGATTATTATCTCGGGGTGTTCCTATTTTTGGGAGGACGTGCAGTGCGCAGCGGCATTTCCTGCCGTCCTCACAAACGCCGCTATACCACGCGCAGGCATCGCCGAGATCTATCGACGATCTGGCCGAGAACCCAGCTAGCTAGCTACCGCGCAACCATCCTACCATGAAGCGTTCGGCGGCGTCCACCGCACCCCCTCGTCCTCGTCGTCCTCGCCGTCGTGACGGCGTCTGCCGCTGCCACTGGAGGCATGGCCAGCGCCACGCCGGCGGAGCACGCCGGCAACTACCTCGTCTACGTGAACCCACACCCCCCCTGGCGTCGACTGCCAGGCGTACCAGCTCGGCATCCTGGCCGCCGCCCCCTCGGAAGGTACGTGCACCGTACCGCCGACCGTCGATCTTTGAATGCACATGCATCTTCGATCGGAATGGAGAAACCTCATCGTGATCCATGATGCATGATCTATCTCTGATGCAGTGAAGCGAAGGCGAAGGCGGCGATCCTGTACAACTACAGGAACGTCATGAGCGGGTTCTCGGCGAGGCTCACGCCGCCGGAGCTGGAGGCCGTCAAGAGTAATTATGCTTTTTATCTATCTATCTATTTATTTATTTATTTTATGGATCACCACGGTAGGGAATAGGGATCATCACTGATTATTGCTTGTTGTGGATGCAGAGCAACCTCAGGTGAACCGGGTGCTCCTGAGCGCGACCTTGTCTCTGATGAGCAGCAAGTTTGACGGGGTCAGCTAATTCCGCTTTTGTTCCAGCAGCCAACGAGCGCATCCATCGCCGACCCTAAAAATAAATCTCATCTCATCTTTGAATTTGTTTGTGGGTGTGTGATTGGTTGCTTATATTTAGCTTGTACATCACAAAAGGCCACCATATAAACGTATACACACTGTTTTTGTTCTACTTTTGTGTTGCATGGAGTCACCTCCATGTATATTACATGTCTCATGTTCTATTAGTGGTTATTGGGGAGGTGTCTAATGTTTTGCATAGTGTTGTGCCTTGTAGAAAAAAAAAAAAAAAAAACTAGGCATTTAGACTATTTGAACCCTCCCCTCCCATCACCACCCCTGATCAAGGAGGCGGCGGCTCCCCTCATCCTCCTCCAATATCGTCCGTACACCGCTTCAACACGACGGAGCTGATGTTGTGGCGAGAAGAACACTTCTTCCAACAGTGAAACAGCGTGCTGCTGCAGGTGCTTCCAGATTATGGCCTTGCTGGTCCGCTCGTTTCGGCGCATGAGGAAAAAAAAAAAAAAAAAACTCTTCTATGAATAAATGACACTGAACAGACAAACAAGCGTCACTTTCAGACATTGCAAGACACACTGCCGCTAGCTTGAGTAGCAGTGCTCAGGTCCTAGGCTCTACTCCCCTGTGTGAGCAAATTTGTGGGTATGGTTAAAAAAGATCTCTACCCTGTGTGAGCAAATTTGTAGGTATGGTTAAAAAAGATCTCGTCTGTCTCATGCCAAAGAACAGGTAACATCAGTAGTGCATCATCCCAGTTCAGCACTTCCACAGGCAGTATATATATACCATTCTCGTACTAATTTCAGCCAAGGGCCAACACAAGTCTAAGCATGTGAAAGGGGCAACAAAAGAACACCAGGTTAGTACTTATGCAGCAAGATTAAAGGTTTTCACATTATCCGCATGTAATCTTGGTATGCCTAGTACATTCTCGAGTGCAGCCGGTTCCAATACATCCTACCACCCAAAACAGCCTCCTGGGCCCCTCTCTTGCCTATGCACTCATCACTAGCACAACACGACTGGGTTAAATGTACCACGAGAGATGCAGCAGCCGTACGTTGCCTCACAGCAAGTAGAACTGTGAGTACAGAAGCTCCCCTGATCTTGTAATAGTCCTCACAGAGGGGCCCTCAATGACGATCTGCTGAGACCCTGTGCTGCCCTGCAATATGTATCATCGCATCACAAACGCAAGACCTTGTTTGGATACTGTAGTATCAACAAACTGCATTTTCTGCATTTTAGAATCCATAGAAGCCCAAAAGACTAAGCAACATAACTTTCAAAACTAAAATAAAGGCTTCTTCCATCCAAACACTACATAATGCTGCTCAAAACCAAACAATTTTGCAAACCATGGTATTTTTAAGAGCTCCAAAAATACTTTGCATCAAAACGGGCCTAAGTGTGTTAAGTCTCACACCACTGGTCAAGGGCTCAAGGCATATCAACTATGTTCCTGCAGTTTTGTCGGTATATCATGAAAATTAGAGGCATCTGTTTGTCATGTATCATCTCAAGTTCTGGACGATAGTTCTTTGAACTGGAGCAGATCAAGTTCTGCTTAAACATGCCCAGGGGTGTTTCTCCTAAATGGATGCTCAAGTTACCTTTTGGCTAGAATCTCCAATCTTTGCGCACCATGATGTATTAAGCCACACCTTAAAGCACCCCTGCAAATTCAACCTGCAACAAATCTTTTCCTTAGAGACTATGTCAATGGCTTCAGTATATACCAAAAATATTATTTATCCTTCCCGCTTAATATTATCAATTAAAAATACATATGCTACACCTTTCATCAATCAACTCTTGTTCAAGACTTCAAAAGCTGAGACTGTTAACATCTATGGCTATGTGAACTAAACAGCCTGTGCAGGTAACAAGTTCCATCTAGCTGTATGCTAGGGGAATTAGGGATAGTGAAAAGCTGCCAGCACAAATTTCATCTCAACATACTATACTAATACACCTGAATCTCAACATATTTGATCCCCTCGTCTCCTGTTCAACTGGGGAAAAACACTCCCGCCATTTCAAATTATAAGTTGTTTTAGTTTTGTAGATACACAACTCTTATCATGTATCTAGACATAATGTATATCTAGGTGGGTACCAAAAGCTATGTATCCAAAAAGCAAGGACGACTTATCGTTTTGGAACTGAGTACTTACTAAATGAAACATAAGTTTGGATAATGGCTATATAGGTACAGAGGATGGTCAGACTCAGCAATTCAATATAATAAACCTACCTGCCAGCCTTTATTTTCCAAAAAATTGTTTAAAAATCGGACAATTTTAAATCACCCACAAGAACTGGCTTGTGGGGGTGGCGGTGTTGATGATGGGGGAGCAAAATAAGCTTCTCATCTTCTTTTCCAACTTCTGCATCCACCCAAGCAATTTCATGCTCACCCAACTGCAAACCATGCTGGTGTTAGTGATTTTAATGATGACCTGTAGTCAAAGTAAGGGCATACAACAAAGTATACAGTGTTTAAAAAACTAACCGCTTCAAGAATGGAAACATGGTTACTTGCCTTACAAAAACCTATAGGTACCAGCTAAAACTAGGCCAGTTCTTATGATAAATGGACAACTTTTTTCTCTCGAACGAGAGCTGCATATCATTTATATTAAGAGGAGTAAGAAGTGGGTTTAGAAACCCCATACAGACACGCACATACACACACCCTTTTACATCTAATGGTGTATCTCTCTCACACTTTTCAAAACTTGACCCAAGACCACTAGAGAAGAACTCATGCATTGGCTGGCTCTAGAGCAAGGAGATTGGATATTCCCGAGCTCGGCCAAACTCCCACAGTAGGAACTCATCTTTGACTGAAACCAAAACACTACTTAGGCTCGGTTGAATCCCATCAAACACACAGAGACTGATGATTCCAAATGGACCAAGCTCCCAGAATGATGATGGAATTGAGACCTTTTTTAGTCTGGTCATCAACACCAGAATTTGTGCTTGCCCACTATGCATTAAAGGAGTTGTTATCAGGCTGGGGCAAGAGGTCCTGCAGGCCAACCTTATGAATGGACAACTTTTGGCATGCAAAGCCTTTGAAGTTGAATAATGAATGCAACTGGTTCGATATTATTTAGAGCTAGCAACTGAACAATGCAGTAACAACCAATATAAGAAACACTCAAATCAACAAAATGCCATATATGAAAGGGAAAGGAAATATTTAGAATTTCAACAGCTAAGGAGTTAAAGTTCTGGTGCAGTGTTTAAGAACTCACAATTTGCAAGGGGCATCTTTTTTCCTATAACAAATTTGGTTGGCTTAATCTGGAGGGCTAAACTATACAAAAGGGAAGTTGGACCATTGGATTTTCATAACAAGGTTCTCTGGAGCTTGTTAACAGCAACAGAAAGAATGAATGATAATGGTTTAGGGAAATATAGCTCATACCTTCTAGAAATGATGTTACTCATTAACTTCTCTGAAAGTTGGACCTGAGATAACAAGATAACACAAACATGACAAAGTTAAGCAAATGGAATGTTAAAGAAATATGCAACATACAGATTGTATATATATGGAGTTAAGTCAGGAACACAGCCTCTTAGCTTAATAAGTAAATCGACATACATTTACACTAGGGTATTCTTGCAGCCCACTAGAAGATCATAGTGTCGCATAACTTAATTAAATTTAAGTGATTGGTTCTACTCAGTACTTAAAGAGAGTATGCATTTAAGATTCTAACCTTATAAGCACATAAATCCGATGTTACATCGATTGTTTCCTCAATCTGAGGAGCATAAACATGCAGGTCTAAATTTTTGCGCAATGCATTTTCAAATGCTCAGTTGCTTCCGCTGATCCATGCACCAGAATCTGCAAAAAGTCATGCATAATTCCAGCATAAGATAACAACTTTCTATATGTACAGGTCAACCATCAACCACGAGGATAACAGTAGCAGGTTCTCAAATCTTGTTCTAACTATCCAAAAAACAAGAAGCAACAGACATTTGCAGTTCAAATAAAGTTTTGCAGTGGCATGTCAACCCTAAAAATGCATAGAAATGACATAGCCCATCTTTGGTCTCAATACCACAGATATTTAAGTACATGGGTTGGGGAAATTCAAAAAGTTATTTTTGCTATGGAGAAGTATAACAACATGTGTGCAGAAAGAAAGAATATGCTCCAAAAGGAGCATTCTTAGGTTAAAAGTGGCAGTGTAAATCTAAACCATGCAGGTACAAGAAAGAATACATCGGGTTAAAAATCACATACAAGTTTCAATGGAGCCACATGAGGCAATAACTGATTTTACAGAACGCCCATCAGAGCGACCTTCAAAGTCCATATAAACCAATGAGCATTTCACTTGAACCTAAAAAATTGTTCAGTGAGCACATGTAAAAATCTCAGTTATATAGACATACATCAGCTCTGCGACTGATGCAGAAATTAATGAAAGAAAACAAAAGGAAAAAACTTACAGCCATCATTGGAAATGACTTTTGAGGGTGTTGAATCAAGAAGCAGGCGTGCTGAGCCATCATCAATCTTACCATCTAAGCCATCTCCAGGACCCTGAAGAAACGACATGCTTGTCAGAAAACAACAACAACAACAACCAAGCCTGTCAGTCCCAAGCAAGTTGGGGTAGGCTAGAGTTGAAACCCAACAACCACCCTCATTCACGGCTCAGGCACATCGATAGCGTTTTCCAAGCACTCCTATTCAGACACAGATATCTAGGTATATCCCATGCTTGTCAGAACCTAGAATAATTCAATTGACCGATAGCCGTTTTCCAAGCACTCCTATTGAGACACACAGATCTCTAGGTATATCCCATGCTTGTCAGAACCTAGAATAATTCAATTGACTGTCGTCTTGTATTGAGTTTCATGTATTTCGGTTCTGTTCAAAACATCTCAGTTATCACAAAGGAAATCACAGAGTTTGCTAATTTGCACCAATGGAACTCCCCGTATAGTTCAGTTGAGTCATCTGATCCAGCCAACGCAACTCAAATAACAATGAACAATAATTATATATGACTGACAGGTTATTTACAGATGACCAACATTAAAAAACACAACAGGCATGTGGATGTATAAGCAAACTTACAAGCATCAGAGTATTATCCATTTCTTCTTGTTTCATCATATAATCATCAGGGTTGATGACCTCACCAAAGTCATCCCATTCAGCAGTGTTTTCAAAAAAAGGGAAACATTGGAGCAACACTGGTTGAAGGAGGTACAAATCCATCAATGAAAATATCAGTGTTCCCACCAAAATGTGAACCAGCTGGCAGTACCCACAAAGTAAAAAAAGGATAGTCAACTATACATAACATGTCACATCAAATAGTAAAAACCTTACAGCATAATATAAGTTTGTAGAAAACTAAATGGAACAGCAGACATGTTAGTATAAGCATTGTCTTGTCTACTTCAATATATATAGTTAACAATCACGAAAAAGAGACAACAGACTTGATCAAAAATTGCCTGAAGCAAGCAGAAAATAAGTAGACAGTCAAAGAAACAGCAAGTGTAGTCTAGAACTCGCTATCAGCAGATACACATGTTTAAGGTTGCATGTGGTCCTTTTTCAAAAAATATATATTTTAAGGTTGCATGTGTGGTAAGTTAAGAGGGAGATTAGCATCTAGGCATATTATACCATTCGCAGATTTTCGAGATGAGCTTGCATCAATGACCATTGGGTCAGAAGCTTTGGCGTTTGATCAAGAGAAGCCTTCAGCTCCTCTTCTTTGACAAGGCTAGCCTTTAGCGCTTTTTCTTTTTATCCGCTCCTGTTCTTCTTGATAAGCCTTTAGCTCATCACCCACCAAAGGAATGCGCTTTGCTCATAGTGACCTTTACAGCTTTAGGGGTGGGTCCACTTGGGAGCATTCGAGCCAGTGTCCCAAACTGGAGAGCACATGTTTCTAGTCAGATAATTGTAAAATGATACATGACACAACAATCATGCTTGTAAGAGAAAAAAGAACATTAAGATTAAACGAATGGAAGTTTAGTGGAAGTGAGGGTTCATGGCAATATACATTTTGTTCCAAGTGCGACCAAGCACAGTCAGCAATCATAATTTGGAAGCTTAATACTTTCTGTGACATGTCATTCCAGATTGCTAGCTACTGAGAACATGTGAAGATTCATGACAAGAGTAACACACAGGAATGTACCTGTCCCTTCTCAGTAAAGAGCACTAGATTTCTCGCCATTTGCCATCTCAACAAATATGTCATGAGAAAAGCCAACCTCCAAACTTGCCATGGATGCTAGAACCACCTGCTAAATAATTGTTAACTTCAAGATTCCAACAATACAGTAGAGAACAGAGAAATATGTTACCCTAACCTTTGGAGCATCTCCCAATTTCTCAAGCTCTTCTTTGTTAATTATCAGCGTGATCTTTCTGTGACATAGAACATCAAGAGTTGTTAATAATAGAATCAGATGGAGCACAATTTATTTATTAAACTGTTCCTTTAATACAAATATACACAAATCTGAGGTGCAGCATTGGTTACAAAAGGCTAATAGCATGGCTCAAATGATAGGCTTCTAATAACTGCACAACTGAGACAAGACACAATAAAACTGTGACATCATGAAATGCATTAAAGAGGATTTCTAGTGAACATAGCACAAAAAGAACCAAATGAAGGTTTAATTAGAACTTATTGCTGTTTGAGGTCATACTTCAACAAGAAGGCGTTATTCTGCTGCTTTCAAAAGATTTTGCTATCTGATCACCCATCCATTCAAGAAAACTCTTGACATAGTCAACAGTACTTGTTTAATACATTTGTCAGAAAGTAGATAGGATACTGCAATGCGCTGTTCATCCCAGTACTGTAACATATCAAGACAGTCAGCACATTATTGAAATAACAGGAATACAGAGTCCAGCAATAGTGTCGGAGATTTTACCGTGTCCAATAATAAAAAAAAAGAAGCTCCAACACTCTACCAGCCGTATCAACAGGAAGTAGCACACTTCCACCAGTTGCTAAAACTTTAATTAATGAATCTGCATAAACCATGATGGCATTAGACAACAGTACAACACCATGGCTAGGATGCATCACATATATAATAAAGGTTAAAAAACACATCTTTTGGTAGCTCTAAAAATATCAACCATGGAACTTCGTCATGACATGACTAAACATAGATGCTAGAACTTATGAATACTACTGAAACTGCAAAAGTCTAAACAGAATAATAAAAGCAAATTCAGTGTTGAGTGCTGTACCAATGAAATCTTGATCTTGCTTTTTTTTCTATAGCCTTGATTGTTCAAAGCATTGTAAGCATCGGTTATCAGAACAGCTGGCCGCACTAACGATCCAAGAACAGTGCCATTCAAATGCCTGGGAAAAAATACAGCAATTTCGGTAGTTTATGCCTAAAAAACTAAATTAATTCTGGAAAAAAACAAGAAAGGATCCAACCTCTCTTTCCCGATGGTTGAAGTCAACAGCATACACAACATCCTCCCCATCTTTTGTAATCTTCCACACTGTCCCCCCCCAAAGATGCCCAGCCACATGTGGAGCAATAACAATCCCTTCACCTTTATCTACCAAGAGATATTACGTGAGTAGATGCAGTGTAGCAAGCCAAAATGGTGTACATCATCATGACCTTACTGACCATTCAGAAGGTAATTTTGGCGAAGTATTTCAATCTCACAACATTTTGGAATGCAGCATCAACATCATCCAAAGTAAACAAGTCAAAGTCTGAAACTTGCTGCAAAAAAATATTAAGTGGTAAGGGTCCACTTTGTGAACAAATATAGACTACAAAATGGGGTCCGGTTTTCTTTAGCACATTGGGAGGGAGAGAGGGATTCTATGGTATTGAAATGAGTGTGGTTAAAAAGTGTACGCCCTAGGAAAATATTGAGCACCATGAAGCTTACCCATCGAGATAGGAAATGGTCGTACATGGTCAAAAAGGCCAAGTCTAAACACGGGTTCTGTTGCATAAACTGGTGCAGAGAGCCCAAGATGTTTCATAGCATAAGGCAAAGCTCCTAGATGCATCATGTCAGGATGTGACAGAAGAACAGCATCTACAGTTGGTGCAACCCTGAAAAATATACAGTATCTATTAGTGTAAGTGAAAACTAACAATCAATTTGTTTCGACGATAAATAGCATATTGACACCAATGACATGTACGCATCTGCAGTGATGGAAAGTATCTCCTTTACACAACTGCTGGAGTGTAGGTTTTGGGGGAAAAAAAATGGAGTGCATCCTTGCATCCATATCTATAAGATGTGTAAATACAACAGACGGCAGGGAAATGAATGGTGAAAACGATTAGTCAGTGGGCAGGCAATGCACTTCGATTGGCATGGTGTTACACAAGGAGGCCAAAGCTTGGACAGAAGGAGCTACATGGTTTTATAGCATCAGATAGAGACTTATTTGCACCCTCTTACAAGAAACAACAGATATGAGCAAGAGTGTCAATTACACTAGACTAGGCATAGAAGATGTGGCATAATAGCAGGCCATTCAGTAACAAACATGCATCTAATCTAAGCACATAAATGTTATGTTAGGATGGATATGGATTTGTGAACATTCACCCTCCAACACGCACACAAGAATGCACATTGCGCAAGCACATCAGTCAAATCATTGGCATCTGTTGCAGCACCCAAAACCCTAGGACTAGAGAATCCACGAGTCCATCTACTCCTAGTCACGCAGAGGCACCAATCATCAGCCAGAATTTACACCACCCCTTGATCACTGAACAAATCAATGTTGCGCATTCCATTGGGCCAGCCGTCAACCAATCTGAGCGCAGCGCCAGCCAAACTCCCGACTCAACGCCAGAGGCAATTCGTCCAAAAGGTATACAAAAATGTGCGTCGGGCGCAGGAACCACTTCCACACGGGTAACTGAATCGACTACAAGCTAAGCTGACGAGTCAGGAGAGCAAGAAGAGAAGATGCGTACTTGGCGAGGGGTTGAAGTGCGAGGTATCGCACAGGTCCGTCCATCCGCAGTCGAGGAGGAAGCGGAAGCCGTCGACAGCGAGCAGGTAGCACAGGGGACCCTCCCCGTACGCCCCACTGAGAGGCGTCACCTGCACCGAAGTCCCCATCTGATCTGATAACTTCGGCGGCGGCGGCGGCGGCGGCGGTTCGACGGCGAGCGGTGGCCGCAGGCGGAGGATTCCGGGTGCCGTTTGGGAATGGGAAATCAGGGGTGTGCAGTCACCAAATCTCAGCCGGTGGTTGCGGATTCAACGGCAGCTTCACTAAAGTCGCGTAGCAGGCCAGTTTGAGCGGCCCATTCCAGCCCACGACGCCCAGAAACAGCAGCGACCATCTTTTTTTCTCCTGTGCCGTCATCCACGTCATCGCAGATGCGCATGCGCTCCACCGCCTCCGTCCTCGCAGCCACGGTGGTCTGACCTGGGGCGTGTTAAGTGCCGACCAACCGGCACACGTAGCGGCCCACGAAGCCCGCCCCGACGCCGTCTTCTTCCTCGCGTCAGTCGCCCCCGCCGCCACCGCCTCCGCCCCTGCCGCCGGCGCCCTAGGGCTCGTCGGTCCGCCTCCACCCTCCCCCCTCTTTGCTTCACAAATCGAAACCCTAACCCGCTCCGGCGACGGCGACGGCCTTCTTCTCCACCTCCGGCGGCGGCCGTCTTCTCCACCTCCGGCTACCTCGAGCTCCCCCCGCCGCCGACCCGTACCCATCCGGATGGGGCTTTCCCTGGCCCGAGCTCGGCGGCGCCCCCGCCGCCGAGCTCGCCGCCGGCCGAGCCCTGCCACCGCCGCCGTGTCGATGGCCGCGGCCAGGCCGGCCGGGCTCCCTTCTATGGCCGGGGGGGGAAGAGTAGACGGGGAGGCGAGGTCGCCGGAGGCGGGGCGCGCTGACCCTAAAGTTACGGCGAAGGGCGGAGCCCAGAAAGCGACGACGAGGGGCGGCGGCGACGGCGACGGCGAGGTGGGCGAGATGCGGCGTTGGGGCGGGCTTGTGGCGGGCTTCTAGCGGGCCATTGGGCCAAGCAGGCCTTGGGCCGGGTGGTCCGCCGGTCTGACCCGGCACCCATACGCCTCCCCTCCCCTCGTCGCGGCACAGAGGCGTGGCCCTCCCGATGGCCGCTCGTCGTCCGGTCGTGCTCCTTTGCATGAAGAAACTGATGATCATATATTCGCAGGATGTCCCTTTGCCAAGGAGTGGGTGAGGCTTGGATTCAGCCTCCCATAAGACAATGGTCACTTCTCAGGCAACCTCCAAAACCTTCCCAGGCATCATGGCATGCACCTATCCCACCAACGCACTTCAGCACCCTCATCGCGCTCTGTTGTTGGCAACTCTGGAAGCGAAGGAATGGAGTCATCTGTGTTTCGTCTCACCAGTCAGCAGTCGCCACACTGCCGGAATTCTACTCTATGTTCTAGAATACTCGCATGTGATTCAGGCTCGTGCTGGGTCTCGTTTTTAGCACAGTTGCACTAATTCAGGGTTACGATAATTTCATTTCAGAGCCCTTCCTCAGCTCATGTGCTCTGAGAAATGCTGTCGTGCCCAACAGACAAACAGGGATCTTCAGTCCAAGCGCACCCAGTCCATGTTCATCGAGTGCGGGCTGCTCATTTCGCCACCAGGTTTTTCTAATTTGAAGTTACCCTTAATAACACGAATGGTTTCATAGTGTAGTGGTTAGCACTCCAGACTTTGAATCTGGCGACCTGGGTTCGAATCCCGGTGAGACCTCTCATTATTTATTTCTTTTTGGTCTTTAAAATTCACGTTCTAATTATCTGGTTCTCTTTACAGAAACGTCATGCTAATAGCCAAATTAGCCCAAAAAAAAATTGTAGCTGTGCCTGATTGAGGACATTGTGTAATGTAAACGTGGTTCTCTCTCTTTTTTTTTTATCTTTTTTTAAAAAAAAAACTAAAAAGGCCAGGTCAACTTACATCATCACTAACAAATTAGGCGCCAGCCTGTGAACACGGCTTAACCCAGCAATGACCACCAGCTTTGAAAGGCAAGGTTGACTCAAACACGAAATCGACACACAGTTCTGCGTTTAGTGGCTTGTCTTTGTCAAAACCACGGACGAAATTGACTGCAACAAAGCTGTTAGTATAGTCAGCAGTTCTAGATACGCAGTAGCCAAGAGTCGTGATTACTGACAAGAAAAAACCTGTTGCCTGCTGTGGCAGGTTGCCCTCAGAATGGGCTGGCCCGTGTATTGAGCTTTTCTGTACACAATTTGAGGCATCTTTGTTGGAATGTTTACAGATCCACCGAAGAAGGGAAAGAATTGACCAAACAATGATGCCATATCTTTTTCTCAAAGCTTCATCTAGTATTCCACCCAATTGACGTCCAAATCCTTCAGCTTCAGGAGCCATTTCTGTGCATCTGGGGAAACATTGCCTTTATCAGGTATCACCCCGTGCTTCTTTGCCATCTCAGATGGGGATTCAGACCGGCTCTCATCATTCAAGTCGCCTTGCCTTCTAGGACGTCTTGGTTTAAGAGAGAGAAGGCGCGAAACCTCCTGCACCCCACCCCATTTTTTCCAATGCCCGAGCAATGTCATAACGGCCTACCAGCAGAGCATGAAAATCATTTCAAAAGCCAGACAAGGAAACTTCATGACACGACACCAATCTAACTTGCACATCTAACCTGAGAACAGGAGCCAATTTTCTGTTTTTCATGTAATGATGTTATAAATCTAAAGACATTTGTGCTAAAATGAATAAAACAGTAGGATGAAAGTGCCACAATACTTTCTTTTTTCATTTTCCAACAATGGACTACAGATATTACCTGCCCTCTCAAAAAGATTTTCTACTTGGCATATAAGAAGGATCCATCCCCCAACTTTTCTGGAACCGGCTGATCTGTATATAGTGATCAGATGTCAGAAGTTGAAAAATAATGAATATAGCATATGATGTTATAAATTCAATGGACAATTGGACACTCACTCTCATTCATACTAGAAATACAAGGGGACAAGTTTTAACTCTATTTGCAATATATGGTGCAAAACTATTCAAAGATTAAAAACATGGTTATACCTGTATTCTTGTGCTAGAATGGATATATATGATAAGCACAGGAGGGAGCTAAAGATATATGGTATTACCTCTTCTTGCAAGTTCTCCAGATTATCCCAATATCCTCTTGGTTTTCGATTTTTGTAAGAAAGAGAAAGGTTCATTATGCTGGCAATCTTCCGAACCCACCCATTCGTGTTATTGCCTTCTCGATATCCACCCTTCCATGAGACCGGAGATGCTTTCTCTTAGGCATGAAACCATACTGACCATACTCTGCAATGAAATTCTCAAGCTCTGATTTTAGGACCTCAATGTCCTTTTGCAACCCTGGGACTTTTGGTCTCTGTTTCATGGTACTGGATGAGCAAGACACAGATGCGTGCTCAGATTGCCTGCTTTCAGCATGATAAGCATCTGGGTCTATGGACATATCAGAATGAGCTGTGGAGTTGCTACCCTTGGCTCCAGCCTTTTCAATATAATCACGGATTGCACACAAGTTTGATGGAAGATCTTCATATATGACCTGTAACAGATTGATGAAAATGCACAGTCTGCTTTACTATTTCTAAACACATTAAACTTTATCAAAGCATTCAGCTGAAATAATCATAAAGGCACCACATACAATTAATCCAAGTAAGAGCACGAAAAAATCAGCCTATTGTCAAAAGCATATATAAAAAAAAATGTCAGAAACCATGATAATTTTTTGGGGGTCCTACTGTCCTTACTGCTATGGAATGTAGTCACCTGGAATTTGAAGAGCTGGAGATACGACATGACTTGTAAAACAAATGCTGTTAAAAATACCTTCAAGTTTTAAAATTGATATTTGAGAGGCGTAAGCCACCAAGAAAAATGGAGAAAATTGATCCCTGTTAGGTTCTTTCGAGATAATTAAGTTTAAACCAACCCAATACGAAATTTAACTATAGTAAGCTTATACTATTCGAGAAGGCACCATGCAAAGCACTTGTATAACCAAAACAGAATACAGTGTGCACAGAAAAGCCTACTTTAACCATCTTAAGATAACAAGACAAATGTTATATGAATTAAAGAAAATACTTATATGGCTTACCTCTTCAAGGATAGACTCAGAGAGAAAGGTGTCTCTATGCATCTTAGTCTCAACCATGTACTTCAACAGGGTGTGCTGATCCCCAAGTTGTTCTAAAAGCCCATTTCCCTTTAAATGAGTAAAAATCACCCTCAACTTGTTCAAACTTGATCTCTTGCTCAATTTTTTTCACGAAGATCCATAACAACACGGGCATGAAGGACCATATACAGCAGGCCTTTGCAACCCCTCCTAGAAAAAACGATTTTTAAAAGATATAATGCTTGAAAAAAAAAAACAAAGACTATCAGACTGAATTTACAAAAAACTTTCTTTCAGATGAGCACAATGAAAACAATCGAAAGTAAACTAAAACCAGGACAGAAGAGAAAACTGTGTATGACAGTATGACTTGAGGACTTTTTCATGCTGTGTTGTAAAAAACAAAGGACAACCTAAGCCAGGACTACTTCATATGTTCTAGTAAAACAGTTAACCACAAAATATGAAAGAAGATAACCACATATTCTACCTGCATTATGCGGACCTTGTTATTATCATCATTTAAGAATAATCCTGCTGATAGCCAGGTTTGGTACGAATCTATCAAATGAATTTTTGTTAGATCATACCTGTAATAAAATAAGAATGTGAACTCAACAGATTGTAGAAAAGATAGAACTACTTACTCGGGCAAATTCTCATATGCCGTGAGAACATTCCATACCTCTCGAACTGGTGTTTTCACAGTGATGCTAGCAAAAACACACCTATGAGCCCCCTCATGTTCCTTCATGCACACCGTACCACAGGATAAGACAAAACTTTAATGCCCTTCCCTTGATGGCTAAGAATCCAATAAGTATTGATATAAGTTTAGTAAATTACCAACATGCCATCAAATCTTCTTGAAGATGGATCTCATCTACCACGCAAGGCCTATCAATTCTGCATACGCGCTTCCATATACACCCCATTTGCTAATCAATTCAGAAGCAGGTGATGGAAGCACACTGCTAACACCAGAAGTGGGAGGTGCTTCTTTAAACTTACTAGAAGAAGTATCAACTGTTGTACTAAGGAATTTATCAGGCTGAGAAGAAGTAGATGATGGCTTCAAGTCCTCAACAGAGAATTTTCTCGAACCACAACTTTGATTTTCCAGATAAATTTTTTCAGCTCTACAAAGCCAAGGCACCAAGATTTACAGGAAGATCTGACCTTATAATCTTTTCAAGAAATATAGCCGGGAAATTGAATCTTGGTATCACATTAACTTCATACAGCAAAATTGCACTAGAGGACCTGCTAGCAAACAAAAAGCAAAATAGGCCGTATTAGACTTAATCTCCTTTTCCGCTCACTAGAAGTTTGAGACCTATTTAAGGGATAATGAAAAGAAGGGAAATTGTTTTTAGTCTGGGGCATCATGGTGAAATTGTTTTTCCAGTGATGAAATTAAGCTGGATGTTCATCAGAAGAAAATCAATAAATAAGGTAGTATACTTGTACTTCCTCCGTTTTCCAGTTACTTTCGCTTTTCTAGATCCATTTCTTTTTACTATGCATCTAGACATAGTGTATAACTGGTGCATAGCAAAAAATCAATGATCTGAAAAGCCAAAAAGAACTATAATTTGGAACGGAGGGAGTATATAATTATAAGATACATGTACTTATGTCTTTATTGATTTACCTCCCATCCCACTTTATCCTGAGAAAAGAAAAATGATCATCAGATGCATACCTTGGACCAGATCTTATGGACCATTTTCCTTCAAACTTCTTGAAGTCACCATCTACCATCGAGAAATGGAGTTCTCGCCCATTAATCTGAAAGCATAAATTGCATAATCATCAACGAATAATCAAGTAAGGCAATGTAACTTAATATGTAGAATAGAAAATGGAGGAGATCCATCATTGTTTTTCAGATTTGCTAAATATAACTCATACAACTAAGAAATATATCAGAGAGAAACACAATATATAGCGCAGCTCCACAGCAAGAAGAAGAACACATGCTCACAAATGCTGCATTCACACCCTCATGGACTGGCCAACTGACCATCTACTAGTACTTTTCAGTGGTTCACATCATGACATAACATTGTCGGCAATGACAAATGTTGGATACTCCAAAACTGTCCCATTGCAATTTAGCAGTTAATGGAAGTCAATCTGCGACAGCACGTACGGAATCATGGACTTCCTGCAGATCCAACACGACGCGTGCCTCAATGTGCCAGTACAATGCTTGCTGCAGGCCTCTGCTCCAGCCATATCCGCCCTTCATGCGGGCAGGGAATCGTCCCACTGCAAGCAAGCACGAATGCGGGCTTGACGAGGGCGCCATAAGTGCGATCACAGTTCACGGGCGACAAATCGAGACGAGAAAATGCGGACCTCTGGACGAGGTTGGGGATGAAGTCGGCGAGGCGCTCGTAGTCAGTGATGACCTGCCACAGGGTGTCGACGTCGGCGGCAACGGGCACGGACGCGAACACCCGCCGCTCCCGCCACGACACCACGTCCACGTCACACTTGACGCCGCGCGCCGAGCCGGTGGGCGCGGCCTCCGACGCGCCCGCGCGTCCTCCGTGGTAGTGCTGGTGGTCGGCGCCCCAGTGGTCCCCAGTGGCGGCCGCGGCCGCGGCGGCGACGGAGCGGCCGGAAGGGGCCCGCGAGCGCGGCCGCCGCGGAGCCGGGGGGCGCGCGCGCGCGAGGGTTGAGGGGCTCGGGATCCCCGGGAGGAAGAAGGCGACGGGCGAGGCGAGAGCTCTATCGCTCGTGCGCCGATACGAGCGGGAGAGTGTATACTTGGCCACTGGGAGTGGGAACTGGTGGTGCCCTGCTCGCCGAGGAAGGAGTAGGAGACGCGCGCGGTGACCGGGGACGGAGAGCCGTTGCCTCCGTCTCTGCCGAGTGGGACCCGCGGTGTCGTCCCACATGTCGGTGGCGTGGCTTGGGGTCGACGGCGACGAGCGATTGTTTCTGTTGCGACGGTGAGAGGCGAGTGGCGGATGTGTGGCGGGAAGGCGAGGAGGCACCATAGCCACTCGTGTTGTGATACATGTTGAGCCACGGCATAAAAACCTGAGGTCCTGTTTGGATCCTCTTGTACTCCATTTGAGAATCTGTTTTTTAGAAATTTTCTGTTTTTACAAATTGGGGGATTCAAACAGCCTAGTTTTTGCACATTTTTGCTATCAGTTTCTTATGATGATCCTGCGAGCAATAGATGAAGCCAGACTCTTAAAAAGTAAAAAATTGTGAATCCAAATAATCTGCTAGTTTTTGTTCCTTAGAATCTATATTTAAAAACTAGAGTTAAAAACTACAGTTTTTAGCATATAAGAGCATGCATGTTTTAGTCACTTTACTTTCAAAACAGGGGTGACTAAAATTAAGAAGTTAAGTATCTCAACTTTTATATTTAGTCACCGACTAAGAATCCAAACACCGACATGTACTTCAATAACCCGACTCTTACACTATCTTAATGTGGGTCCTGCAAGGCATATTTTAAACAAACCTACCAACATCCGTCATATCGCCTCTGTGCAACTAGAGTTGGCCACGTGCAGCGCTGATGGACTCCACCCCAATCATACGCGGGACAGAGAACGAAGGAGAGAATGAGCCGGACCACATATAGCCTCGGTACCTGAGCGAGATAGGCGTAGAACCAAGACATAGTCTCTTGTGTGAGCCTTCTCTCTCGTCCACCTAAGCAAGATGATGATTTGGAATCTTATAAGCTAGGCCGAGCCGACACTTGTTGGAGACGCCCTAATAACAATAGCCACATCAAATGTACCATGACGTCGTAGCATGCGATTGATCATCGAGTTATTGTTGGGTCAATGAAGCAACGCAAGATCGGATTTCTATCTTTGCATGGATTGCATGGTGTAAATTTATACGCCTCGGAATTGAATTCATTCTCTGCAGTTTTTATCTTTACCTAGGAAATTTAAACTAGAGCTATTTTTTTGGTAGTTTTTTTTTCGTGGCCACTATCCGTTGGCAACTTGGCATCTAATGACGGTGTTTGATTCTACAAATTGTATTAATGCAATCAGATTACGGAGAGGATCAACCCAATCAAAATAATGACAATCCTAGTGGATTCTGTGTGTTCTCTTTAGGCGTAACTAGTGTCGGTTTGTTCACACCAAGAAGAAGGGGGGAAAAACTGTGGTGTTGGCGTGTGGGGTGGAGTGGAGCAATAGCATGATGAGCAGAGTGGAGGGATATGGTGGCTGCCACAGGCAAAGTTAGAACTTTTAAATAAGAAGGTGGATAATACGACAACACCTCATAAGCATGTTTTGCGTGTATGAGGGATCATTAGACATGTTTGGATCTTTAGCCCTTGGGCTAATTTGAGGGATAAAGTTCAGTCTTTCATTTAGGCCTCTAAACTTTATCCCTTTGAGATGTTTGGATACCAGAGAGAGAGAGAGAGAGAGATGATGTAAACATGCCCATGGTCGCGTAGCAAGTGCAGTGGAGGGCATTGAGCTTGGCAATTGACGTTGTTGCAAGCGTGGAAGGATTGCCACTCCCTTTCATTCCTTTCTTCCTTGGTTCCATCCAAGTTTCTGAATAATAACTGTTTTTGAATGTGGAAAACTAACAATAATGATCAAGCTTCAAAAGACCCTGATACGTGTTCATAATTTAGAAATAAGCAAATCATCAAATCTGTTGTCGGATTAGGAATTGGTTCAGTTAGAAAACATATTCCTAGCGTACAGGGGTTTTGGCAGTGGCAAAGCAACCCATGCTGGATTTTGTCATTAAACAGGATTCAAGCTTAGCTTTACCTCTGTTGAAATTAACTAAGTAAAGTTTGTTCTTGAGGCGGCCCGTAAAGACAATAGAAGAATGCTCCCTTCTATAGATCTCCACACCATTATCCATAAAGAGACAATTGTAACCCATGTCACACAATTGAAAACGGACAACAAGTTGAATTAACGTGTAAGACATTATTAGTAATTAAATGCCCAAGGGTTATAGTAACTTTACTGAGACCAATCATTTCCCCTTAGAGTTATCACCAGATATGATATGGTCATTCGAATTTGTTAGTGATGGTGCACGACAACATCAAGAGTGATGGTGCACGACAACATCAAGAGTCTTGTAATTCAAAGCGTATTCACGTAACAATTTAGGGAAACGAATTGCTATTACTACTCAGAAGCCTGGAAAATTGCTTGATTTGGGATTTGAGATCGCCTAACAACAAATTTGAACACAGAACAAAGTCAAAAAATTGCTGGATTCAATTGCATTTACTAGCCGCCAATTCAGTCATACACAACAATTTTGAACTCAGAACAAGTCAAAAAAAATGTTTGATTTGGGATTTGACAAGCATAAGTCTATGATATATATTAAGAAGGTGTAGAGCCAAAACAAGTGACTCTTGATTGGAGATGATAAAGACGGGTGATAAAATACAGGTTCACTAACAGTCTACTACTTTATTCTAATGTTATCGCTACTAGTATTTGGTTCCCGTGGCGTAAAATTTTAAGGTGTCAGTTTTGTGGGATGTCAGAAAGGGTGTTTGGATATTATTAAAAAACTAATTATAGAACTCGCCTGTAGTGAGATAAATTTGTTAATACTAATTAACCTATCATTAGCACATGTTTGTTGTAGCCCAACATCGTCTAATCACGGATAATTAGGCTCAAAATTTTGTCTCATAAAATACACGTGACCTGTGTAATTAGTCACAATATTTTTTTAGTCTATACAGTATTTAATACTCTATGTACATGTTCAAACAGATGTGATAGGGTTTAAAGTTTTGGGGAATAATCAGCTCACTAAAAAGGTAGAAAAGAGAGAGAGAGATCGATTCCTTAATAATAAAACTACTCTGACAGGTCGAGCATCGACCAGTGCTCCCTGGGGCCAAGAAAAGCGGACTGCTTCGTTCAAGGTTCAACTGCGAGAAAGCTTCGAGCCAGAGCGGGGCCGAGGAGACGATGGTCGGGATCTTCTCCAGGTTCTCCGGCGGCGCCCACCGCCGCTCCAAGAGCGTGGCCGTGAGTTCTCTCCTCGCCCTCTTTCTCCTTTCTCTATCACGCCCCACTTTCTTCCATGTCGTTTCTGCTGTAGTTTACTTCCCCAACCCCAAGAAGGGATCTGCTTGTTTATAAGCCATATCTGGTCAACAGTAGGTTAGCTTAGCTTCTTGAAGCCGTGCAACTGTGCAAGGGTCAGATTCGGGCTGGTTTCATTTGACCCCCTATTTGTTCATGGGTGGATTCTGCTGTCTCAAGGACTCGGTATCTCACCTTTTTAGTTCCTCTTCTGATTCTTTGATCGGGTTGGTTTTATCTTTATGTTCTGTCGTTCCATTGAATTTGAATGGCCTTGCGGCTCAAAAATTGGGGAAAGTTGAGTGCTGTTGTTCTCACTATAAATCGCTTCATAAGAAATTTACAGTTACTATGTAGTCAGGTGGAACTATTGATTGGATAGAAGCCAAGCATCAGAAGTAACCCTAGTGAATTTGTGCAATTGGACCTTACTGTGATCAAATCTCGCCTAATTTATGGGAATTCCCCTTCATCCTGCAGGAGGTTGTCGAGACGTTGGCCCCCAACATGAGTACAGGAGAGTCTGATCCAGCAGCTGTTCCTGCAGAGAGCCCTCACGGTATTGAGGTTGGCGTTGAGTTCAAGCCGGTGGAGCACCCTGTTGAACCTCTCAATCTTGATGAGCCAGTAAAATGCCCACTTCCTGAGCCATCTATACTACATGTAAGCCATCCTACCAGTGCTTATAGAAAAGTCAGCTCTAGAAAATCACGTTGTTGACAAGGCGTTAACCTTCTTATCTTGCATCATTCAGCGTTAAACGGTATTAGGAATCTTACGTTACAGAATTAGTTACCTGATGTTTGAAAGTATCATTTCCCTTGTAACAAAAGCATCATACACTGCAAACTTATCGTTGCCTAATTGGTCTTAACTGATCGATGGATGATAGGATAGGAAGGTATGGAGTGAAGGACAAGGTGTTTTCAGTATCAAATGAAGACCAATTAGCAATCTTTCTTGTGTTGCAGACTTAAGTGTTAATTATATTAGCGAACTGCCTTGAGTTGCAGAATTTAGTGTTTGTGTGAACAACAAACTGCTAGATTTCATCTTACCTTTCTGATTAACAGTCTGGTTTTGTATGCTTGAAGTTCAATATTTCCTTAACAGCAAAGCATGAGATCTTTCAGACTTAACTCGTCCCCCTTGCTGGTTTTATTGGCTGATGGTCTGATGGATGCTAGGATGGGAGGATATGGAAGGAGAAAATGTCTTCAGTTGGCACGAGGGTGAGAACAGACCTGCCGGTCGTGAAGGAAGGGTCACAGCTCGAGCCTGACAGTAGCAGTGCTAGGTCACGATCTGCAGTTCCAAGGCGTGCTATATTGCCCTCCGTAAGTGCGCCTGAGCACAACATCCTAGCGCTGCTTGACGAATACGACGTCTCTGGGAGCCGTGGCCCTGTTGAATGAGCTTGAGTTGGGCGTGGCCAACGCATTTGTAGCTAAACTGTGTTTGGGCATCTGCCTTTACCTCTTTCCACTTGTCAAGTGCCACGAGCTGATATGAATACATACAGCAACCTTATGTCTGGAAAGAATTGGAACTACACAACAGATCTTTTGTCTGGGTTTTGTATCTATCTATAAATACCAGTGAAAACATTTTGGGGAAATTGCCTCGCACTTGTCAAAGACAGTAATGGTTACTGAAACACTTGGTTTTGTGTTGTAACTTTGCACTGTTGAGTGCCATCATGCAGTTGTCAAGTGCAGACTGTACTTGAAAATTTGTTTACCGGCGTGTTTAGCCGTTTGTGTTGTTATGACAATGCTGCCGGAAACATTTTACTTTGTGAGACGCCTCGACTTGTGGCGCCAATAGTGGGACGCCTCGACTTGTGGCACAGCGGAATCATTTTAACTTTGCGAGAGCATGTAACTTATATAAGATAATTTTTATTTTGAGAGAGAATGGCACGTATCGAATGGCGGCGACAGGACATTGTCGTGCACCGCTAAATTCATTCACGACCAGAGCTGTACGACACATCTAAGTGCAAAACAATGCCAAAACCATTACAACTACTGCCGATTATTTGTCAGAACAAATCAGACAATTTTATTACAAGCAATCACTAGAAGAAAAATAGAAGACTGACCCAACAAGTATCATGCATCAAAACGGCCAGCTTTGTTGGGCGTGACCTGTCGCCAAAGTTTCCATCACAAGCCACATGTAATCCTCTGGCCTATCGCCAGAGTTACCATCACAGGCCACATGTAATCCTCATCTCTTATCAAGTTACCATCGCCTACCACCGAAGACCCCTCTAGTAGGGTGACTGGGTGAGGGGAGCAAAAGAATAACACCGGGCATGGAAAACGCCTGCCCGATGAAACAATCTATCCCGGGGGAAACAGTACATGCCACGGCAAAACGGGGGTGAAAGAGAAAAAATGGTCAACCTAGGCATTCTGCTTTGGCTCCTCACCAGCTAATCTTCTCCGCTGCTGGTGCTCAGCAACCTTGTAGTCCACAACCTCACGGAACAGGCCTGGGGTGAGCTCGCAGTCTTTGCTCCCATAGACCGCAGCCTGGACGCTTGCCATCATTTTTGCGATCTCTCTTCCAGAGAAGCCCTGGGTCTTGGACGCCGCCTCCTGGAGCAGGTCGTCAGTGATGCCTTTCACCTCAATCTTCTTTGGCTGGCGGCGGAAGAACCAGAGCCAGCTCTTCTCATGTTTGTCACTGGCCTTAATGATATACTTATCCAGGTATAGCTTCAGGAGCTTGAATCGCTCATCTTCCCCAGGCAGGGGAAATTCCAGGACCTCATCAATACGGTCGGCGAGCAGCAGAGTCAAGATCACTGGGCCTGTTGGTGGCAAGTGCAAGGACAATGTCCTTAGATTGGTCACCTGTGCGGAAGAGGAGAGCATTCAGGGCACTCCTTTGAGCTTCACTCATGTAAGTTTTATTCCGTCTGCAGGGTACAAAAAAATCAGTCTGAGATGTCAACAATACAGTTGCAAGTTAAGGGCGAGAAAACACATCTGAAATATAATTGGATCTCAGACACTCAAATACAACAATGATAGAAAACCATTGGTGCAATAAACTTCAATTACAAAATATTAATAAGTGCAGTGGGCGTTCTAGCAAAGCCACCTTGCCCCCAACCCAACACACACAAAAAGAAAAGTTGTAATGTACTTAATTTCACTGCTTAACTTTTCCTAAAAAAAAAAAAACACTGCTTAACTGCCCCCTCTCTATACATTTCAAGTCACTGAACAGTTGGTGATTAGTTATAGTTATAGATGATTAGTTATATATGCGCGCATTTTTCTATTTCAAAGTTATTTGTGATAGATGAATAACAGTCAAAGAGTCAATAATGATAGATTTGAATTCTTGGTAATGACAAAAATATCGCTATAAGCTAGCAGCAGAAAAGAATTTCTGAACTCCATGTTATAATGCTGAAAATTCAAATGATGTCATGGAGCCATGGAGGTGCAAACAAGAAAAGTATCTGGAGATTTTGTTTTCACTTACTCGCACAAGAAAGCATCTGCTTCATCTATGAAGAGGAGCAAACCCCTATTAGATTTCTTCGCCCAGTCAAACAATTGATGAATCTTGGTGACTGCTTGTGATCCCAATGGCGCAACATCTCCACCGGTCATTAGTGCATAATCTAATCCCTGTAAGTGGCGACAACATTAGTGGGACAGTAGCATTTTTCAAACGTTTTTATTAATGCTGACATTAAGTATGGTCTATGAAACATACAGAATTGCGAGCTAGTTCTCGTGCTGCCATGGTTTTCCCTGTCCCGGGAGGCCCATAGAAAAGCATGTTCCTGAAAGGAGCTTGATGAAGTTTTGTATTGGCCGTGGCATTAGCAAGCTGCTTCACTCTCTTCTGGAGAGAAGGATTTAGAATAACATCACCAAACCCATTCCCATCCTTCCCTAGGTTGCTTCCATTCTTCAGTTTGCTAGTCAGGGTACTTGTAGCACGTGAGAGGGAACCAGACCAGGGATATTTCCCTCGTGATGACTCCCTTATCAGTGATGGCTGACCTAGAATACGATCAACATAGCCCCAGACTACTCTTGCACCCTCCCTGGGAAAAAATATGTGAATATATGTAAGGGCATCAAGCAGAAAACAGAATCAGCAAAAGGTTCTTTTAGTGCATGAATGAAGAGAAAAACTACTACACAAACATCAACACAAAGGTTATGTTCATTTGTGCAGATTCCTCTTCCATCATTTGAAATATATGCATTGATCTTGAAACAAAATGTGGTAGATACAGGAATCACCCAAATCAAACAAAGGGACAAATTTAGAAGAAACAAAGCAACTAATCATACTGTGACTACTTCTAGAATTCAAACCAGTATATTGCATAAGATGTAACTTTGGCATCACAGCTAGTTTCATATTCATCAATGAGTTTATTTAAAAGCTGAGAGGTGGATACTAACTTATGTGCTCCAATGCACAGTAAGAAACAACAGAGTTATGGTGAGTGAAACACACAACTAAAACCAGAAATCACATAGAGCACCATGAACTTTACCTTGTTGTGTATATCCCTGCAGCAAGTGCTGTTATACCTCCCACTGCTACCACTAGCTTATTTTGATCAGTTAATATCGTTCAAGAAACCACCTGAGGAAAAAAAGGGAACAATGATATCACAAAACCAAGGTGTCACAAAGCTTTATATGTCAGCACTGATGTTTCATAGTATAATAAGCATATAAAGACCCCTAACATCCCGGATACAACATAGGAGTAAATAGTTTTAGTAAAGTAACATTATGCTGGTACCTATAGTATCCAAATACCAGTTTTAATTGCAAGTAATAACTTTGGAAGTATTATCAAATCACCCCAAGTTATTGACACAAACCATTAAGAATAGGTTAAGAGAACTGCAGAACAAGGTCCAATAAAGAACTATTCACTTAGTAAGGCATATACCTCCTACATGCTCAAAGGTTGTATTTATTACTTGGATCCACTTCTCCCTGTCAGCATTTATCTCCTCCAAAAGCAATCGCCTCTTCACATCTTCAGTTTGCCTTGTTACTAGTATTCTCCCCTCTGCCTCTGCCATCGCTTTCTTTGCAGCGGTCGCCTGCGCTAGATCGGCCCTCTCCCTCTCTGTCTGTCTCCGTTTTTCCTGGATTTGCTCCTCAGTTGCCTGCCTGATCTGCTCTAGTCTAATCCCAGATTCCTCTTGCATCTTCACGAGCTCCTGGTTCCTTATCCTCTGCGCCTCATGTTCAGCCAGCAGTCGCTTTCTTTTAGATCATCCTCGTACTGAGCCGCTGTCGAATTATTTTTAGCTCGCTGTTGATCAATTTTTTCCTTTCTTCGTAATCCACCCGTTTTTGCACCTACAAAATGGCTCATGTTACAAAATAAATTTGAGCACAATATAATTCATGAATTAATAACAGAGCAAAAAAAATATACTCCCAAATTTTAAGTCGTTCTGGCTTTCTGAATACAAAGCTTTTACTATGTAAAGACATGTCTAGGTGCATAGCAAAAGCTGTGCCTAGAAAAGCCAGAACAATTTACAATTTAAAATGGAGGGAGTGCTTAATATCACAACTTTTTTTAACAATTAAAACATTTATTATGAGAATGAAACAATTTAATAAACTATAAAACCCTCCAATAAAAAAGCAAGTATCTCGCATGCTTGCTGCAAAACTATTCCATTTTCACCAAATGTCTTTACAAATACATAGGTGACAATAATAAAAAAAGAAAGAGATTTGTCTTGAAAAAAACTATGTTATGTAGACTATCAGTGTGCAAAGTGACACTTGTGACTGTTGAAATTATGCAACGGTAAAAATCAATTTATCACACTATTTAATGAATAAATAAGGGTGACATGATCTGAAGTACTTGATGTGTAATAGAACCAACACACAAACATAAACTCAGTTCAAGTTAATCAATAGCATTCTGACAGACTTGTAAAATACTGCAAAAATTGGAGCAGTAATAATGAATAAGTAATTCTAAGATGTTGCATGTTGATCACCAACATTTGTGTTGCAGACAGTCAAGAAGGTCAGAGTCCGTACAATATGGTAGCACAATTCAGGATTTCAAGAATAATAAAGAGTTTTGTGAAGCAGTTTGTTAACAGCAGCAGAGAATAAAACCAGTCATCAACAGGAATGCAAACACTATGGAAGCACATGACTGAAGGTCCTATATCCATGGCAATTACGAACTTGTGATGCTCATTTTGGAGTTTCCAGGAGGGCATAGAATCTTCATTTATAATCTTAAATCTAGAAACCATTTTTTTTTCATGCAATGTTCTCTAAACTAGCTCCTTACTGCTTACCCCAGACGAGATGAGCTTGGGACTAAGGCTTTGCAACTATTAAGTTAGTCGGAGAAAGTGATAATTCCTTCGTGCAAAATATCATAACCAACAAATTAAACAGTGATGGGATGAGAGATGTCTCACAAGCTCGATCTCGGCCAGTGCCTTCTGCAACTCGAGTTTCTTCGCAGCTATTTCCTGCTGGCGCGTCTCCTCCTGCTTCTTCATAAGCTCAAACAGCTGCACAATCACAGGTGGAAACACACCCCCAGTCAAAACCCGCGGGACAACGAAACAAGGAAAAAAAAAGAACCAACGAGAAAGCCCCTCGAAAAAATGCCCCCACCTTTTTTGGGGTCCGGCGACTTAACGATCTGTTTAAGCGCCTCCACCCCACGCCCAGCGGCTCGGGGTCGAAGCCCGCGGCACTGGTGCGTGCGTGCTGCGTCGAAACCTTCGGCGCCTGCGGCTCCTCCGGGGCATCCTCGCGCCGCCCGCCCGACGGCGGTGGGGACTGCTGGGGCGGCGGCGCGGCGGTAGCAGGGGCCTGCGCGGGGGCGGAGGAGTAGAAGCCGGGGAAGCGGAAGGTGGAGCCGCCCCCGTCGGCGTGGGCCCGCTCGGAGGAGAGCGCGAAGGCGGCCCCGCGGAGACGGCCGCGGCCGCTGCCTTGGCGGCGGCGGCGGCGGCCATGGTTGTGAAGTCGTGTGGGTTTGGGCGGGTAGGGTTTAAGGCAGGCTGGCTGGCCGGCCGCCCGTCTCGATCAAAACCGCGCTAGGAGATGCGAGTATTTGTGCGTGGGCAGGTCGTCTTGCGGCCCAAGAAGGTCGGCGGCTTTACTTTCTTTCTTGTTCTTGGGATACAATACAACACAGCAGGGGCTCTCTAGAGTTCGCTTCTGATATTTTCCAGTTTTCAGTGGGGACAATGTTTATTCTTTTTTTGAGAGACAGTGGGGACAGGACAATGTTAGTGTCTTATTGCGTTACGTTATGACGATAAATTATTTATAGATATATTTTTATATAGTATACTATTATTATTCAGCATTATTAATTCATAAAAATCAAATAATTTATTATGGTTTTACACGCAGACATTGTTTATGTTTGGATACCGCAGTCATCGCCAGTACATGATACCCCTGAGAGGCTGAGGGTCTATTTCCACCTTGTTTGTTATATATAGGTCATGTTTGATACCAAGGCAAATTGATAGCTAGCTAAAAAATAACATAAATATATTTTTTTTTTAAAAAACTAAAGTAGCTATAGTGTATGAAAATAAAAAGAGTTAATAAGTGGACAAGTTTTTTAACTAGCTGTTAACCAACTAGCTAGCCAATCATAGCTAATTTAAACCAGTTTTAGCTTCAGCGAGTAATTAGCCATGCGCATCCAAACAAATGTTTGTACTATGGATCGCATGATCCGTGGAGGGCCAAAGAGGCAAGCAATGCACCAAGCTTTGTTGCCACGCTTAAAAGGAGTTGAACGCGATGATAGAATGAAAAACTCCTCCGATTCTAAATTATAAGACATTTTTAATATGTAACTTCTATTGTACATTTAGAGAAACACAATGTCTAAATATATAGAAAAATAATATATCTAGAAAAGCATCTTGAAATGAACATAGTAGCAAGGAAAAAAAATAATATGTCAATTCTTTGATTGACAATTTAGAAGATCATTATTTTTTTTTTTTTTTTTTTTTTTAGATAGATTTTTTCGACTGTTTTTTTAGATAGATTGGGAGGAGAGGAGAGAGCTCTTCGACTGTTTTTTTAGACAAAAGAGGAGCATTGACTTTATTTAGTTCAGATTTTTTTTTTAGGGAGAATGATACGATGGTCATACGGGCCCAACTAGGTTAACTACCCCAGAGAAAGTCACCCAAACGTTAAAGCAAGCCCATTCGCAGACAACGGCTGAAGCCCACGAGCCCGCTCGCGTTAACCCTTTCGGCGGGCGTTTCGACGCGCCCGGCCGCGTCCGCCGCCGTCGCCGAGCATGCCGCGGTGGTCGTCCCCGAAGGATCCCGCCCTGGAGGCGGCGCTCCGGCGCAACCGCCGCTGGATCGTCAACAACCAGATCAAGCGCCTCCTCCTCCGCTTCCCGTCCCGCACGGCGCCCGTGCGCTTCCTCCAGTCCCGCTTCAAGACGCTCGATCTCATGGGCCGCGCCGCCAACTGGCTTGGCAAGTACCCTTCCTGCTTTGAGATCTTCTCCGCCGACGCCGGTGGCGGTGAGCAGGAGCCCCACTTCGGCTTCACCAAGAGGATGGCGGCGCTCGTCTGCGCGGAGGAGGCTGCCGTCGTGGCCTCCGAGCCGGCCATGGCGGACCGCCTCGCGCGCGTGCTCATGCTCGCCCGCGGCCGCCGGTTACAGGTTTCCAAACTCGCCGCGCTGCGGGCCCGCTCGGCCTCCCCGACGACTACCTCCTCCGCATCCTCCCCGCCAACACCGACCTCTTCCGCCTCACAAACCCCTACCCACACCGCCGCAATGCCGCTGAGCTAGAGCTCGTCAAATGGGCGCCCTCGCTCGCCGTCTCCGCCGTCGAGGCCGCCGCGGCCGCGAGCGACTCGACCCCACGGTTCACCTGCTCGCTACCGGCCTCATGGGTCAAGTCGCACGCCAAGATGGAGGATTTCAACGCCTCCACGCCTTACATCTCGCCCTACTCGGAGGAGTGGGCTTTGCCGGGCACGGACGCCGAAGCTGAGAAGCGATCGGTGGCCGTGGTGCACGAGCCCTCTCCCTCACCCTGTGGAGGAAGATGTCAATTTTGAAGCTGGAGCATTTTAGGTGGGAGTTTGGGCTGCCGGAGGACACAGTGAGGATGCTGCTCCGGCACCCCTGCCTCTTTTATGTGTCAAATCGGTACAAGATACATACAGTGGTGCTCCGTGAGGGCTACGAGGGGTCAGAGCTGAGGGAGAAGGATCCGGTGGTGTTGGCCAAGGATCGGCTCGGGGAGCTCATGCAGGAGGGGCTGCATGAGTATAACCAACGGCGGCAAGCAGTGAATTTTGAGAAGAAGAGGAGGAGAGGGGAGGTTGAGGTAAAGAAAGAGAAAGAGGTGGAGGATGAGGAAGCGGTGCGCTTGGATAGTGCAGAGAAAAGGGAGGAGAGGAGACGGTTTTATAAGGTGTTGTTCGGTGATGGGAATCGGTAATTCCCCAAGTTTTGCTGTGCTGATATTGAGAGGCAGGTGAACATGAACATCATCAGTGCATAGCTTACTAATTGGGGTTTGAGCGTTGCCATTATGTGATATATGAAAACATTTGCCTGTGGTCATGGTCTTGTGGATGCGATAAGGTTGGCAAACTATTGCAGCTGAAAATGGTACCAATGTGTGTTGTTGTCTTGTCGCACAGAATGGAATTAGTTAACTGTTAACTAGAATATATGACTGAAGAGAGGATCCCTACAGGCACCAGATGCTTTGATCTGTCCACGATCGCAACAATTTAACCATTTGGGACAAGGCAATAAGATAAGTATTGTTGCAGAGGCAGCAGAATATATTGCGGCAAGGAATGTGGTTTGTGCTGTTGGCATGGGATGTTGCTGTTATTGTGGCCACCTGTTGTGTGGACAAGTGTGTCATTAGCCTGAGTGAATGAAAAGAGAAAAGGTGGAAAACATTTTCTGTGCGCACATGGATTTTGATGGTAGGGATGAATGCAGTGGGTATGTCTTGTCCAGGGAGGTCTGCTGCTCATGTTGTACAACGGCTACAAGGTGGCATCTGGTTCTCTTGTTGCTCAAGTGTCACATCGGCCTTCCCACTCGGCAGTGGGGAAAACAAAACCGAAGAGTTTCTGATCTGGTGTTAGGATACAGTGATTTGGCGTGAGGCCATCAAGGGATACTTGGAGGTGCCCGTGTCCTCCCCTGTTAGTGCCCTAGGCATCAGCAAGCAACTCCCGTGAGATCTCTCTATCCTCCTTTCTTTATACTTCCATCTCTCAGTTTGAATGTGAAACATCAAGTGGGTAGTGTAGCTAAACTATCTGGGATCCAAATTCGATGTGTTCGTGTTGTTAGGGATGAGGTGAAGAAGATCCCGTGGACCACCAGTATTTTGAGAGGACAAAGTAAATAGGGTGTTGATTTTGAAGTAGATAGAGGAAAAAGTACCCTAGCTGATAAATTAACACTTCTATTTTCATCTATTAGCTTCGTATAATTGATGAATTTCTTGGACTGTGGAGCAGATACTTGAGTTATGTTTTGCTAAAATAAGATCTTGTCTAATATCATAAAATTTCGTATTTTTATTGGTGGTGGTGCTTGTTATTTCTTGTTCATTTTATTTTCACCATGAACAAGGCTTGCTTGGATCAGAAATATCTTAAGCACATGACTTATCATCCTATATGCTTTATAGGGTTATATGATAGCATCATGCCAACTTGTCAAGTTACCTTTTTTTTTTGTCTTGAGTGATGTCAAATACTTAAAAAAAGTAGAAAGCATGGTTTCAACAAAGTCTTGTGATACTTGATATTATTTACTTTGCTACTGATTGCCATCCAGGTGGACAATTGAAACAAATTTCTGCCAGATAATTTTACCATCTGGACAAAAAATCTTGGTGATGAGTTCTCTTGGTTAGTTGGTTCCCTCTCTCATCTAGACTGGCTGGTTGCCCTCATTATGGTCTTTGATAAGAGTGGCGTTCAAACTGAATCTGTGTTCTCATTCAACCTTAATTGCATTTTCCATCTAAGTTTAATATATTACGAACGTTATAATTTTCTGGGTCTAAATTTTAAATCCTCAATACTAAAATAGGATAGTTGTCTCAAATAATTATGCAGCAATCCTCATTGCTTACTCTCCAGAGTTGGGCTGCCAATGATGGTCTGCAGAGAAAACAGATTTTAGAATACTGGAGGCATATGAAAAGGCTTGGGAGACAAATTCTGATCCATGCCCTGAATGTTTGAAACTTGGAATAAATGGAAGTGAGGCGCCAAGTGCTGTGGCTTGTTATCTGAGGAAAAGCTATGCATAGAGATCAGAAACTCTTATCTCACAATGGTGCATTGAGAAGAACATAGGAGATACTGAGGCCTGTGCTTCCAGTGCTGACTTTGAAAGCCATATTAATTTTAGCTGCCCATTTGGTTGTAAACCTTTAAATGTTAATTTTTTCTTCCTCAAATTTCTATTACACCTGTGCCACCAAGCATTTCTTGTTTCCAGTGATCAATCTGGTACGACCTAAGGAGCGTAGGGCGTACGTATGGTATACCGGTGGCCGGGGCTTGCGTTCCCGGCGGCGAGGAGCGAGCGTGTGAGGAGGCGCTATTGTCGGACGGTGAATAAGAAGAACAGGAAGCAGGGTTAGGAGAGTTTATCTCTTCCTTGGCTGATTCCATTATGCATAGGACTCTTAGTACTTATACAATTCTTGACTCAACCAACTAGAAAAGCCTAACAAACCAACCGACTAGCAAGCCTAACAAACCAAATCTTAAAGGCCTAAGACTTCATAACAAATCCTAATCGAGTAACAGACTCCATATCTCCACTGACTACTCATTAGCCACGTTGACGACGACGATATATGGTGCCGGTCATAACACAATCCATTATCATGAACTCTAAATTAAGTATGGATCAATTATTTGTAGCAATGAAATCTTATATGTTTATGGACTCTAATGAAAAAGGCCTATAGGATGGCCAATACATGGAGCCGACTCTTTGGTGCTCTTTCTGCGCATATGTGGTTTTGGATGAGAATTCTGGAAGCAGTGCTCCATCCTTGGTTGAAAAGGATGGTAGGTTAATAAAGGCCATAGAGGACTAAATTGGCACTGGAGTGTTGATAGCATTGCTTGTTCTGTGCTACTGAAAAACTATAGCATAGCATGCTAAGGTCCCTATCAAACGTAACTTCAGCTATTATAATTTGTTGGCCCTCCTTTAATGACGTGCAATCTATGCACAAGTATGCTACTATACATTGTTCAGTTTAAAATCATGTATTATCTGTCCCTTATTATTCATTTTCATTCTGACAGGATCTACAAATGATGAATCCAATTATGATTATTTAGTATGAGATTCTGTCCCATGGATTTTATGGCCAGTGGGGATTCATTATTGAGACATTTAGATCAGAAGCTTTGAAAGATCAGATGAAGCTGATGGTATGTTGGATCACACACATCAAGTTGTGAAGGCCAGCATGCAACCCTCTTCTGTGACACCGATGGAAACTGGTAAAGAAAACAATGTAACTCAACCACAGAACCGATGGCGGTGGTCATGTGGATACGACCATTGTTAGTAGCGCAGAGGATCATCAAATTGACGTTCCAGAGGCTAACCACCTTTTTGGGGACAAGCATTAATGCATTATGGTCTACTAGATGGCATGGCGAAGCTGATGTTGGAGACTGGCAACATGCGATCCAACCTGCTCATGCCTTTGAAGCTGGCCATGAAAATGGTATGGTAGCCATGTTTCCATCGGTGTCACAGAAGAGGGTTGCATGCTGGCCTTGTGTCACAGAAGAGGGTTCCAAAATCTGATTTCTCTCTAGGAACAGAAGAATTTGTTTGGTAGGAATTCTTCTGTTGCTAGAGAGAAATGGTTCAGGAGCATCCTTTTCAAATGAGACCTAATTTTCTCAAATGTGAAATCGATATTATTTTTCAAGAACCATATGATGGTACTATCAATATGAATTAAGACTTGGGTTACATGACTTGACCTTGTGTCATGTTTCTATGCCTAACCATAGCCTATCGGCTGCCAAGATTGGTCGTTTTATGTGTAAATTGTTGGTCTGCTCAGCATCAACATGATGTAAAAAAGTTATCTTCGTACTAGATAAGGCAAAGACAACAAGACAGGTCCTTGAACTTGACTGATGTGTCATGTAAGTCTCTGAACTTTCAAGGTGATCATCACATGTTTAGGGACTCACACTTTAGGGACCTTAATCACACCGTATGTTAAATTTAAAGACCTACCATTACCACTTTAAAAGTTCGGGGAAAATGACACCTCGGGCCAAGTTTAAGGGTAGGAGGTGCATTTTGCTCAAGCTTTTACACTGCCGCAGCCGTTAACATGTTTAGAGACCGGTAGGTGGGCCTATGTTGTCAATATTCAGTCTGGATTTGGACTGTTTGGTGGCTTTGGACTTGAACCTTATCCTTGAGCCTAATTGGTTTGTCGCGGCATCGCCTTTGCCCAGCTACCATTTGCCCGCTCCAACTCTTGGATGACATTCAACAGCTCAAGAAAATCCCGAAAATCCCAGCGCTGCTCCCCAGCCACAAATCGCTTGCACGTGGGGCCCAGTAGCGCGGTGTCCATATCTGCAACAGCAACCTCTGCACACAGTGAGGTCGGGAGCATGGCGGCCACGGTGGCGAGAGACGCGCGATTTTTACCCGTCACGGTAACCGAATCTTGTGAACACAAGAGCTCCATGTGGCCACCGGCCACGGTTCGGCAATGGTAGTTTCGTCACACTCACACTGCTCTGCTCCACCGCTCGCCGATGGTGCTAGCATAGCATGGTGGGAGGTCTAGTTCTGTCCCAGGCGCAGACGCACCAGGTCGCCACACCAAGAACCGCCGCACCGGCGCCGGCGCAGGCGTTGGAGAAGAGGCCGAGGGACCAGGCGCAGCCATGTGGCACGGCCGCGGCGGCGGCGGCGGCGGCCGTCTCGGTGCGGAGCTTGGACGACGTCAGGAAGGCGCACGCGCGGCACATCAAGCTGGGCCTCGACCAGTGCCCGCGGCACGCGCGGCCGCTGCTCGCGGCGTGCGCGCTCTCGGGCTGGCCGAGCGGCATGGAGCTCGCGGCGTCCATCTTCGAGTCGCTCGTCGAGCCGGAGGCCTTCGATTACAACACCCTGATGCGCGGCCATGTCAGCGGCGGCCGCGGCGACCGTGAACCGGCGGCCGCGCTGCGCCTGTACGTTGACATGCTGGAGGCCGGCGTCGGGCCTGACAGCTACACGTTCCCGTTCGTACTCAAGGCGTGCGCGCAGCTCGCGGCCTTGGTAGAAGGGAGGCAGGTGACAGCTTCAGCTCGCACTCAACCAAGCAGTGCGCTCCTCTGCAATCGTTGACGCGGTGGCCGCGGGGATGTGACATTTCTTTGTTTCCATTAGCAGCTGCAGGCGCACATCGTGAAGCTCGGGTTCCAGCACGACGAGCACGTGCAGAACAGTCTGATCAGCTTCTACGGCAAGTGCGGCGAGCCGGCGATGGCTCGTCTGGCGTTTGACCAGGTGGATGCCGAGGAGCAGACGACGGCTTCCTGGAGCGCACTCTCGCGGCGTACACCAAGGCCGGGCTGTGGGGCGAATGCCTCGAGTCGTTCGGCGCGATGGTGCTCGGTGGGTGGAGGCCCGACGAGAGCTCCATGGTCAGCGCGCTCTCGGCGTGCGCGCACCTGGGTTTCCTTCGACGTCGGGCGAAGCGTCCACTGCGCGCTGCTGCGGAACACCACGAGGCTGAACACCATCATGCAGACGTCCCTGGTGGACATGTACGCCAAGTGCGGCAGCATCGAGAAGGCCGCGGCGGTGTTCGACGCGGTGGAGGACAAGAACGCGTGGACGTACAGCGCCATGCTATCCGGCTTGGCGATGCACGGAGACGGGCCGAAGGCGTTGCAGGTGTTCGACGCGATGGTCCGGGAGGGCCACGCGCCCGACGCGGGCGGCGTACGTCGGCGTGCTTAACGCCTGCAGCCGCGCCGGGCTGCTCGAGGACGGGCTGCGGTGCTTCGACCGCATGCGGCTGGAGCACAAGGTCGCGCCCAACACTCAGCACTACGGCTGCATGGTGGACCTGATGGCGCGCGCCGGAAGGCTGGACGACGCGCGCGCTCATCGGGAGCATGCCCACGGGGCCGACGGACACGGCCTGGCGAAGCCTGCTGAACGCGTGCCGGATCCACGGCGACCTGGATCTCGCCGAGCGCGCCCTTGAGGAGCTGAGGCGCCTCGGCTCCGCCAACGCGGGAGACTACGTCATCGTCGCGGACATGCACGCCAGGGCCAAGAACTGGGCCGCCGCCGCCGCGCTCCGGACAGAGGCGGTCGACTGGGGCCTCGCGCAGTCCCCGGGTTCAGCGCCGTCGAGGTACGCGGCGAGCTGCACCGGTTCGTGTCGCAGGACATGTCGCACCCGCGGACGCGCGACATCTACGAGATGCTCCACCAGATGGAGTGGCAGCTGCGGTTCGACGGCTACAAACCTGACACGTCGGAGGTGGCGCTGGACGTGGATGAAGAGGAGAAGCGGCGCGTGGTCGCCGCGCATAGCCAGAAGCTGGCCATGGCGTTCGGTCTGATCAGCACGCCGGAGGGGGCGCCGGTGAGGGTCGTGACCAACCTCCGGATGAGCAAGGAATGCCACGCGTACAGCGCACTGATCTCGGAGATCTTCGGGCGGGAGATCGTCATCAGGGACCGGAACCGGCTCCACCGGTTCAGGCGCGGCGCCTGCACTTGCAGAGACTACTGGTAACGGTTCCGTTGGTGTGAACTGTGATCGATGGTGTAAATATCAACAATGATTTTTTTCTTTGTTCCTGCAATTCAGTGTATGTATGATTCCTTTGCTGTGTATGGAATACATGGTACACATTTTCTACAAAAATGTTTGAACATTTGTTGGCACTTCAAAGGCGTGGAGGGAGATAACGCGCAAAAAAATGAGTTTGCTAAGTTTGATGGAGGGAGAGGACACTTCAAATTGCTGCATTTTCAAGGCTTTGTTATGGATTTTTTTTTTTTTTGTTATGGCTTACTTTATTAATAAAAATTCTTCAGGAATAATTTAAATTTGACTATGTTTACATAAATATTTTGAATAAGATGAGTGGTCAAATTTGAGGTCAAAGAGTCAAACGAACTATCATTTGAAAAGGAGTGAGTATTATCGGTATCCAAGAAGCTTGTGTACAGTAGACGTATCTTCCTGTTTTAGGACTGTAAACTCCAGTTCTTCCCATCCAGTAGACGTGGTTCCAAAGTCCTTAATCTTGTGTTTAGTTGGTGAAATATTTTGGGTTGTCTTCTTTGTCAGAAGACTTTTCGTTTGTATTTGATAATTATTGTTCTATTGTGGACTAACTAGGCTCCAAAAGATTCGCCATTGACTTTTCACCAAACTGTGTAATTTATTTTTTTATTTACCTACATTTAACGCCCCCTAAATGCGAAAAGAGATTTGATGACGGATACCGTAGCAGACTTTTCGGGTTCGTACTTTTCACATGCTTCGTTCAGTCATCCAGCCGGAAACATTGTCAGGTGAGCTGAAACAGCTTGAGGCCTTCAGCCCTTTGGTACTACTCTACGTAGCAGACCCATAGGTTCATTAAAAAACGTAGCATACCATGGCTAGCAAAACGACTTGAGAGAGCTTTGCAAAGCTTTGCAAAGCAGACTCGTTAAGCGTCTGGGTGGAATGTGACTATGGCTGTGTGCAGATGCTACTCAGATCAGATCGAGATCGAATCTCGCAGCGTCTGGGTGGAATGGACAATGCCTTACTAAACACAGCCTGAATCATGCGCATCCATTCAGTCAAAATAAAAATCATGCGCATCCATCAACATCCCTGACACGATCATAGTAAACTCCAGGAATATGCAGTGTGAGGCTGAGGAATTCCAGTTCCAGTGCTGTAACTGACATGATACGCATCGATCGTGCCGTGGCCAGCCACTCGTTTCTCCAACTCCTCTGCCTGGCGCCGACGGACGCCACGAGTCGATTGCCTGGCGATTCGCGCCCGTTGCCCCGTTCCCATGTCGCATTGCAGTATGGCATTCATCTTTTTATTTTTTCTTTTTGAACGTTTGTCAGTATGCTGCTCACACGTGCAGGGCATGTTCACCTGGCTGCAGGGGATGCCATACCACCCGCCAGTACTTGTCCATGATTCATCTGTCTCAGAGATCGAGCACGAGATCCAAGGCCTGCTGAAGCAGCTTTGAGCTTGCCCTCAGGCTGCACCTAGTAGTACAAAATAATTCTTCGCTACGGCCACAATTGGCACTGGATAAATGCAAGGGTTAGGTACGAGCGAACCGCAGCCAAGACGGGGCACTTCCACTCGTTCTAGGCGCTGGGCTGCCCGCTGGGCCCGCTGGCGAGACGATGGCAATTGGCAAGTCATACGTGGACACACAGACGCCGAGCCCTGCGAAAAAAGAACTAACGTTTTTTTTTTTTTTTTTGTAGAAACCATATATATTGAACATACTCTACCAAGCATTGCAGAAAATTTGAATGAAGAAAAAAAAAGCACTACTACCATTTTGGGCTGCAAAATGTGCTGCAGGGGTGGCTGTCGGGCGTGTACGCACTGCTTCCACATGCATCTCCTCCCTGACCTCTTGCCATACCTACCCCGCGTGCGCGCGCGATCTCTCGCCTACCTCCGGTCCCTGCTGCCTGTTGCTGTATTTATTTCCGCCTCCGTCTTCTTCTCAGTCTCAACAGCGCCACTGCCGTGTAGCTAAGTCCGTCCGTGCGCTGGTACGCGATTTGGCAGAGAGGAAATGATCACGGTGGCAGCACCAGAGGCGGCGCAGCCGCAGGTGGCGGCGGTGGCCGTGGCGCCCGCGGCGCCGGAGGAGACCGTGTTCCGGTCGAAGCTGCCGGACATCGACATCCCCAGCCACCTGCCCTCCACGACTACTGCTTCGCGAGGGCGGCCGAGATCGCCGAAGCGCCGTGCCTCATCGCGGCGGCCACGGGGAGGACCTACACGTACGCCGAGACGCGCCTCCTGTGCCGCAAGGCCGCGGCGTCGCTCCACGGGCTCGGCGTCGGCCAGGGCGACCGCGTCATGATCCTGCTCCAGAACTCCGTCGAGTTCGTGCTCACCTTCCTCGGCGCGTCGTTCCTCGGCGCCGTCACCACCGCCGCCAACCCGTTCTGCACGCCGCTGGAGATCCACAAGCAGTTCAGGGCCTCCGGTGCCAAGCTCATCGTCACCCAGTCCGCCTACGTCGACAAGCTCCGGCACGAGGCCTTCCCGAGGATCGGCAAGGAGAGCGACGGCGGTGAGGACAATGCCACCCTCACCGTCCTCACCATCGACGACGCGGCCGACACCCCGGAAGGCTGCCTGGCGTTCTGGGAGCTGGTCACGCCCGCCGACGACGCCGCGCTTCCTGAGGTGTCCATCTCCCCGACGACCCCGTGGCGCTGCCGTTCTCGTCGGGCACCACCGGGCTGCCCAAGGGCGTGGTGCTGACCCACGGCGGGCAGGTGGCGAACGTGGCGCAGCAGGTGGACGGCGCGAACCCGAACCTGTACATGCGGGAGGGCGACGTCGCGCTCTGCGTGCTGCCGCTGTTCCACATCTTCTCACTCAACTCGGTGCTGCTGTGCGCGCTGCGCGCCGGCGCCGCGGTGATGCTGATGCCCAAGTTCGAGATGGGCACGATGCTGGAGGGCATCCAGCGGTGGCGCGTCACGGTGGCCGCCGTCGTGCCGCCGCTGGTGCTCGCGCTGGCCAAGAACCCCGCGCTGGAGAAGTACGACCTCAGCTCCATCCGGATCGTGCTCTCCGGCGCCGCGCCGCTTGGCAAGGAGCTCGTTGACGCGCTCCGCGCCCGCGTGCCGCAGGCCGTCTTCGGACAGGTCAGTGTCTACTGTTCCATTTCCTGTTTCGCCGCTACCATGCCAAGTTGGGCATTATTTGAATTCGCTAATTTTAGCATGCTACAAATTCTCATCACTGATAGCAACTTCCAAGTTGCTATAATTTTACTGGTAGGTAACACACCTTTTAGCATTGACGTGTAGAACGCGAATTCTCACTCCCCTATCCGCCCCAAAGAAAAAAAGACATCCAGTACAAAAACTTGTTATTGTACTTACCCACTAGAAATTCAATGTGCCTTCCACAGTTACTTTAACAAACACTAATTAGACCTAGAGATGGCAACTAATCTGCATGCCTAAATGAGGCGAGCTCATATAAAATTTGATTATGGGTGGTTTCTTAATCACCACTAGCTCTGGGTGAAAAATCACTAATAAATAGGATTACCAGTGTCATTTCCATTCTATATTAATCTGTTTGAAAAAAAAAATTGGCTTAGATGTCTAAGTTTATGGAACTTAGGCAGACATTTATTACTAGTTTATGACTATATCAAAGTCAGACTTGACCCAAACAAATATTCCATTGTTCAGTCTATAACGGTATAATTGTACAGACAAACACTAACCTAAATAAAAAAGAAATACTCTGCTGTCCCCATTTTCTTTTTTAAGTGTAGCTGGTCAAATTTTCTTAAATTTTACTAATTCTATGAAACATATATATATCACATTTTTAAGTATGTACGTTTGATTTTTCGATAAGTACGAACAACAATTGAAAAAGAACGGAGAGAGCAGGCAGAATCACGTGACAAAGTTCCCCTTTCCATCCGCGATCGTGTGAGCTAACCATCCCAGAGTGCTTCAAGCCACTTGTTCCCTGAACCGCACCTGCACGCACGTACTAATGCAACGTCGTCTGTGTGTTGCTCTCGCTCGATGGAGTGTTGGAGACGCGCACGTAATTAAGTAGTGCAACGGTGCAAGCCGTCACGACATTGACAATCCGAGCCGCGAGTCGCGACGATGATGGTGTCTGATCGCAACGCGTCGCCCGCCCTGGGTCCCCCGGGAACCGTCGGGGTCCGTCACCACGTCTGCCTGCCTGAGCCTCTCGTTCCACCTACCCAGCTCGGGCGGGTGGTGGCATCCGGCCTCTAGGCCTGGGCGGCACTCGGCCCGACGCGGCGCCAGGCCGCGATCGATCAACCGCACGCCGCCAAACTGCTCTGTTTGCCGTGATTTTGGACGAACCGACCGCGTCACGCGATGCTGATTGCCCAGCGCGCGGTGCCGGTGCTGCAGGGGTACGGGATGACGGAGGCCGGGCCCGTGCTGTCCATGTGCCCGGCGTTCGCCAAGGAGCCGACGCCCGCCAAGCCGGGGTCGTGCGGCACGGTGGTGCGCAACGCCGAGCTCAAGGTGGTGGACCCTGACACGGGTCTCTCCCTCGGCCGCAACCTCCCCGGCGAGATCTGCATCCGGGGCCCGCAGATCATGAAAGGTAATTTGGCGTGACGCTGCGTCGTCGCGCGTACGGTACGGTGCACGAGTGACCGGTCACTCACTGACGGACGCGTCCGTGTGGTGTTGCGCAGGGTACCTGAACGACCCGGAGGCCACCGCGAGGACGATCGACGTCGACGGCTGGCTCCACACCGGCGACATCGGCTACGTCGACGATGATGACGAGGTCTTCATCGTCGACCGCGTCAAGGAGCTCATCAAGTTCAAGGGCTTCCAGGTAACAACACACCGCGCTGGCCTGAAACTAAATCCTCTCTACTGTATCAGTTGGTTACTCTTTCAGCCTCTCGCTCGCCTCCAGCTTTCTGACAACTGTAGCTGTCACGCCCGTGCAGGTACCACCGGCCGAGCTCGAGGCTCTGCTCATCGCTCACGCTTCCATCGCCGACGCAGCCGTCGTCCCGTAAGACCAATCAGCTGCTCCGGAACCACCAAACACCGCGAGAAAATAACTCGTTCTGATGACTGTATATGTATGCGTTTGGCAGGCAAAGGATGACGCCGCCGGTGAGGTTCCTGTCGCCTTCGTGGTCCGCGCCGCCGACTCCGACATCGCGGAGGATGCCATCAAGGAGTTCATCTCCAAGCAGGTACCCAGTCACGCCGCCCGCCTTGGTTGCTAATAGTTTTGGAACGCTAGCCCGGCTATTTTTCTGACACGTGTGCGCGTGTCGCCGCGCCGATTTTCAGGTGGTGTTCTACAAGAGGCTACACAAGGTGTACTTCACCCCCTCCATCCCCAAGTCGGCGTCCGGGAAGATCCTGAGGAGAGAGCTGCGCGCCAAGCTCGCGGCAGCCGCGACCAAGCCTGAGACTCAGAGCCCTCCCATGCCTTGAGATTCAGACCCCATGCCTTGTTGCCTTGTTACGTGCGATTCATTTGGACATTTGTTCCAATTCAGTGTATGTGTACGACCGTGAAACATGAGGTACCGACATTGAAACATGAGGTACCGACATTTTAAGATGTATCAATATGCTTTGTATGCGAATGCTTCCTCAGTTGAGGACCACCCATTTATTCTGTGATGATTTTATTTCAACAAGACTGGCTGATTTTGACCTCATAATACCTCACTTCACAGCGCTGGCATATTGAGACCAGTGATAAGCGGCATTACAGGAGAGCTCGGCTGCTCGATTAGCCAAAGCATAAGATATGAGCTTAAAAAATGGTTACTGTAGTGAAGAACAGAGATTCAGACACTAGACGTCCCCCTCCAGGCATAAACTGCATAATCCACCATCCAATACATTCATAGTCACTGGGACTCATCCATGAAACAAGTTTGAGAAAGTGCAGCGACTTAACTGAACAAACCGAAAGGGGCAGGTATGAGAATAAACAATCGATCCAAATCCTAAGGAATCTTCAATCTACCGAGTGGGTACAGCACCAGAAAATAGCAAGCACTGTCTGCAATTATGGAAAGGTACTTAAAAGCTTATCAGGTCATCCTTCTTGGGATCTGGCTTTTTCGGCCCTTCCTGGGAGGAACTGCTACCTCCCTTCTTGCCAAATATCATCTCATCGAGATCATCAAGGATATCATCATCTCCACCTGACCTCGCTCTCGCGGCAGCTGGTTTTCTGACAAGTGCGTCTTCATTGCCAGCAGCAGTGGAATCTTCATGTTCTGTGGCAATCGGTATGACAACTGGTCTCTGTTCTGCATGCTCCGAGGCCCTGGGCTGCTTCATCTCCTCGTACGCCGATAACACTTTCTGGATCTCATCGTTCACGCTCAAGGCCTCAAAGAGCACAGCTTCGTTGTCTCCAACTGTCTCAATAATCCTCTGGATAGTGTGCTGAGATTGGTAGCATTGTTGCACAAGAGTGGCTGTCAAGTCATCCTGCGGTGATAACAAAAGTAGTCAAACAAGAATCTTTAGATAGTTTGATTGTGCTAGTTCAACAAACAACATGCCTATTAAAGTTTTCATTTAGCGAGAAAACACTTGGCTTTATAAAGGATGTTAAAGAACAGTGCAAAACCATACTACTTCAGGATGCAAACAACAGAAAAAGGTGTAAATAATTGAAATATATACCCTAATCCAACAAAAAGTTGCGGTACCTATAACTTCCTATAACTTCAGGATGCAGTGGATTATGATTAAAACATGCTTTTTCACTATATGATTAAAACATGATTCATATGCACTATATAGAGCCTGTTTAGTTGGTGAAATATATTGGGATCGGCCATCTTTGAAGACTTTTCGTTTGTATTTGGTAATTATTGTCCTACCATGGACTAACAAGACTCAAAGGATTCGCCTCACTTCCAAATTATGCAATTAGTTTTTTTATTTACCTACATTTAATGCTCCATTTATACGTCAAAAGATTTGATGTGACAGTCTCAGAAGACTTTTTGGGTTCACTTTTCACCAACTAAACAGGGGCCTAAGTTAACAATCAACACGAACAACAAAATGTTTTCACTACATGCAATGAAGTAGTCTACCACTTGGCACAATAAGCAAAATACATCCACCTGCCCTAAGTATGTTTTATCAGCAACATGACAAAATAAGCAGTATCTTTTACCGCAAAAAATCCATAAAGGAAATCTCATGTGTGAAAATAGCGAATCACATCATGATGGTTGAGAACTTGACAGAGTAAGAGAAAGGATAAACGAAACTGGTACACAGTACCTGCAAAGCATCCTGTTCAGGGAAGACGAAAGAACAGTTGAAAGAAGTTCTATGCTGTTACGAGCTACATCAAATGCTTCTTTTGTTTCTTCAGCAGTATATGTATGAACATGGACGTCTTGAATGCCTGCTGGGGCAAGCTTGCGTCAACATCAGCTTCGCAACTGATCGTGGTGGAGTAAATATGGGAGCCAAGCTCTCATTATCACGCCCAGGAAACCGCACTCCTCTTGATTTCAAGCTCTATACATGGAAATGACCATGTTATACAGTGAGCTTATGTACCTTGGTTACTAAAGTACATAAACATTCTGTTCAAGGATAAATAATATTGATCTTCTGCAGCACTACCCCATTATGTTTTATAATAAAATATGATATCATAAGCACCTCCATTAATCATAATAAGTAATATGCAAATACATTAATTAGACATTGTGTGGATGTCTAAAATAGTCAACAAGAGATAATGTATTTCTATCAAATGTCATATCAAAACAACCAGTAAATTATTATGAATAATAAATCCAGAACTATAGCAATGATACAAGTGTTGCTTAAAGTGCTCATTATAAGTACTTGGTGAGCTCAGCTGGTTGCACAGAAATATAACCATAAAAATGTAAGTAAACTATCAAGTACAAAAGCACAAAACTATGTGCAACATAAATAGCTCAGTGATTGCACTAAAGCAGCCTTACTTCAGCATGTCGCTCCTAAATCAGATTGTTCCCTATGATTGCATCATGGAACAACACAGATTATTGTACTTATATCTTTTGGCATGAACTAGTACAAGAAAATAAACCACTGCAGTATGGTAGTATGAGTTAAATGGAACAAGACAAAAGTTGTGCAGTTGTTTTGGTTGAAGCGACGGTAACAGAATTAAGGCATGTGTTTGCAAACCTTGTATGTTTCCTCATAGACTGGCAGATAGCGGAGTTCATCACCAGACTCCCCATGCTTCAATCAGCATAAGGGCCTTGTTCCTGTTATTCACCACAGTCTGAGGGTCATCAATCAACCTGACCATCTCATCAAGAACACGCTCGGCCGCAACCTCCGAGAAGGCCTTCTCGCAGTTCTTCACAATAGTCTCAAGCAGGACCAAGGAGAGGTACTGAACCCGCGCATCCTTCAGCATGATCCTCTTCTTGATCCCACGTATAAGCTCCACACTGTTAACCTTCTCTGTGTTGATCAAGTCGCAAATCTCCAAGTTTGAGTTCCAATCAGGCCCGTCCAGATTCTCCGAGGTGGCGTCCTCAACAATCTTGTCAGCCGGAGTCTGCCCCTGGAACAACTCCTTCATCTTGAAACTCATGGAGCTCATTCCGGCCGTCATCTTCTTGCTGACCTCCGTCCCAGTGATCTTCAGGCGCTCACCAAGGGCGCTAACCTTGTCCATCAGGTTGTCACTCATTTTCACTGTAGAAATTCTGAATTAGTCGAGAAAATGGGCATGCTGCAGTTCAATAACACATTGACGTGATGAAAATCTCATGGCAAACTTGAAGCGGACGTTGAAAACTCTGAATTCTGTAAACTAAATTGCACAACCCCGAATTCTGAAAGCTAAATTGCACCTTGAGTAGACTAATGTTGAGCGGCAAGAGCGAAAAACCGTGTATATGTTTTTTTATTGTAAATCCGCAAAGCAAAACGAACTCCTAGAAGATCCCGTCAAAGCAGGCTAGGGTTTACTCACCTCCGACAACAGAACCTAAAATAAGAGTTGATCCAGGCCGATCTCCACCCCGACGGCAGTCCAGCACCAGTAGAGGGCGACGGTTGAGGAAGACGCCGGTGGAAGGAGCCCTGCCGTTCAGCGGCGGTGCAAGAGACAGACAGCAGGAGATGAAACGGGTTATGAGAGGGAAATTGGGGGAAGGTGCAGGGGAAGATCAGGATACTGGACACGAAATTTTGGAAAGGGAAGCAGGAGAAGCGGATTAGGAGCAGGGGCGTAGGCGTACCTCCGCGACGGAACTGACGAACGGAATAATCCAACAAGAGCGGCGGCTTCTCTGACCCGTGGATTTCCCTTTCCGCGTCGTTGCTTCCTCGTGCGTTCTGCTGCGGTGCCTTGCAGTTGCGGCCTCTTTTCTGCCACCCCGGTTGTTGCTTCTACACCAAACATAAACCCCGTTACTCCCCGTCCTTTTCAATCTACACCTGTATAATACGCTATTTCTGAATACATCATCTTCCGCAATCGAGCAGTTATTTATTTATTAATAATAGGGACTGTGTGTAATTTTTTATCATGAGAAATGAATAGGTAAATTCTAGAAGGGGCCCCATTCTAGAAACCCACCTAAATTCCTTGTTAAACTTGGTCAAGCGGAGAGCAAGAAGATACTTATGAACAGTTTCATAGGCGATGTACTTATAAATTCAAGCTGAACGCTTCGCCAAATACGGCTTTTCAAGGGCTGATAAAATAAAATGTCGAGCCATTTTACCGTAAGGCTCCGACTTGGCAGCTCGGAGGAACGTATAAGCAGGGTCAACGGAGCTAAGCGTGGAGCATTATTCCCATGCGGCATGCCACGACTTTTGAAAGGTGCCGTGTACCGACCACCACCGCCAAACATCACGAAGCGCGGGGGCAGGCAGGCCGGTCGGCAGGCAATATCACAACAGCTCCGGCTTAAAATAATTCATTCACATGGCGACACGGACAACCCACAAGCACCAAAACTTCTGGTCGCACTATAAACCTGCAATCAACAGCTGGGGATGCAAGAAGCTGCCAAACGGCACGGGGTATGGGGATATAAGCGAAACTACTGGTGTTAGCACAAATGGCATCCTGCCTAAAACAGGCTGCTAAAATAGGTTACAGATGGCAGCGCTATATACAGACGAATATCTGATACTCCGTAGGTTAATGCAACAGTTTACTGTTTTACCCAATTTTCTGCCTGACATCAACAGATTCACATACGAGCATACCAAAAGTCTAGCTTGAAATAGCTGTGACAAGCAAGATACAGTACAGACAAACTCAGTGGAACATTCATCGTACTTGAAGGCGCACGGGCACCCAAGTGATGCTTCAACTTGCTTGTCCTCAGACATCTATCTCAAGACGGCCATGGCCTACTACACTACGGTCTGGAATTTTTTGTAGACTGCTGCATGAGGTACCTGTAAACAGATATTTCAGATTCATGATGATGCTAACATATAGTGTCATATACACGCATTAATAATCTAGTGTCATTTACAGAATATTAAATGATAGAATTACAGGTGCAGTGCAGTTTCCTAAACCTGGACTTTACGAGTTGGGAACTTCATGGTTTTGGAGCTCTAATGTCCCCAACCAATTTAGGCAAATCAGTCAATTCAATTCCTCTCTTTTATTTACTCTCCCATACCCAAAAGATTGACGTTTAGGAAAATGACACGGTTTCCAAAACACAACTTTGACCTTTTGTTATTATAAAAATATTCATCGAAGAGTGACATATGTATACTTTTATGAAAGTATTTTTCAAGACAAATCTATTCATATAGGTTTTATCACATTTGCAAACTCAACAACGTAAAGTTATTGATGATTTATATTCCCAATGTTTGACTCAAACCTTGTCCTAAACATCAAGTATTTTGGGTATGGAGGGAGTATTTATTTATGAAACAAAAAGAAAGAGATGCCTTATATGATAATGGAGACAAGTGAATGCATACCAACCAAAAATGTGGGGAAAAATACACGTACTGAGACGTGTGAATGATTGTTAGCAAAGAGAAGAATGCAGACCCGCAAGTACAATACATCACTACAATCTGAAAACCCAGTTCAAGGGATAAGATTACCTGCAAGTGTAGAACCCAGCAGCATACCATGAATTTAAGAGAGCAGCAAGATCACTATCAAGATTCGGGTTCATGCCCATATTCGTGCTTTCCTCCTTTCCAGTATCAGATTTGTTTCCTATATTGAGGACAAAAAGGTGAGTAGTGAGACAAAGTATATGAGTTCACCCAATTGGTATTACAAGGGATGTGAGTTTTTGGCTTATTCTATGTGAGAACTAGCTATTCTTGCAAACATATTTTAAGACGTTTGCGGAAAAACACCACTAGTTCAAACAAGAAGTTACTTACTTTGGATGCCAGGCAGTCCAGGTATCGTACTTCTCATAAAATTAAAGGCACCTTCAGCAGTCATCATTGCAGCCTTAGCAACTTGATCATCATTGGTAGATATGTTTGTTGGGGCCTGCATGAAGTTTGAAACACTAGGGTATGCAGTGCTTGTACCTGGGCATTGATCACCTGAAAAGGATTGCATTATTTAGTATATTTACATGCAATGGCATAGGCATGGTACATATGAACAGATGCAAAAGGCACAAACTAGGCACCTACAAGTCAATGATACGCTGCAGCCAGCAGTAGGCATACAAGCAGAACCTCCACCTGGTTGGCCAGCTGAACAGCAGGAGACAGATACCAGGGGAACGTTCCAATTGCAGCATGAGGATTGAGTGGTGGAAGAGTGAGGATCTGGTGCTGTGGCACTATAGACAGGAACTTGCTGCTGTTGGATTGTAGAAGCATATCCTGGTGCTTGATAATTCCAATAGTTTGCTTGTTGGAGTTGCTCAAGAATGTTCCGACTCTTCTCTTCAAGCTCATAGTATTGTCTCAGCAATTCATTGTACTCCCCAGTTTGCTGGCTTGAGCTCAAATTTCCATCAGCATCAGTAGTAGCATCTGTGGAGAACGTCTTAGCCTCTGAAACATGTGTCTCTTTGCCTGGACCAGTTTCTTGAAGAGGAGCTTTCTCAACTGTCTGTCTTTCTTCAGAGGGCTGCTGTTGTGTCTCTGACTGACCACAGGGTGTGTTGTCACGGTTGGCATCTTCCTCACTATACCTTTAAAATGTACAATTGGAATGGAATTAAACTCGATCATGTCTTCCAAGAATATAGTGCCAAGACAATAGCACAAGAATAAAGAATTTTGATACATAAAGGACAAATGAGCATGGCCATATCATTGGGAATATCAGGTAGAAGAAATAGCAGATGTCCTTAAAGAATAATCCGTAATGCTCGAAGTTTCTACAAATTGCATAAGCAATTGATGATCGCATGACATTGTCATCCCAAAGATTTAGTTGTCTCCATCAATTAAAATGTGAGTTCCAAACAGAACAGTCTCTGAAACAAATATGGGAACAGGATACCCCTAGCAATAGTATTTCTCAATAGGCTACCCTTTTGTACCGTCCCAACAATCATGCGATTCTAATCATGTAAAACACTACATTTGCTTTGGATAGCATAGGCACAAGCTAACAAACTAGTTCACCACTGAATCAAGCCAAAAACATCAGTATACTTACCCATCCGCTGCTCCAGCAGTAATGGGCTCCTCTTCTTCTGCAGTAAAAGCAGCAGCAGCACCATGCTCCGTCTTCCCCATCCTCACTTGGCGCCGCTCGCTTGCTCTTGCAATGCATCTCCTGCCAATCATCAACAATTAGCCCGATGCAAACAAACATTAGCAAAAAGGGAAGCCAAATGTACATAGATTTCCAATCACGACGCCGATACGGTAAAAATCTTAGCTCTTCATCCCCAATCCAAAACCCCCAGAGCGCCCACCGCGGCTACCCTCCGATGCAAGCGACAGTCGCCTGTCAAAGCCCCCAAAACCCTAAACCCCAGCAGCTGCGGCGGCGAGAGGCAGCGGTGCGGGCAGTCAGAGAAGCCAAGCAAAAGCATTACCTTGAAGGTGGACATGGCGCGGTCGAAGGCGTCGACCAGCGCCGAGTCGTCCCACAGTTCGCCGCCCTTGCCCATCCCGGAATCGCGCCGACGGCCCGACCTCTCGCCCTCGCGGAGCCTGCGGCTTCTCTGCTTCCTCGGGCCTCGGCAGCGCCGCCTCTAGATTTCGAGGAGAGTGGAATGGAAAGGCGCATTCCCGATTCGCGAAGAAAAGAAAAGGCAACCGCGGGGCAACCGCACGTCCGCCCGTCCGCACCCGGCAGGCCAGCCCATGTTTGGGCCCATAAAGAGGCCCGTGGTTGGTCTAGCAGAACACGTCGGGCCATCCTGTCTCATACTGGGCCTGGACCTTCTCCACCACGTTATGAGCCGGTACACGTAACAGCGTTATGGGCCTTTTTTTTTTTTACAACATGCGTAACGGGCCATTGGTAACCGGAGCGAGGCCTGTGGTTTGTGTGGCCTTGTGAGTGTGACTTTGTGACGGGTCCGGACAGAAGTCACAGAACAGAGCAAAAGAAGAAAAGAATCCCTCCCAAAATATGAAAAGAAGAAAAGAAAAATATTTGCAGAACCAAACGGACGGAGCAACGCGTCTTGTCACGGTGGCGCGCCAGGAAAAAAAAAAGGAGGGCGAGCACGTACGACGCCAAGGTCACGTCACATCCATGCATGATATGATCCATGGCCTGTTGGGCTTGTTCCTCTCGTGCATGCGATGCGAGCACGGGCGCTCGTCCGTAGTACTACATCAGTGCTTGAAATGGGCGGCGATCAGTTTCCAAACAGAGAGAATCGATGGTTAGTCAGTTGCTCAGCCTCACGTCACGCAGTTGCTTGTATGTTTATTATCTTCTGTGGAAACATTGCATTGTCCAAAAGCTTACTCCTAGTACATGATGATCTCATCTCGCTTGCTTGTTTTGTTTTAGCCTTGGATGGGAAAAGCAGAAGAAGGTTTTCTACAGTACTACTCTACTGCAAAAGTTGGATCAACTGTGTGCGTGTAGAAATAGAGACAGATGTGTGTGTCCAGTGTCGTACTGGAAAAGAAGGACAGGGGTTGGGGCCTTGAATGCCGGGCGGGTGGATGCACGCACGTCTGGTCGCCGTCAGGGGCGGATCGGTCGTATCCGCATTGGCCGCCAACGCTGCTGCTGCTGCTGTTTTCAATTGCCGCGATCGAGGCCACAGCGCCCCGCTCTCCCATCCCACAGCGTTCGGTTGACGTGATGAGACCTCCGTCCGTGGCCGGCCACACTGTTGCGCCTGCGCCCTGCTGCTGCTGCTGCCCCTGCCCCTAGGCTAGCAGCAGCAGCACAGTCTGCTGCCTACTACTCGATCGCTTGTTGCTCCTTGGGGCGCCCCCCAATCATAGCGTAATGGAGTGCCTCATCATTCATTTCCTCCACTTCTCATCTTTTTTTTCTCTCTCTCTCCGTATTTCTCCTCCTCTCCTCGGGCCGCGTGCAGGCTGAGCCAACCGCCCGCCCGTCGTCGCCCACAGATTCTTCCTCCAGCTTGACTGCTTCAGGACCAGTTGGGCTTCTGTATGCTTCTGCTTGAAAAAAAAACAAGAACATCCAGTTGGGCTTCTGTATGCTCCAGGGGTTCTTCTACGCAGGAGTATATAGCATCAGTTAGTCAAGAGTAATACTAATTCATTTTGTCCAACTAATAATATTTCTTGGTGTATTAACAGTGTGCATGATATGCCAAGGCATGCTTCGAGTCAAGCCCTGTCACTGACCGACTGGTAGCTTGCTGCATTGGTCGCACGAGCTCGGTTCCATCACTGACAAACTGATGAGACCACGTGCCTGCTGCGTCGTCTGCCAACGCAAAAGTAAAACGCTACCTGTGGTAGCTTTTGATGCAATGCAATGCTTCAAAGTCAGTGCGAATTCGAACGCAGGCAGTGCAAGTGGCCGCGGCCCGGCCGGGTCGGGTCGGGTCGGGTCCCGTCCCGTCCCTCACGGACACACACGTATGGCCTCGTACTCCTACTAGTACTACGTGCGTGCGAGGCTGACCAGAGAGAAAGCCAAGCACCAGTGCATGGCGGGCGAGACCTGCTGCGTGCTGCGCACCTGCACTGCTAGCTAGCAGTAGCAGATAGCCGGCACTGCGACCAAGCGTCCGTCGTCCCAGCTGCGGCTGCGCGTCCGTGTACACATGTGCGTGTCGTGTCGTGTCGTCGTCGCGGGCGGGCCGGGACGACGAGGCGCGGGGCCCTTGCATCGCTTGCTTTGCTTGCGCGAGTTGGCATGCACGGGTGGGTCTGCCGAACCGGCACCGGCGCGCGGGCATGGGCATCAGGGCAGGGCAGGGCAGGGCATGCATGGATCCCGCGGAAATCACGCGACGCTGGCTGGATTCTTCTCGCTCCTGTGCTGTGCATGGATGCATGGGCATGGGCCAGGCAGTCGCGACGCGGTCAACCACGCAAGCTCCCCGGCCTCTCATCGTCGCCAGTCTGCAGAATCATCGTCTGAGACTACTCGTACGCTGCGTTGCTTGTGTAGCTTGCCTTGCAGTAGTACGGGATGCCGGCCACCGCTTGCTCTTAATCCGTGCATGCAACTGTACTAACAGTGCGTACGAAGCATGCATGCATGCATGCATGCATGCTCTCATCTTTCAGTCTTTGCCGGCCACCGTCGATAACGTTTGTACTGAAATTCACAGTGCGTGTGTTACAGCGAAAATTGAAGTACGGAGTATATAGAAACGCAATAGTACAATGGAGCTAGACTGATCAGGTACCCTCTCTATAGTGGGATCGACACTCGTAGTATATACGGACTGTAGTTTCGAAATGGTAAAAAAAACGGGAGGGTCGATCGGAGGAGCTCTGCTGGGCTCGGATATCGATCCGTGGAGGGACGTGGCCAGGGAAGCTACGAAACAAAAGTAGGCAGCTAGTGAATTCGAGGGTAAACGGTGGTGGTCGTATCAAGGCTTTCCAAGAGAGGTCACTTCAGTCGGTCGGTCCATGAGCAGGCGCGCCCGTCCATCCATCCATTGGGATATGCTATGCATGGATGGGCATCGATCAGCTGCATGCCATGACAGGCCAGCTCGTCCCAACGCAGCTCGTCGTCCTCCTGTACCATGAAAAGACTAGTAGAAGGCGCGCCTTTGCGCGCCCATTTATAGGGCTGGACGAGGATGTTACGCCCTCCATCCGGTAAAAAAACGCTATTGTAGGGTTTATTAAATTTTTTCAGAAAAAAATGCACACGTTCAACCGCTGGCAGCACATCCGGTACGTTTCCATCCATTTGCTGTACACGTGGAGCCTTCCCCTCCACTCGTTACGATTTCCAGAAGACTCCCGTAGGGGCTCCCTAGCAAACGAGCTGAGGCCTGGCGGACGCCCGACCTGGGATACGGACAAGAGATGGAATGGCAGGGGTGAACTTTCTAGGGGTATTATTGTAATTTTACATGGATCCTTGATAACCGTGCACAGTCCTACCATTGCACTTTTTACTGGATGGAGGGAGTACATGGAAAAAAAAATTTGTAGAAGTAACTGTCAAGCAAAAGCAAAACATAACATTCACATGGTGAAGGTCCTGCCTTGCTGGCAAATAAAAACAAGCAGCATGGTTGGGTTTTATATAGATCAATCTCTGAGTCCGGGTGCTAAGTCACTTGAAAGCTCAAAGCCACAGTTGTGCCAAGACTAAATACATGCTAATACACCTTACAAACCCAATCTAACAACATATACCTTTTGTATGTTCGACTCCCCAAGCCTTAAGCTTTGTACTCATGGACATGCATCCACTTTGTTGATGACCATTTATTTCCTTTAATCACAGGGCAACCCCCTGCAAGAGCAACGGGATATAAATAAAACTGTATATAAAATATAAAAAACTGGAGGATCAATATCTTTTCACAGGAAAGATGGAACTAAGGCTACAAGGGCATCATAAATGAAAAGGTGCAATATATTCAGATGCTTCCATATCATTGAAGAAAAAATAAGTAACAAAAACAAAAGACAGGTATTGAACTAACCATGCAAGCTTAATGGGTCCAGAGTGGCATCTGGCTTCATGCTCCAGAAAAGAAGTGCATCTCCCATCTTTGGTTTGACAAAAGGCCTCTTTTGGCACACTCTGAGAGCTCATTATACCATGGCAAAGAACTGGCGTTCACATTTGCATCAGGGAAAATAGTCTCACCTCCTTCTTCAACATCTGATCTGTACCCATTAGAAATAATTCATAAGAAAATACTATAGGCTCAATTAACACTACACAAAATCTAACAGGAAAATAAATGTATAACTATGTACTTACAGATACATCGGAAAGAGTAGCCATCCTCGACCACCATTCTTGGTGTTAAACTCATCAAGAAAATAATCAAAGTGAGGCTCATACTTCTGCCCGACTTCATAATGCAAAGACTTGGAGTCCCTCTCCATGATCCGTAAAAGGCAAAGATGAATTAATATGATTCACCAAAGATAATACATCCTTTAAATGATCAAAGGAAAAAAAACAGAGAGCGAGTTGGGAGATACATAGCTATACTTTGCATTAGTGCATTTCATGATGATAACAAAGTGGCAAAACTCAGTTTTGTGAATTAATATGATTCAGTTCAACAAAGATTCCTTGAAATGATCAAAGGAAAAAGAGGGGGACAGTAGGGAGATACATAGATAGATTGATGGTAATATGCTGACAAAACTCAGCTTCATGTCATTGGGTGTAGTGTTATTCCTACCAACTAAGAAGGCACATATAACCATCAAATTGCGCTACGTGCTATACAGGTTGATGTTCTAAGTACACCTCGGTTTTACCATTTTAAGATCATGCCGCCACGTAACTTGCTCATGAAGAATATAGAAGGTGTAGTCTGCTATGAAATTATCATAGAAATCACACACCTGCAGTATGAAGGTGTAGTCTGCTATCCTCTTTTCAATTGCTCAAATAACCTTGTCTCTTCCTCTTCAAGAAACATGCTCGAACTTGTCCCACCCCTGCTTGTCCTTGCTTTTACCAAGAGTACTATCGACAACCTGTTGATTTTACCATGTGAGGCTTGGCCAATCCAATTAGGTATTCACACTCTTCCTTAGACTAAGGAAAAGAACAAATTACCGGCGATCGGCGTAGTCGGATGATCATTGACATTGGGCGGGAGGAAGCGGTTAATAAATATTGACCGCATAGGTTGTACACTATGCACAACTATGAACAATTGAACACATACATAATAACATTTGAGATCTTTTTCCTAAGTAGACGGTAGATATGGAATTGCATAACCAACCAGATCAAGGGAAACGTAATATTTATTAAGTCAGGTGTACTTGCATTTCATTTCAATAATGGTGTTACACAACAAGAAGGAAAAGAATATATCGACCACCAGACGATGCATGTGGTTCTTCCATCCATAGGCAATTTGGTCCCTACCTAGAACCACCAGCAACATATATGGTGTGGGTAGGAATCCAAACATGAATCAGATGGAACAATATGGTCAGTTATCAGAGAACATTTTGCACACCCTAGCAAATTATCAAATGGGACGAAATAATTATTTCACTACTGATTGCAGCTGTTCATTTCCTTATAACGAAAAGAGAGACATGAAAGCCTGCCTTTTCCAAATAGAGAAAACCTGGTAGGCCACAACTATATTAATTATCCTGGAACTCGAACTTTCTCAAGGTGCCCTAAACGAAGTAAATTGTCAGATTCTTATAGGAAATGGCAGATTCCTATAGGTCAAAATAGCTCTAGGGAAAAGCACATTCGTTTGGAGGCTAAACCATGTTGATTTTTTTTACTATATAAGTGATATAAGCAATCTTGGGTCTTTTAAATTTCAAATTGATGGGGTGCTAAAATCTAAATGTTCCAGGCTTCCACAAATAAGCTAGGCCACAGGTATGCTAATTATACTGAGGCTTGGAACTTTCTCAAGGTGCCCTAAATGAAGCGGGAGCAAGATTTAGAATTGAAGACCAACATCAAGACCTTGAATGGAAGACAGTTCCAATTCTCACCTCACCTTCCCTTACCCTCGCTGGTGGCAAGGATCGTGTTCACTGTGACACACAATTCTCACCTCACCTTCCCTTGATCCTGGCAAGGATCGTGTTCACTATGATACAGCACCTCACTCCTTTTATTAAGGAGCCCACACCACCTCGACCTCTGGGTTGAAATAGCTTCAGATGACACCCAATTGATTTAGATGAACCTGCTCAACAGTGTATGAGTCGGTAACTCAAATATTTGTTTTTTCTAACCATGTCTATTTTGAAACTAAATGATGTAAGAGATATTATAAGAAACATTTGAAATGCGAGAATGAAATAATTTCATTTCCTTTGAAAGGTAGTCCAAAGACCTGTAATACGTATTAGTCAAGGCAACAGATAAATCGTAGTACATTGCAATGTTGTATCGGTCGACCTCATAACAAAAAACAGCATTTATCATTTTAAAATGGCAGATATCTTTGGGTGTTATCTTGGCACCAGAACGAAATGACAGGATGTATATGTTATAGAACAATAGCGACATTATGTGAAGGAAAATAAAGGCAATGTTTTTTCGTCACATGTATTACATGCGGGATGGAGTTTAGCTAGGGTACATAGTTTTGTGCTTATCTCCTTCCCCACCACACCATCCTGGACACATGTGACCGCCCATGATAAAATTGTCCCCTAAAAATAAATACCAACATGGATGATCCTAGCCACCAAAAGATAGTAAGGGGAAGAATGACTATAGGATGCATTAGTACCTTGAAGATGTGACGTTCTTGTATGCTTTGTTGTACCGAGCAATGATAAGCACCAACCAATCTTGGAGACACAAAGCATCGTTTGCGGCTCATCACTTAAAGATGTCAAAATAAGGAGACAATATCATTGGCTAGTTTTGGGAAATCCTCCCAAATCGGGGCTAACAAAAGCATATTTTGGCGAGTTCATCTAATTGCTACTCTATAAAAAAGCAAGCAAAGTGGTTGTTTTTTTTTTTTTCTTAAAAGAACACCTAGAGCATGGCAACTTTGAATCCTCGAGTCCAACTATTATTTTGTACGGAGTATATCGGGTTCAACATATTGAACATATTCCAAAGGAATGAAAATGAAGCGTAAAACTATGTTTGCAAATTTCATTATTCTCATTGTTGTCACTCAAGGGAAGACCATAATAGAAAATGAAGCGTAAACGTGTTTGCAAATTTCATTATTCATTCAAAAAAAAACCATAATGGCGCTTTCAACATAAACGGTGATAATAATCACGAAAATGATTTTTTTACAGCAAAGTTGAAAGAGTTGATGGTGAAAAAGGTCGAGTTCATTGAGTACGTAAGATATATATCAACTCTTAGTCACCCAGCACCACATTTTTTTTAAAAAAAAAATGTGCGGCAAGATTTAAACTACAATCAAATAGTGCTCTACGAAATGGCATGGCAAACTAACCGCTTAGAGGAGGATCCTTGACTTTGTTCTAACTATATAGTTGGTTGCAGCACCACTAGAAGTAAAATGGTCATTAACAAATAGCAATGGCATGGAAATATGCTCGGGCTTGGACTTACCTCACAACCACCGTTTGATGGTCAAATTGTTGTGCCCATACATCACCATCAATGGCATACGTGAAGGATAAAACAAGAAAATCAGCGAAAGGAACAAAACAACCAAAAGTGACTCAACACAGCCAAAAGTGTATGGCAACACCATCCTTAGGAATAGGCATGTGCTCAAAAGCGGCGATCAATATGATGTCACAGGCAATGATCATAGATAACGATTCCGCAAAGGAAAAAATTATCATAAGCAAGGGCACTATAAGACTATGACCGCATAGTAAATAGGCAATGAACAAGTAGCTCTCACTGCTGTGTGCAAATAACACAAAATATACCAGCGAGGAACAAATACAAGAAAACGAAGCAATAACCGACTATTGCCCGAGCTATCATGGAATAGGCGAGAAAGAGATGGCCAAAATAGGACCAACACCGGCCATGGTCGCTAACTAAGTTGTAGATCATGAGCATTGCCTCGGGCATGTAAAAATAAAGAGATGTAATCATCATAGCAAAGAGAGCCCATTCCCTCGGCTTCAAACGCAACAACAACAAATCATCATAGCAAACATTCAAAACTAAACACTATTGTACATGCCTCATGGTTGAGGTTTAGAGCGTAAATAATAAAACATCATTGCACATGGCTCGGGTAGAAAACAGAAAGAACAATCATCATTGCATATGTCCACGCCTCGGTTCTAGTGTAGTACCTTACGAAATAATAATCATCATCACATCTATCCAATATCTCGGATCAATAGTAGGAAATAATAAACATGATTGCATATGTCCGAAACATAAAGATTCAAGAAAAGAAGGACCTAGATAAGATATCATTGTAGCCAACCACGGGGCGGGAGCAATCGTGGGCGAATCGAAGGAAGCCAATGAGAAGTGGACGGGACGAAGAGGGAACCAATGAAACAATTGGGGTGACGGGGATAGCCTCCCCGGGAGAGATCATTTGGTTCTTACAGTTTTCAAACATGAACGACGATGCTAAATTTGTGCACGTAAAACATATACGCTCCGATTAAAATTGCAATCATCATAGACATGGATAAATGCTCGATTAAATTTGCACCAATCATAGACTTGGACATATGCTCGATAAAATTTGGCAAAGATCATAGACCTCGATAGATGCTCAGATTAAATGGGGAAACGAAATAGGGATTAGATGTCTCATATACCGAGGAGCCCCAAATAAAAGCACAAGAACAATGGAGGCAGGGTGAGTTAGGGTTTAGGGTTCAAACGAAGCAAAACTTTGTACGCAGCCTACAACTCAAAAATAGCTCGAAAAATTTTAGAAAAGAAAATCACAAGAACAAAAGAGGGTACCATGGAAATCAGAGGGCACGCAGCGGCCACGAACGAGCAAAGGGGGTCAACAACGTGTCGCGGGGGGAGGCGGCGGCAACCATCGTCGGCAAGACCGATATCTCCGGCAAAGAAGAATGCACCGAGGCCCCCGCCGGACTGGTACTCCAAAGACCAGTTGCGCACAGGCCCTAGGGTTTCGCACAAATGTGGGACAGGGGAGCGAGAGGGAGAGGGAGAGGGAGAGGAAGAGGAAGAGGAAGAGGAAGAGGAGGGCAAGCCATGGGGATGGAGAGGGGGAGGAGGAGGGCGACGCCACGGGGAGGAGGAGGAAGCCGCAGCCTCCCCCCCTGCCGGCGCAGCCCCGCCCGCCCGCGATTGGGATGGAGAGGGAGAGGGAAGGAGCGAAGGGAGAAAGAGGAGGAGGAGGTTTTTTTTTTTTTTTTTTTTTTTTTTTTTTGAGAAGAGAAGGAGAGGGCGGTATATATTCGTCACTGAGGTGAGGGGGTTTCCGTAAAAGATCGGAGGCGGGCGGGTAAGTGCAAAAAGTTAGCCGATTTCGAATTTTCTCTTCTTCGGGCGTAGGATTTTCATATTTCGGGGACCGGCGAAAAAAAAAAAATCGGCTAGTTACTTGTTCAAGGAGGGCTTGGATGGACTGGGATGGGATTTCAAGAAGAAAAAGGACCTAGATAAGATATCATCGTAGCCAATCACGGGCAGAGGAGCAATCGTGGGTGAATCAAGGCAGCCAATGAGAAGCGGACGGGATGAAGAGGGAACCAATCAAACAATTGCGGTGGCGTGGATAGCCTCCCCGGGAGGGATCATTTGGTTCTTAAAGGTTTTCAATGGCATCATAGACCGGACAGATGCTCGATTAAATGGGGAACGAAATAGGGGATTGGATGTCTCATATACTTGGAGCCCCAAATAAAAGCACAAGAACAATGGAGGCAAGGTGAGTTAGGGTTTAGGGTTCAAACGAGCAAAACTTTGTACGCAAATGCAACTCAAAAAATAGCTCGAAAATTTTAGGAAAAGAAAATCACAAGAACAAAAAGAGGGTACCATGGAAATCTGAGGGCACGCAGCGGCCACCTAACGAAAGCAAAGAGGAATCAACGACGTGCCGCGAGGGGAGGCGGCAACCATCGCCGGCACTGATACTCCGGCAAAGCAGCCAGCAAATTGAGGCCCCCCTGCCGACACTGGTACTCCGGCACCAAATGCAGCCGAGGCCCTAGGGTTTCGTACAGCGGGACAGGGAGCGAGAGGGAGAGGGAGAGGGAGAGGAAGAGGAGGGCAAGCCATGGGGATGGAGAGGGGGAGGAGGAGGGCGACGCGGGGAGGAGGAGGAAGCCGCCGCCGCCCTCCTCACTGCCGGCCTGCCCCCCACCAGCGTTGGGACGGAGATGGAGAGGGAAGGAGCGACGGGAGAAAGAGGAGGAGGAGGTTTTTTTTTTTTTTTTTTTTTTTTGCTGAGAAGAGAAGGAGAGGGCGGTATATATTCGTTCGCTGAGGCGAGGGGGTTTCCGTAAAAGATCGGAGGCGGGCGGGTAAGTGCAAAAGTTAGCCGATTTCGGAATTTTCTCTTCTTCGGGCGTAGGATTTTCATATTTCGGGGACCGAAGCGAAAAAAAATCGAAGCTAGTTACTGTTCAAGGAGGACCTGGATGGACTGGGATGGGATTTCAAAGAAGAAAAAGGACCTAGATAAGATATCATTGTAGCCAATCACGGGGCAGGAGCACTGTGGGTGAATCGAAGGCAGCCAATGAGAAGCGGACGGGACGAAGAGGGAACCAATCAAACAATTGCGGTGACGTGGATAGCCTCCCCTGGGAGGGATCATTTGGTTCTTAAAGGTTTTCAATTTGACTTCAATTCCTTCCTCTCATCGCCTCTCCTGCTGGATCGCTCTCTCCAGACTCCAGCAGACTCTCCTCTCGTCCTCTTTCTTTATTGATGATTGACGCAGACAACTGCATGCACGCATCCATTTCATGCATAGAGCTGTTCCCTAAATGGCCAAATACACATGCGCCTGCTGCTCTACCTTCGTACAAGTATTATTGGAATACTATATTGCTTCACGAGTACTCACTGCGTTCCAAATAAATGTCGTTTTCATTTTATGATGATAGACAACCACTCTTAACTTCAACCAAATATATATAAAAATATTAATTTTTATAGTACATAACTAATGCCATTAGATCTATCAGTGAACAGGTTTTCATAATAAACTTAAGTAGAGATATAAATGTTGCTAATATACTTTCTAGAACCTAGTAATTAAATTTAGAAAACTTGACAGCCACAAATACCATAGTAACACTTATTTTGCCACATAGGTATACTTACACTAGTCCATAGACGTACTCCCTTGTCTCAAAAATATGTGCATTTCTAGGGTTTGAAATTTGTCATTGAATGAGTACACTTCTTAGACTTCTAGATATGGCCCCCCCTAATTATAGTGTTTTTTTCACTACTTCTAATAAAAGGTGTTTGGGGAGGAGAGGCCCGTGTTGATGTCCCAATCCAACTGAGGTCCCCCACGCATTGAGCGTTAAGGTTGACTGCATTGTGGCTGCTACTGAAGCAAGGCGGGAGCTGGGGGATCGACGGTTGTGTGTGCGCGGCATGAGGATGACAACCCCATGGCGCAGGAGTTTCAAGTTGTCACTCTGGCTTGCAGCGGGCCGCGACTTTTGGCGTGGCACATTGTTGGTGACGACGGCGCAGTTCATGGTGGCTGCTTTCGGCTCCTCTCCCAGGTTGTGTGTGTTGTTTGCGTGCGTTGTGGTTGGAGGCTCGTGTTGATGTCCCAATCCAACCGAGTAGAGTTGATCATGTTTATCTTCTATCCTCTGAGTTGGTGTTAGTTGAGTGGTAGCTAGTAGTGGGTGAGTAGCAAGTGGTAGGTGGAGTGGTTCACTCCCCTAAGCCGAGTGGGCGCTAGTTGTGGAGCGAGTCGAGTTGTTTTGGTACCTAGGTGTGTAGGTGGAGTAGGGTACCCTCCATATTTGTATGGTTTTTCTGGCCCGGTTTCCAATCAAAAAACTGGGCTGGCATTTGCCTTTTCCTTTATTCGTCTAATAGAAATCACGGCAAAGCTTTTGCCGTCCTTTCGAAAAAAAAAAAAAAGTGCCAACATTTTAACAATGATATCATCCAAAAATCCAAGAAGTGTACTTATTTAGACGAGGGAGTGTGTTCCTATTCCTATACCCGATGCTCATGGTGGATTAAAATCATAAAAGGGATGTGAAATGACTTGGAGGTCGAGTGAGATATAGAAGGGGCGGCTAGTCAACGATGCTAACCTCAAAACAATGTTAATATTTAACCCTAATACTCTAAACTTATTGTCTTTGGTTTGCACTAACTTCCCCAACTACTTAAGGTGTTGAATTTCCTCTAACAAATAATTATGACTAGTAGTGTTTTTTTTTTTAAAAAAAAGTTAGTGCTCACAATTATAATGTTAATGTAGATACTATGTCTTAATACTAGTATTTAAGTAAACGATTATAAATCTTATAAACTAACAACTTACACAAATTATTCGGTCGGGGATTTTAATGTAGATTCAAATAATATTTTGTCTATGAATCATTAAAGGAATATTTTATTTTCATGTTTCCCAAAATATAGAAACATATAATTATCACTCATGCATTCATGCTCACGTGATCCACAAGATGGCACAATAACTTTTTTATATTAATAGTGATAGAAGTGTGGGTAATTTATTAGAAAGATATAGATATCCTTCACGGTTATTTGATATTTTTTCATAATAGAATATGATGGTGATTTAGATGTAAATTTGAAGGGGGTGGGGGTATTTAGTTTAATTCTAATAATCAAAGAAGTAGGTAATTAGATAAAAATTGAAGGGGTTACTTAGATTATTACATCATAGTGGCAAATTAAATGTACGGTGGGTAATTCAGATTTAGATCCAAGTACCGCATTAGATTGTGTTCCACAATGTCATGTGTGGTAACTTAGATATGACGAATTACTAAGCTACTTTAGAATATTTTTCATAATGAAAGATGTGGGTAATTTTTTGAAAACATAACATCAATTGGCTATTATTATCATTGATAATTATAGTTTATGAATTGGTGGTCAATTTTTTCTTATTGCCGTGAGAATTCCTTTTTTTTTTCCTAGAACATCTTGTGAAGATTAATGTGAAAATTATGTTGGGGCCTCCAAAAAGAATATAGTAAGATTAATGTCAAAATTATTTATCCTAGAAATTATTTAATATACTTGTATTGTCATATAGATTCACTCTTTCCTTTGTTTTTGGATGTAAAAATGAATCAAAGCAATTGTCTACGGACCGATTGCCAAATGTTTCTAGTTTTCTTTTCTTGAGTTTGTAGATGTTGTTCTCAAATTCTATAAATTTGATTGAAATTCAAATTTTGAATGGTTCAAAATTTGTCAAATCCAAAAATATACAATATATAGAGTGTAGATCTTGGAGAGTTAAACAAACATGGTATTCAAGACTTTTCAATTTAGAACCACCTAGAGGTCAAAAAGTAGCGCGAAGGTGTCTTTTTTAAAAAAATCTTATATACCACTGAAGTACGATTTCCATAGCTGAAAATGTATTCGATAATGACGCTAAGGTTGGATTGAAAACATTAAAAATTCTTGAGGCCATTTCTCAAAAATGGTGGTCGAAGGATGTAAAAGAAAATGTCACAAAGCATCTAATCCAGGTCTAAAAATCCAACCAAGAGTAATAGTTTAGATTTACTCTAGGTTGGTGTCCCCCACTTGGGAGTAGACCTCCACTCCCGATTTGAATCAACAACCAGGAGTAGAGGTCTCTGACGCGCGTGGGTGGACTGCGGCGGGGGGCTCTACTTGCAGTTGGAGACTCCAACCTGGAGTAAAGCCCCCTTTACTCTAGGGCACAAGAAGTGCCGAGAGTAACCACGAAAATGGTGCAGGGAGTCGCCGAAAGAAGTACCTGCAGCCCACAAAGACTAAACCTTGCAGGCATAGCAGAGGCGTCATCATCGTTTAGGAAATTCAACGTGTTAGGATCCGAGGGGGTGGTGGACATCTCGGAGAAGGGAAAAGCTGATTCATCAAACACCACATGGCGAGAGATGATGATCCGGTTAGAGTGAAGGTCAAGACATCGATAGCCCATGTGATCTGAGGAATAACCGAGGAATACACATAACGATGAACGAGAAGATAATTTGTGGGTGGTGGTGGTAGATAGATTGGGGTAACACGCGCAGCCAAAAACACGAAGATGAGTATAATCTGGGTGGGTGTCATATAGAGCAAAAAATGGTGTAAGGCCGCCTAGGGTGGTAGCTGGGTGACGGTCGAGAAGATAGGTAGCAGTATGAAGTGACTCAACCCAATAAACTAGAGGTAGGCTGTCTTGGAAGAGCAACGAGCGGACAATATTATTAAGGGTGCGAAGGGCACGCTTGTAAAGTCCTAGATGGCTAGAGGGGGGTGAATAGCCTATAAAAATTTATACAAAAGCACTTAGCAAACCGATTAGTAGAACAAAAAGCGTAAATGCGGTTTGCTCTAGCTCTAATGTCTTGCAAGCCTTCTAGTGATAATTCTAGATATAAGTTATGATCACTAAGTCACACAAGAGCTAAGTCACTACTCTATCTAGTGAGCAATCCTAGATAATCCTTATGCTAGCAAGAACACCTACACAAGAACAAGCTAGCTCTCTACACAAGATAAACTAGGAAAGTAAGTGCAAGAGCGGGATGCTTGTTATACCGAGGTGTAGAGGCAATGAACCAATCACCGAGGAGAGAGATATACAATCACAATAAAGAGATGAAGCCAATCACCAATGAAGACAATGAACACGATGATTTGTTCACCCGGAGTTCACTTGTGCACCGACAAGCTAGTCTCCGGTTGTGCCGACCAACACGAGGATGGTGCTTGAGCTAGGCGGTGCACTTGCTAGCTCCAAAGCCACCACTCACAAGTGAGGTGCCCAAGACACGAGCAATCCGCTAGAGTTGCAATTCGTCGCTCCGACGGGGATGCACAAGAACCCCTCACAAATCAACCGGAGGTGGCCAAGAACAATCTCCAACTCTTGCCAACGCCTCCACCAAATCACCGAAATAGCTAGGAGCGGTACTCTCCAAGAGTAACAAGAAATCCACCGCAAGAACCAGACGACCCTTAAGTGCCTCTAAATGCAAAGCTCAATGCAAAGTGCACTTGAATCTCCTCAACTCTCTAGAAATGTGCTCACAAGCAAAGGGAGAGAGTGGGAGAGTATTTGCTCAGCCCAAAGGGTGTTAGAAATGATTCAAATGGCCAAAAGAGAGAGCAAGAGCCGGCCACACAAGTATTTATAGAGGTGGGGGGAAACCCCACTTCAAACCGTCAACTGTCGTGTGCGCTGGACGCTGAAACCACAGGCGCCGGATGTTGAACCCCAGCGTCCGCCGCACTAGAGACTGCAACGTGTCCTGACTGTTGAGATTCAAATGAAGAAATGCGAGTCGATACACGCTGGGGCGCTTCGCGGCGCGCGTCTGCGCCTGCCGGACGCTACGAGAGGTTCGCAAATGACCCGACCGCGGACGCGCTGGCGCGCGGGTGCGGCCGGACGCCCCACGGCGTCCGTCGCATATGCGTCGAAACCGCCACACGCCCGGCAACAAACCACCGCGGCCGGGCGTGGTCCGGCGGCTCACCCGGGCGCTCCGGCGCCAAAGCACACCGCGATGCCCGAGTCGCCACTGCAGCGTCTGGCGCCTGCAAAACCACGTATTTGTAGCCCGTCGACGCCGCTAACTCCTCCACCATGCTACCCAATAAGTATACCAACTTGAGCACGAGAGATAGCATGATTTTCACCACCGCCTTCGCAAATGTGCCAACACCACCACGTGTACATCACCATGTGCTCGTGTGTTAGCATTTTCACAAATAATTTCGAAGGAACGGGTTAGCTCTCTAGGTTAGAATGCATGCATATGAATTTTGAACCTAGAGGCACATGAGGATCGATGTTCCCGAGGTTTTCCCCTCTTTATAGTTCGGCTATTGATCCTAAACCACTCACACCCTCTATGGCGTCTTGAGTGTAAAACAAAATGGCCCGATCAAATATACCTTTGCCTTGAGCCCATTTCGTTTCTCCATCTTGTTTTCCCAAGTCCACGCACTTGATCATCTTTTGGATCAACACCATGTCATTCACCATGATCAACATTTGCACCATGGCTTGAGTAGGATTCATCTCATACTAGATCACACTTAAGCATAGAGATTAGTCCTAGGGTGTCATTAATTATCCAAAAACCAATCTAGAGATCTTCAATGCTCGGCTTTACCGCTTTCTTTGGGAAGTGTGTGGGCAAGACATGCGGAGAATGGCACCGTGGAAGAGGAAGAACATGCGGGCGAGGAGTTGTCAAACTCACGAATGTTGTCCCACTAGAAGGCCTTAACGGAAATGCCAAACTCCATGCGCACATGAGCAAAGAAGTTAGAAATAGTGGTGAAAGTATCAAATTTGACACGAAGCGGAAATGTCCAAGCATAATGCGAGCAATCATCAATAATAACGAGATAATATTTTTAACCGGACACACTGACAACTGGAGATGTCCAAAGATCACAATGCTTTAAATTGAATTTATTTGAGGCACGAGAATTGAGGACCCAAAAGGAAGACGAACATGGCGACCAAGTTGGCATGCATGACATAGGTGATCATTTTGGGTTTATTACAAGTAATGGCATGGGAGCTAATAAGCTTGGACAAAGCTTCGGAACCGATATGACCAGGACGGCGGTGCCACGGGTCGACGCCACCGCGAGAGCTGGTGTGTCTGCTTGTGGGTGGCGGAAAGAACGGGTAGAGATCACCCGTGCTATTGCACCGGGCGATCACGCCTGCGGTTTGGAGGTCCTTCACGAAAGGCCAAAAGGGTCAAATTCGATAGAACAATTGTTATCAATGGTAAAGCGACGAACGGAATCGTGGTTCTTAATAATGCTAGGGACACTAAGACATCATTAAGAACAAGAGAAGGACGCCAAGTAGGAAATGAGTAAGAGCCAGTGGAGGTAATAGGTACTAATGAACCATTACCGACGATGATTGAGGAAGGACTAGACGAGGAAGGCGGTCGAGGAGACAAGAGTATACTAGAATCGGCATACCACTCGACGGAGTTGGACAACGGGCGCCGGGACATCGTGTTGAAGTTGCCGATGAGGGACGCTGGTCCCAAGACCCGCCGCCATGGGCTTCCGTGGGAAGTACCGCTGTGTGCCGACCGAGGAGCCCGCCGACGATGTAGACGAGGGAGGTGCGCTGGTGTAGCCGAAAACCAAGGGGTGGAGGCCGGTAGTAGCCCCCGGTGCGACGACATCATATGCAACGCGATGTTGTGGCTGATCATAAGGGCGTGCGGCCGCATCTGCGAGGGGCGGGGAGGGCACCATAGCCGTGCGGCCACAGCCTGCCGACCCGGACCAGGATGGCTAGGGCGGCGAGTGCGCTGGCGGGCCCAGGATGTATCACCCTTGGTGCCACCCGCAGTGTTGCCATGGCGCCGTTGCCCGCGTTCACGCCGCGTCAGCGGCGGCGGTTGCGGTTTCCGCCATTGCCGCCCTATCCCCCCTGAACCCACCCCTAGAACCGGCGCTGGCGTTGGAAGGGCGTTGTTGCCGGGTGGCTGCATCATGACCCGGTAGCCGGGTGCGGTCTTGGGTCGGATGGGGCATCGCCCCAGAGTCGCTGGACGCCAAGTTCGAGGAGCAGAAGCATGCGGCTTCGGGAACGTCGGGAACCGACGTTGTATCTCCGATTCAACACCATGTCACCTTGAGGGAGGCCACCGCCTCGAGGCGGCAGTAGTCCGTGATGGACGCATCACCCCGCTTTTTGTTTCTTTCAAGGACTACAAATCCGACCAGGTTGTGCCCATGATACACCCAATCCTGAGGCAAGAACATATTCTTGCCTCGATTGGGAGCTAACAGATAGCGCGCAAGACTACTCCATGGTCCGTGCATGGTCCATACACATATACATGCAGGCATATGTGTGACATATGCGCTACCTCTCTTTTACACGCTTTGTGTTGTGGCATAAGCAAAGCATATATAACAAAAAGATATGAAGCAACCTTTTGTTAAACCTTGGCCAGCCAACCGACCTCCTAGCTACACCTAGGTACCCCTCATGCGCTGCTGGTACACACATACACCTCCTCAATTCCTCATGCATGTGTGCACCACATCCAGAAACAAGCAATGAGCATATGCATACATATGTCCTTTGATGAGCAGCAGGCAGGCCAGCAAGCAAGCTACCCTCTTGCCCTTGCCTGGTGCCTTTGATAAAAAGCCTAACAGGCTATCTATCTACTACACCAAGACACACACACGCACGCCCCAATGTCTCCCCCTTCTCCTTTTGTGCTAGCTTGCTTTGTTCCTGGATCGACAGTTGCTACCTTTATTCTTTACTCCTAGCCTCTCTCTCGTTTCTTCAAGCTTTGGTTCTTCAATTCCATCACTAGGACCATATAGGGCACACATGCATGCGTATATACGCGCACCATCAGATCATAAATATGGACTGCTTAGAAGCAAATCAATCTATATATATGCTGCTAGCTCTAGCCTGCTGTTTTCTTTATCCATGGCCGATCGACATTGTCGCGCTTGGTTCAACTGATCAATATGTCGATGGTGTGGATTATATCCGTCCTAGGGTGAAGTCGAGGTTCGGTTTCTTCTTGCCTCTGCCAAATATCCCATCTACTCTCTTGGAACGGGGACGAGTTTAGGTCAGAGACGACATCGCTAAGTTTTGTGATTGCACGTCCTGCAAACATTAGGTGGAAAAAAATGAAAAAAAAGTCAGAGAGGTCAAAAAGATTTGAAATGGTGTGATACCCTTGCACTAAAAACTGATGATGACTCTGTAAATGCAAGCTGCCGCATTAACATTAACGATCAAAGCTCAACAGGGGCACTGTCCAAAGGTGCATGAAACGGAATGATCGCTGTTGCACTTTCGAATTAGCATATGGCATCATGGCCATCGTCGGCGAGGTACGGGAGATACGATGGACTTGGTTTGGAGTAGAAGACGAAGAAAAAGGCTGCGTACCTCGAAGGATTTCATGTCGCTGGGAGCTGCATCTCTTGATTTGTCATGGAACCAGGCCCCCTGCTGCTGGAGCAAAAGAAGAAAAAGGAGAGGAATTCAATCATCGAAAAAAGATTATCATGGCTGGACGAGAGAATCAAATGCCTCCATATCTTTTCAACCGTAGTGGAGTCCATTGATTGATGTGAGAAAAAGAAGGCAGAACAAAGTGGGCATGCATGCAACACCGTACCTATATATACTTTCACTGTTAAGATGCTGTAAATGACAAGCTAACTTTTATCATATCAGGGGGCTAACTGAGGTAAGGTCGTGCATACATGTTCTAGCTTATGCTACTCCTGATGTACCATGTGATATGGGCACACCATGTACTTTTCTGCACATATATACATGTCGTAGGTGTTAGGAAGAGTTCATATGTGCACAGAGGCATAGATGTATTTCTCCGATCCCACTGCTACGCTGTTATCATTACCACCGTATTTCATTTGTTAGTGCACACACGTGCTTGCAGCCACACATAAACATTTGTAACTGGTGAAAATTGCACATATGTATGTTATTTCCAATGTGCCGTATTTCATCATGTAGTAGTGGAAGAATGTGTGTACACTTTGCCATTGCTACCTAGCATATCCATAAAATAATTAAATCTAATAACTTAATATATTAGGGAGATCATTGCAGCATGATGGGGAGCAGGTGATGGAACAAAGGTATGAGCCCCTGGTGCTTTTGGGAGCACTGAGGAGGTGGTCGTTATAGTAAACAAGGAAAATGAGACAAAGGAATACTCCATTGTTTTGCCTAAAGTGGCTAGAAGATGACTATAGTTTGAACCTAAAGAAGACCACTAGTTTGAATCGGAAAAGATGTCGGAAGGCGCACGTTATTAGCTGACTGATGGTCCTTTTTAGAACATTGTTATACTAAATGACGTGGTACGTACTACTCCACCGTACGGCAGTGTATACAGCAGCTGATTTTATGAAGAATATACACACGCACTGCATGTAGAGGTCCGAGACATGCATTGATATGATTAGAGGTAGTCCCTAAAACATTGTGAGTTAGATGTTGTGTATTGGGGGTAATACTTTGCTTGTGCTTTGAACACTGCACACAGCCTTTGAGCTACATCCCTCCTGACCTATACAGTCGAGTAGACAAGAAGTTTCACACGAATGTAGGTACCTCTTTTTTCCTTTTTTGCACCCTCAACCACGGCTGCAATTTGCCAATCTAGCCAGTCCCCCCGGTCATATGTCATTCATCAATCTAGATTCGATGCTGCTAACAACCACTCGATCTGAACATTCTAGAAAAGCGGGTAATTTGGATTTTAGATGGAGTAGAAATTAATAATGTGGTCTGGGCACCAATATATATAATGGAGGAAGGAATATAATTAGTCGATGCAGTAAGCTAAGATATATTAATATATTCTCTTTTCTAAAACATATATATCCAGAGGTGATCAGGAAGGAATATAATTAACGGCGTGATATATCTATCTACCTTATCGAGGAGTTGCACCAGAGAGCACACACGCTGGAGCCCCGGTCGTTGCCGTCAGGATTAGATTGCTGAGCAGACGACTCAGACCCGCTGGTGGGTGTTGGTGAGGTCAAACAAGTTGTTGTCGTCGGGGATGTCGACGACCGTTTTCGCAGCCGCTTGCCCTGGAAAATATTCCATCCACTCAGCATGTCACAAACTGAGTTACTGACATGTAAGTACCTCAAACATTACTAGTTTTTTTTCCATGCAGCTGCTTTCGATCTATACTGAGTTACCGCTGACACGTAGCTAGGGTAGTAGTAGTAGTAAATATTGTATACAGTATGATCATCGTCGTCCACGTACATACCAAGGATGAAGCAGAAGCTGGCTTGTGGTCAGTAGTCTTGATGGTCCGATACATCTGCAGCAAGAAAAATTAAAAGAAATGAAATCCAAGGATGGCGATGACGATCATCAAGTGTAAAAAAAAAAAAAAAAAATCTGGCAGTTAAGATAGATTGAGCTATAGGAATATCGAAGCAGAACATTAAAGGGTCAATGGGGGTACTGGTCATACAGGAAGGATAGGAGGGTGATCGAATTGAATGAATAAATAATAAGGCTGCACAACACAAACAGCAGGGGCATTGATGGCCTCGATCAGCTACTGTGGCAGCAGCAGCCCGGCCTCCAAAAGAAAGGGTAAGATGATTCATTATTGCGGAATGATGCTGGGTTGTACTTTGCCACCCCTTCTTGGGCAGTATGCATATCAATGCTGCTGCTGCTGCCGCTTTATCCTGCACTCCTGCGCCTCTGCGTGGCGCGCATCGTACGCGTCACCGATCGATCGTCGAACGCATCGATCCGATCCACCCGCCGGCCGCTGCCGCGCGAAATCGCCATGCCATTGCCATCAGGCCGGCCACCCATCTGATCCTCGGACGCCGTTCTTCAATTCCGGTGTGGCCTTTTGGCATATTGCCGCATTGCATGCGCTTGTGCGCTCGATCGAACTGGTGCTGATCTCTATCGATCGACCGGGGTTTTAAAAAAGGTGCGGCCCGGCCCGTGGAAAAGCAGCTACAGCTATGGTGGCGACGACAGACGACAATGCAAAACCCTCGATCGTCTCCCCAACCTTCTATACAGTAGTATGCTAAGCACTGATCGCGCTTTTCCCTCTCCGTGGTGGAAGGATATATATCCATATGGGGTACGTGGTGATACGGCCGGGGAGAGATTTTTACTGCTTCCACATACAGGATCGGCAAGTCAAAGTGTAAAATGACCCTACCCCTATTCCATGCCGCATGAGCTGACTCTGACTACCGGCCGGCATGTACAAGCAGTAAAACTGTGAAAAAAATGAGGTCAACTTTATCATGCAAGAAATGAGTGTATAGCTTGTTGGAGTAGTATATATATCTTGTATGTCAGTAGTACAACGTACTGTATTCTCTGTCATTTAGAGAAAAAAAAAAAAACACTACTAGTATAAAATAGTAAGATCTGTAATGTTAAAGGCGATATAGAGGATGAACATTCATATGTACTATAGGAGTAGGAGTAGAGAGAAGAAGCCGTACGTGCAAAAGAACAATGCAAACATGCTCATAGTAGGGGAGATAGTAGAGAACGAAAAAGCTAGTAGAACGAGGAGGGTTCGTTTTAGCTGATCGATATGATTAGCTGCATGCTAACAGATTATATATATACGGAGTATGTACAAGGAAGGATCAGATAGATAGAATTGATGAGTAATAAGTTATGGATTATTCCCTCACCTGCAAATGCGACTTGACATGGGCCAAGGTCAGATCCTTCACGTCCATTAGCTCAAGAACTGACTTTGGGTGTAGCTCCCGGATACAGATACAGGCAGAAACAAAAGCATCGTCACGCAATCATTCACCCAGCAGCAGCAGCGAGGCTATAGCTAGCAGCGACGACGACGTGCTGGCTAGTGCTACTGCTACTGCTTACGCCGGGATAGGAAGGAAGGAAGGAGGGTTGCGTACTCATGGCCCCCGAGCAGCTCGGCGGCATGGATGAAGCGCGCGTGCAGCGACGTCGTCCACCGCATCCCGCGCGCGCGCCCCTGCTTGCCGGCGCCCCGCGAGCCGGAGCGCGGCGGACTTGGGGACCTCGGCCCGGCGCCGTGGCCGATCACGTCGTAGCAATGCGGGTGGTGGTGCGGGTGGCTCTGCAGGAACGGGAGCGGCTGCGAGGTGTTGTACACGGGGATGCCCGATGGGCCCCTATGGAGGCCAGGTCCCGGCCGCCCTCCCGGGAGGATGGGCTGGGTGTGGTGCAGGAACGGGAGGTCCATCATCAGGTGGGAGTGCGGACGAGCTCGTCGGCACCTGATGCTGATGGTGGTGGTGGTGGTGCGCGCCGCCGCCGGCACCGCCGCGAGCGGGTATCCGACGGCTGTCGTCGTCGGCGCCGAGGAGGCGAACGCGAGGGGAGGGGGCCCGTGGCGGCCGCTGCAGCTGCTGTTTAGCTGCAGGCGAGGTGGTGCTCCAGCGCCCCTGCTCTTCAAAACCCTAGCTCCATTGGCTTGGTGGCTGGCGGAGGGGCTCATCTGCAGCTGCAAAGTCCGGGGTGCGCTGGGAACAGCCCATTACCTCGATCTCCTCAGCGAACCCGGCCGGCTTCTCGTGTCGTCGTATATAGAAGGGAGAGGGATCGGCGGAGGAGGAGAATGTGGGCAGCGCCTGCGCGCGTATGATTTGCTTAGGGGTGCGTATGGAAATTGAGGAGGTGGCCGGAATTTCCGCTTGAAGCGAGGAGCCTAGCTACCTAGCTAACTAGTGGGGTGAGAGCTTACTAGCAGAGTTGGGAGAAGGGTGAGGGGGCGGAGGCAGAGAGAGATAGGAGGGTTTGGAAACTTGGAGACTTGGAGTGGAAAAGGACAGGAGTGTGTGTTTGTATTTTTGTACGTGTAGTGTGCCGTGTGATGTGAAAAAAAGAGAGGGGCGCGAGGAAGCTTGTTGCTGGGAGGTGAGGTGGGTGGTGTGATGTGGCCTAGGGAGGAAGATATAGATTGGTCTTTTTCTCCCACACCATGCATCTCCTTTGCTTCTCCTTTCCGCTTTCTTTTTCTCCCCCCACTTCCCCCGGCCGGCCTCTCTCTTCTTCTTCTTCTTTTTTCCCTCACCACGCACGAGCTTTTGGGGTTCTCAGGGGCAGAGATTGCTGTGGGAGAATGACACTTTTTCGACAGGGATGTGTGTGTATATATGCTGTGGGAGCTAGGAATGTAAGAGGGAGGTAACATTTCCTTTTCAGGATATGTGTGTGTTGGTCGCTCTGTTAATGGACACTCGATACACTTTGAACGTGTGTGCTTATTCTTAATGGGCATCATTGGGTGCTAATTCAGTGGTCGGTACCGAAAAGAAGCCAGATTAGTCCTTAGATCATAGTGATCCGTATTCTATTTGCATTTCCAGTACATGTCTTTTTTTTATATAATGGAGAGATATCTGTCTTATCCTTTTGCATTGTGGAATTTGACCACATTATTATAAAATCATACGGTCAAGAATATTGAAATGAGTTTTGCATAACAAAAATTCAACTCATAGCTCAATTTTAAAATAAAAATGTCATCCCAATGAAATGAAGAAAACACATAGCCACAATCACCAATTTTGCAGCATTGCAACACTAGCTCCTTCTCCCCTCACACCATTGCAAATTGGGACCAAGATTGAAGCCACTATGTGTTCCCATGAAAAAATACTTGCAAAAAGAGTCGTTGGTCAACAATTAAGTTGTGTTGTTTGTAATTAGTACATCTACGGCCTTTACAGGATTTACTACATGTTATAGTATATTGGGTTTTCAAAGCATTATTACTCAATCAAGTATGTTCCCAGAACTTGATTAGATTGTCATCTTGTAATCTAAAAAAAAGTCTATCTAACACCCATGAGACTCTATCCAAAAGTGAGAATTGCATGACTTCTTACAAACTCAGGAAAGAGTTTTACATCTTAAATACATTTGTTCGAAAGTGCTTTAATACTTGTTCTTGCCACTAGAATTGTTTTAGGGGGGTGGCTTTGTATTATGTAGGCTAGACAAAGTAGAGGCTATTAGAACAATCTCTTGTGTAACATTTTTTGCCTAATGGTTTGAGTTTTTATAAAGATTTTTATTAGCCTATTCATCTCTTGCCATCCATAGATCCTTTCAAATTGTCTATTGTGCCTCATTTTATCATGTAGTGTACAATATATCTCTCTCCTTTAGTAGATTTCGTCACATTCTCTTGCCGGAACCGCCATGGCATCTAGTGTCTCCTAATGGAGCATTGTGGGCAACACCCTACACCAAGAGGTTGCCCTAGATTCCGCCATTCCAACGTCGATCTACCCATACCTCATCGATTTGCCATGATCGATGCTTCGATCCGGCCACAAGAAGCCCTATGGAACTATATATGGTGCTCTATGTCGTTTCACTTTACCGGAGTTCTTGCATTGCGACTTGTCTCCGGCGGGATGCATATATAGCGGATCGCAGATCTAAAATGATTGAAGGGGTTGATCTCTGCGCCTTCCTCTTTCTCTCTATTTTTTCTTTTCCCTCTCTTCACCATCATCACCTCATCATATTTCCATCGAATCAGCTGTAGGGGAGGGAGCCCCTCCCCTCTTTGGATCATACCGCTCCACGCCAAAGTTCGCTTCCACGCCAGCGCTCTACACGAAAGAAAATGTGCACAAGAGACCCTGGAGAAGGAGAGTGAAGCAATGAAGGATACTCTGGTCTATTGCTGCGTATACTGGTCTACCGTATTTTGGCAACGACTCACGATAGGCATGCACGGTACTTATACCCTTTCCTCGATCATAGTGCGGAAATCCAGTCAAAATACAGCAGGGCGGCACGCAAACGAAGTCATCCCGACTCGTTGGAATTGCACCACACAACGTAGCCCAACCATACCGATATATTTCTCCCGATGCGACTACAGTACGCATTTTCAACGTACACATCGACGGAGCGTGCCCCGAGCGTGTGAATCTTCGCGGCCACATGGTGATGCAGCCGCAGCAATTGCGCGTGTCAGTATCTGGACATGTGCGCGTTCGACCGATCGACATCGATCGGTCCCGGCCCATAGAGATGCAGCGCAGCGCTCGCAGAACGGATTAAACGCGGATGCGGCTCGGGAAAAAGCACCTCACTGTCGCTCGAGCCGTGCTCCTGAATGTTTGAAGTACACACACGAACACAAGCATCTGCAATTCTGCATACAAGCAAGCTGGCACGACAAATTAAGACAACACAGAGGGACGGTAACTGAGATGAGAATTGCCGTATGCGATCCCCAAGATTTGTCGCCCGGGGCGCCTTTACCCTTCCAGCAGGACTTGAATAAAGCAGGAGGCCCAACTGGCCAAGAAGAAAGATCTCCCAACCCAAGTGCGTGCCGAATTGAACATTCCCGGCCAGACATGCGACGTGATGCGACGAGTCTCGCACAGTAACGTGACGTTTTGGGATAGTTACACTAATAAACGCTAAGCCCAGTAGGTACCACGCGGGTAGCTAGAAACGTGAGCTATACGACCTCACTGGAGAAAGCAAGACAAACTGTAGTACAATTAACGCAAAGCTCTAGATGTAATGACAGGCAGACATCACGACGGGTTTGGAAAGAATTAAGAGCGGAAGGGGCAAACAACTGCACTGCAATGCACACTTTTAATCAGATTTCAGACATTTACTATGAATGATTTTATCCAGGACGTTCAAGTGCTTCTCATATATACTAGCATTCCTATACTTACTTTAGTCCTAGTCATATGGACAAGACCAAACACAGCTGATGAACAGGCACGCATATGCACATACTGTTACCCGATTTAAGTACTAGCTTAGGGATATATAGCATAAACATGGTGGCACACAGTTGGTGCTGTTCTGGATCAGCAGCAGAAACCTTACGACAGTAACGAACATCTCCTTCGAAGCCGAGCCGACGTGCCCAACTGTTTGCAGACACTGAAACTAAAGCGAAAAGCGATTCCCCCAACTCCCTTTCCGCGTGTGACGTGTGCAAAAAAGTCTTACGGCAGGCAGGGAGACATGCACGCATTGCCATTGCTTAACAAAGTCGTGGCAGCCGTAACACAAGAACAATGCCGGCATCATGCACGCCATGTGCACGGATCGATGGGGACAGCAGCAGCGAGACCAACAGCAGCCGAGCGCGCTGTTTGTAATTGTGGTGAGGTGGAGTCACAGTCACACACATAACGCCCAAGGAACGGGTCGCCTGCGCCGCTGCCCGCTGGTAAGTAAATGATGCCTCCATCACCATGCGGTGCATGCCTCCGTGGCCGGTTGGCCGGTCGGCATCGCCCCACCCATCATACGGGCACATCCCGCCGGGAACCCCACCGTCCGTGTTCGGTCCAGCTACCGACAGTCAAAACCCGCACCCTTGCCCACAATTTGACCTGTCGGCTTGGGGTAGGGGCGGGATTACTGAATTCGCTACTAATATATACTGATGTGTTGTAGGTACAGTGCACGTACCGTGGCAGTTCTGTTTTTTTTAACCCATCATCATGCTGACAGTAGCTAACACTCATACCCTTTTTACACAAAGAGCTCACACTCATACCTAGGGCATCCAAGCAAGTATTGCGGGGATTAGAGAAATCAGGATACCAGATTCCATGCACAGACAAGAGGAATAACTTAATCCGTGACGTTGACATGGAGAAATGACTAATAATCAGTCAAAGGGCGACACAATATGCCGCGAGGGTATATTACTACTAGTACTGCAATAAGCAATGCATGAACTCGCAATAGAAGGCACTACGGAACAAATCTGATTTGATCTAGTAAGTAGGAATAATATAAGATAAGGCGATGCCCACAAAGGGGCATGATTGTATAATCATTACTATATTGGAAAGACTGATCTGCTTAGACCAATAGGTATTTTGTTTAAGCAGGATTTGGGTGACTAACCAGTAGACGTGTATTTGGATACTTGGATGGGCTGAGAACAAAACATATAGATATAGGCGAGCTACTCTATACTAGATCGGCTCAGGCGCTCAGCCACATGATGCTTTGAGTAATGAATTTATACTCACTTGAATTTGCAAGGTCCAGACTGAGTGATGCACGTGAATTGAACCTATAGTATCTCCTAGTTCCTCAGTTTCTGCACTAGCTGACTATGGAGTTTAATTCTTTGGTCGTGCAGAACTTCAGACCTAAACCAGCCTGCAGAACTCTCTGGTGTTTGGTTGTAGGATCAGTAACGCAGACAGTATAGGAATCAAGTTGCAGCTTATTTTAAATAAGTGATTACTTGATTTGTTTGGTTCACCAAGTAACGGCGTTTAATAACGCAACGTCACTCCATGCCCTAGCATTATCTGATTGCGCTATATGAGGAGCGAAATCGTGATTCTACTAGCCGGTATTCGTTTGTGCAGTACTAGTACGGTCCTACCTAATACCAGGACACCACAACCAAAAACATAATGCAACGTGATTCATTGACCACGCCAGTTAAGATCGATTCCCACTTCCCACGCCAGTTACAGTCCTGGGCGTGTGTCCATCGGTGCTATAGCAGTACCGTGCAGGAACTTCAGGATTTGGCCCATGGTACTGAGTAGTTGGTCCATGGTGCTGAGCAGTGAAACAGGTAGGTCAAGATATATGAGTCCTTGAACTCTGTGGCCTTTAATGGTTTGTCTTCTCCCAGAGTGTGGTCACATCTGGTTGAGATTTTGATATCCATTCATGGCCAGGCAGAGGCAAGAGGCCATGCAACAATTTACTCAACAAGGTACTACGCATCAGTGTACACGTACTGCTGTGCTTGCGTGCATAGCATGGTCATGGACCTATGCTGAAACCGAGCCACGAAGCCCACAGGCCACAGCGGCGCAGAAATTTTTGGAATGAAGCGTCATCTGGCTAACAACTCTGCCACCAACTTAAATCCAGCAGAGGTGCGTGCAAAGGAAACTGGGAGGCCAAGGCGCTTAGTTTCCACAGGCCTCCATTACTAGACTGGAACCACACCACACCAGTATGCGGAAGAGCCAGTTGCAGCTGATCGGATACCACACACATGTAACCTAGCAGTAGACCATGGGAAGAGCAATGCCTAGCTTGGGAGTTATTAGCATGATGGACACAAGCCATGGCAAAAGTGGTGTATGGTACTTCGTCCTAAAGTCTTGGGAACATTTAAGATTTTTTTAGATAGACTATGACCATGGTGGCGACTGTGTGGGAAAAGTCCAAATAGGATCGTTTTTGATCTTTTGTATATATATTTATTAGTTGGACACGGCAGCGCCCAATGTGCGGACAATAAAAAGCAATTTCTAAAAGATTCCATCGGAATATTGTTTCTGCAATTAGCCTAGACACTGAAACCACGGTCGTTTCCTAATTAGGATATGGAACAATTGTCTTTGAACAAGGTTCATAAATAAGAGATGACATTAAACCAAAGGCATCTTAGGCGCACTTACAGTTATTGTGGAGCATATCTTCGCCTTATCACCATCACCAGATGAGGGCTGACATGATAGCTGAATAGAAAACAGGACAAGCACAAAGTGCGGTCTTCTTGGGGTTCATGGCAAAGCTTCAGTCAGCAGTTCAGCACTCAGCGATTAATCATCATCGACATGTGAGAGTGGCAGCAAAGAGAATCCTCTTTTCTTTTTACTTGTCTTTAAAGACATGCGATGATTTGATGACATGTATTTTTTAGAACATGCACAAAAGATTGAAAAGTGAATATGTAAAAGTGAAAAGATATCAAATCTTTCCATATGAACCCCCATCATGAGTTTTAGTGAAGGGCTAGCCTCTTTACCGAGGTAAAAGTGGCAAAAAATCACACCAAACTGTAGAGTAATGCCTCTTTATGCCCTCGTCAAGAAGTTCAGTTTGTCAACAGGTGGAGCAGAATGAACCCACATCATGAGTTTAGTGAACGGCTAGCCTTTTACCAAAGGTAAAGTGACAAAAATCACACCAAACTGTAGAGTAATGCCTCTTTATGCCCCTCATCAAGTTCAGTTTGTCAACAGGTGGAGCAGAATGATGGTCCGTGGGGTAAGTGGAAGAAACACAGCACTGGCACTGTCCTTGTCCCACAGGACAGAGTAATTTAATGCCTAATTTGCAAAGCCACGATATGAGGTATATAATGCCTAATTTGCAGAGTTTTGTAAAAACAATTGAGACAAGAAACAGCAAGTAATTTCTACCTAGACTACCTAAAGTATTATCGAGAATTATTACAATGGACAAATTCATTCTACAAAATGGAAGCTACTGATTTACCATATATATAAGAAATAGACGCTACTAAGTAGAAACAAAAATATGTACTTAACTAAGCATATAGACATATAAATAATTGTCTAATTGTCTAACCAAATATTATATCCTGAACTTAGAAGAGAAAGTAAAATCTTATATGACAGATTTCAGTAGATCAGGATCTAACAGCAAGGGAGTTGAGACTGAGTTGCTCCTTTTATTCCTTCTGTTATATCCACTTTCTATAGAACATGATTGATTCGAGCATTTGCATGCACTTCAACATTATCACAAGGCATCTACTTTGTTGCATATGCAACATGACAGTCAGTGGTAGTGAATTCCTGTCAGCATCAATCGTTTTATTAACATATCAAAGTTATCAACACATCTGGGGACAAATGTACCAGTACCAACAATGGCACAAGAATAAGAAAATGCAAATGATTCCAGATTATAAACAGAGCAAAGACTGACTGGTTAAAAAAAATGTACAATGTCCATTTCATATGAGGATGTATTAAATAGGTACAGGTGTATCTGTGGTCGAAAAAGAATGAAAGAAATTGTTAAAAAGTAGACTAACCTCTTTCAAAGTGGAAAACCTACAAAGATAGGAAATAAGTGAAGATATACAACTACGGTTCATCAGAAAAATTGCCTGCCTACAGCTTTCAGGTCTCATGCCACATAGGTGACCTGGCAATAGAATCATAAAATCCAGCCATAAAAATACCTCCATTGGAGACCTGTAGAAAGAATCAGTACTGAACCATCCAATGAAAATGAGTTTTCATCTTCCAGAAATTACGATTGATGTTAGCAGTTAGCACCAATAGCAGCGTACTTCATTGAGTGTGCTGACTAGCCAAGTCACTGTCCTCCTGGAACCTATAAGATATTTCCACTTCAGAACCAGTGTTTAGGAAAGATGGGCCACGAATTTTCAAGCGTTTTGGCCCATGATCTACAGATGGAGATAAGTAACTGCAATTTATAATAGATTTCTGGCTGAAAGCAACTTCGTCTTGCACAATTTTTGCATCTAGCTGATCTATCCTCATTTTTAGTTTGCTTCGATTGATGAAGTTATCTGTATTTCCAGAAATGGAGTCAAGAAAATGCGATTCAGCACCCAGATTGACACTTGTTGTACCACAGGATATTTCTGTTGTGTTCTTCTCTTGTTTGTCATCTGAGCGGCTTTCTTTAACCGTCGTAAAGCCTAGCAAAACAAACAATGAGTAAGCCATTAGTAAAAGAGTAGGCGGCATGAGTTAACTAAACACTGAAAGTTCTGAAAAAGAGTTGTGCATTTATCTAATCATTCAATAAAAACGTCCTGTTAAGTAATTTTTTTTAATTTCTATTTCTGAGCAGTTATCATTGTGTAAAGTCTCTCCATGTTTGTCTTTTATTAGGAATTAAGCTCCTTAATCCATCATTTAGGTTTAGTGACAATTTTGCAAACAGTTTTTTAAATGAAGCTTAGCAACTAGGAGAGTTGTAAGTGCAGTAGCATAGATATGATTAGCCAATCTCCATAGCAGTTTACAATCAAACCTGTTTAAGCCTGTCCACAACTTTATCGTATAATAAAAAAAAGGACACATCACATAGAGTAAAGGATTGGTATAAAATGATGATTCTTTTTATGTTAAAGATAATTAAAATACAACTCAGGAAATAAGGTTCCAAAAATACTAGCACAACTAAGGACCTATTTGATTTAGCTTTGAATTTTAGATTCTAGTTCTAAAAGCTGAGGCTAAAATAAACAGGGTTCGTTTAAAAGTAGATTGCTAGAATCCAACCCCTTTTACACCAAAATCCACAAGATGCATCCCACCAGCTTACGGATTTAAAGAAAAAGCTTTTAACAACTTGCAATATGCAGCTAGCTTTTTAAGAATCCGGAGCTAAAACAAACAGGCCCAAGTTCAATACAATATACAACATATTAACCCTTCATTCAAGTATAGGTAAATTATGTATTAAGGTATGTCCTACCATGATTATTACTATTGTGGTAGTGTGGACAAGGAAACTTCACAGCAGGTTTAGCAACAACATATTTGCGTTCTGCAGCACAATCTGTGCAGGAATTCAATACTACCAGGTAGCAAAGAGTCCAAGAAGGATAAAAAGGTTTTTTTTTTTTTTTTGACAATGAAGAAGAATAAAATGTTGTAACAGAAAAAGGATGCTGAAGAACAATAAGTCGAAGTTAGACAGGTCCCGCAGCTCAAAAAGGAGAGCTGCTTTGTCCGAAGGGGTGTAAAGTTATGAGACTTGGGTTCGCAAGGAGCTGCAGCAATGACGCAGCAGTGTGAAATAACATGGCAATGGCAGCACAGATATGCAGAACAAGAAGTCCAAATCCAGCACGAACAAGAATTCTAATTATAGTCAGTGCACTTACAATGAACCCAGTTCTTGGATATGTTAGATTACATGTTGAGTTATATTAGTTGAGTGGTCCATCATCATAGAAAGGGACAGTTTTTGGAATGAAAATAGAAAGGGACATTTGACCCTGGAATCAAGGAAACATCTTATATCTTGTACCCCTTATATTCTCTAAGCCATACATTTGTTGTAACCTCCTATTCCAATTTCTAACAATGTTGTCTAACCTCCTTAGTACGACCAACATCACATGACCAATCTAATAATTATTTGTCAAAGTTTAACAAACATACTGCAGTGCCTTCCACTCTTAAATGGAGGAGCTAAACTAAGCAAAATCTCACAAGTAAAAGTACCTGATTCTCAGTTAAATTTACTGTTACATCTTCTGAACATCTTTTTATCCAGAACTATGCCAGATCGTCTCTTAACTCTAAATACCTCACAGTCAGAATCATCAGTATCCTGAGCAGCCAATGCTTGATCAGTGCACAAAGGATAAACATTACTCATTCCATTCTCTGGACATAAGCTAGAGAATGTTCTTCGGTTAGAACTAGTACACTCCTGCAAAAATAAGTTACACAAAAGTTTCAAGTTATTACCCAATAATATGTAGAAAAGCAGAAGTAGAGAAGGTAGGCATCATACATCACTTTGTGTAGAATACTCCTGGGGTCCATGTGCAGAAGTTATTGTTGACAATGTAGGATATGGCTTATTCAGATCATATCCAAGAACATCTTCCTCTGAAAGGGTATGAAGTTCAGGGATGTATCGATTAGGATCTTGCAATATGGGAAGTATTTAGCATTGTGGTCAATGTCATTGGACAAATAAGGATGTGTGCTAGAGCCATCACTTTGAGACATTGGTTTTTCTACTTCATCCAATATTCCAATTTCCTCGAACTTCTTTGATAGTTCCTCCAATTCAAAGATGTCTTTCCTCACAAAAACAACAACACGATCATGATTGCAAGAGCACTTCCTAATCTCTTCCTCTTCAAAACAAGGTAAATAAGTAAACAAGATAATCACAAATGAAGCAAATATCTGTAATATGTAATAAAAAATGCAAAACGACCTTACCATGACAAAGGCAAATCGCATCGGCTCTGCAATTACACATAATGTGAGCTACATAGCAGTCACGTTTGCATATCCCACAGAGAACTGTGGCATCAATATCTGCTTTATAGCGTGTACGAGCACCCATTTTTGCAAGTGACCAGCGAACATGGTGTTGGAACCGCATTAACTGCACAAAGGGGCTATCATATAGCTCTGCATACGTTTGTGCATACATCTGTCTCCAGTTACTGTTACATCTCCGTGATCGGGCATGGAAAACTCGTTAGCAAAAAATGTTGTTTCTTTACAAAGAAGCTCCTCATAAGGTAATACTGGTATCCTCTTCAGAAGTGCATAACGTTGACTAGCAACTGCTCCAAGAGGAAACCATTCGCCTGTAGCAAAATTTACTGCCTCACCACAATTGAAACCTGACATTTGTTCAATAGTTTTCATTAAATCATAAAATAAAATAGACTATTCAAGATGTTGAATAGTTTTAGAAGTAGATGACTGCTGGCAATTGCACAAGAGATTTACCATGGCTGAAACCAGAATGATAAGCTCGGGAAATGTCACAACAAACTCTCCAGGTTTCTGTACGGCTCTATAGACTGGAACATGATGATCCAGCAAAATATTAGGTGGGAAGATTGTAGTCTTCCCCAAAAGAACATCAAATGCTGCACTTTCCCCTTCACCTGATAAAATTTCGTGATCATATACATGCTCACGCACCACTTTCTCAAAATCAGAAGCAGCACTTCCTGGAATACCGCACCATGTTTTTGAGGCTCCACAGTGGTGATAGTTAATACTGGCAAAATGATAACTCACATGAGAATAAGTGTCAACAAGCAGTATCATGCAAAGAATAATGACAACATATATATGTAACCGCCACTTGAGGTTTGCATTTTATATATACCATCAGCCTGTGTCAATGACATGTCGGATCAGATCCCACATGTCATTGGCTAGCTTGGTGGTATAGATGAACAGTTCCCTTCAAGTGGCTGTATGGATAAAAATTCCCATAGATCATGCACCTGTACAGGTAATGATCTTCCACATGCCAGGCAAACATACTAAAGAGCATCCCAATATACAGCATTGGATCTGTTATTCCCTGAAAATGTATGAAATGTAAGTAACTGAAAAAGGCAGGATGGAAATTCATCGGTGCGGTCTACTCACTGGAACTGCAGCTCTGAGAAGACGCAGTGTAGAGTTCGGTAACCGTGAGAATCTCTGGATCAAAGCACGGACAAAAAAATACTTTATGATACCATCATCATTGCCAGAAATAATCATAAGATCACCAGATGATCATAAAAATATCAGGGTTAGAAACCTTGACAAAGAAAGAACAGAAGCAATGTGGATTTCTTGAGTAACATTGTTTACCAAATACTCATGCAAATTACACAGACTGCATTTACTATTTTAGACTGGTCCCTACTATGGAATCATAAATTCATCACGTGTATCACTTGAAGACAAGTTTTGAGCAGAGTCATAACACAGAATATCAGCAGATTGTATCCAACCAATACGGCAAAAATAGGTAAAGCAGTGCAAGACAAGTTTCGGCATTGAGCAAAATTACGAAGTACATAAATGCCTGTAGAAACTGGGACACAAAATAAGTACCTTCAAGTTCCATTTGCTTCTGCCAAGTTGGTCATTAGAAGAAGAAGAAAATGCACTACCATCGATATCACATGCGTACTCAACAGACTCCATCTTGCCAAAAGCTATTTCATGCCAAAACTCCTCTTCCATATACCTTGATGGAAGACAAGCAGCATACTAGAGTATCTTCGTTTCAAATTCTTTATTTGCCATCTTCTCGAACTCCCGAAATGTGTACTTTCTGATAATTTATACTAACATGTTATGCAACACAAACAATTAAAACCGCATATCATGAACTATGCAATATGAATGGCCATACAAACCTTCCACCCGTGAAGAAGGCAAACTTGTCATCCTTGGACCATTCAGCAAGGCGGAGAGAGGCTGAACTCTGGTCGTAAACTTAAGCCCACCTAGTTCCTTCATTAGTACAGTGCCCGCAGGGTACCGAAGCAGAGATTGGTGAGATGATCTTGCATATACCTGGGAAATTGAACATGGTCACAACAACACAATATTCGCAGAAACTTACTTAAAAAATCCATAACCAGAGTAGTGAACAATTCCATGTGTGAGCATTGGTTCATCTTTTTTTTTTTCAGCAGGCACATGGAATTTGAAAAACCATTATTTATAGCGCACACTGATGAAGATTATGAACACATACTACAGTAAACAGAGGGGCTGTATGATTCAGATCTGATTGGATTGTTTAAAGAGCAAGATTTATGGGGCGCATCTCAGAAAGGTTGCCAGCGAAAATTGCTTCCGAGATGCCAAAACATGCAAGGTGGCAATACATAGGTATCTAAACTTCACAATTATCTCAGTAGGTCCCTGCACTTGAACAATTCGCTACCTGATACAGTTTAGTAATTTAGAGACAAATGTGGCGCCACTGAGTAAGCAACTCTCGTTGCTAATCTCTTCATGTTGTTTTTTCATGCAACTACATCTGTCAACCATTAGTTCTCTGTCCATCATCATTATCAACACATGACATTGTTACCTAGCTAGAAGAATATAATCAACAAAGGATACAGAGAAGCAACAATCACCATATTTTGCAGCCACTGGGGCAATTTTGCTGAGATAAACCATAGGATCCTCAAACTCCTGGGTTGATGGAGAAAATACAGGGCAATCTGGAATCTCATCAATCCAATCGAGGCTAGATAGATCGAACTTCTTTACTCTGTGTTTCAAGAATGGATCTCTCATGGACCCTCCCTCTCTCAGCGATGCATCACAACTCCGCAATTTTGCCCCGTATGATACAGATTTCAGAGTAACTCCACCCTTCCCTGCCATTATTGTCCTGGAGGCATTGGTCCCTTGATCTAAACACCCTGAGTGCAATGACTGAAGCCACTTATCCTTTGCAGTCCCCAGCTCAAGAGAACCGATCTCCTTAATCTGAGCACACAAGAAGAAGCAATTACTAATCCTGTTAGAGCACTGTATACACATTTCCTTGCTAAATTATAGCTAGAAATGGCATATTGTAATGGAAGATGCCAAACTAAAGTGAAGTGGACATAGCTTTTAAAGTTTGTCTCAGCTGATGTAAACAGAATATCGCAACCCAAAAGGAAGAGTCAAATCGAACAAATGTAAATAAGTAATTCACGAACATGTGTGAATTGTGCTTACTTTTCCACACTAGTCTATATGCCTAAAGGCCGGGGCTGAATTCTACAAAAGGCGAGCTCACTAGTTTGTTCCCGCAATAAAAATCACTGTAGCCAGTAGCCACGCAGGTAATACACGTGGTAGCATGCTAAAAAAAGTCAAACTCTCCTGTTGATACAGAGAATCCAACAGCTGTACACCATCTCAATCACAATATAGGAATGCATCCATATAGTTCAAAATTCCTTCTCAGATCAGTTCACATAAATAAAAGAGTTCATATTAAGAAGCACTAGAGTTATAGCCCGCGAATCACATCATACCAAACCTATGCTCGTAGAATAGCAGAAACACATGCAAAAATAGCCCCTGAAGTGGTCAAATCATTTCCAGAAATTGGTCAAATCTATGGAACAGTTCGAATTTAGAAACACCTGAACACTAGACACGAAATTAAATGTTTGCCACATTAAGCTCAGTTCTTACAATAAATAAAGGCTTCATTGTCTGAAGCAAATTCGTCGCCCAGAAAGGAACAAGCGCGCGAATAGTAAGATAATTACGCGGCAAAACGCGAAACTACGAGTTGAGCCAACAGCTACAGAACTCATGTAATCAGACGAGCGCGGGAACTCGCCAAATTAGACCCGACATATGCACGGGGATACAAAATTAAGGAAGGATTAGAACAAATTTCGACGACGAACCACCAGAACAGCAGGGTTAGTTTATTACCCAAACAAAAACACACTCCCAATTCGAGGCGAATAGAATCGCATGACTCAAAACAAGCAGAAAAAAAAAAAGAAAAAAAAATCCTGGTAAAAATATAGAGCCGAGTCCACAAGGCCATGCCAATTCTGACGAATAAAACAGTGCCCGAAATTTTGCTGCGCAAATTCCACAGAAAACGAGGAGACCTCATCATCTCAAACCAACCCAACCACCCACCCACAGTGCGGGTGCACCCGCTCACCAATTCCCCGACTAGCAATCCACAGAACGGCAGATCGCTCACCGTCTCATCTCGCCGCAGCTTCCAGGCCCGAGACCTCCTCAAACAGGGACCCACATTCCCCTGCGGTGGCCGCTACCGGTGTCCCCCGCGCGCTCCGATCCGCGGCCGCCCCTGCTCCGATCCGCCGCGTCCCGAGCGTACGGAAGCGACTCCCGAACTCCGCCGCGGCGTAGACTGCGTAGGCGTCGGGTGTCCAGGCGAAGGAGGAAGCGCCCGCGGCGGTGCTCCGGCGAGCGGCTGAGGAGCGAGCGCCGAGGACGCAGCAGGAGGGAAGACCGAAAGAGGCGGACGGAGGGAGAGGATGAAATGAAAGGAAAGGAGAGGAAAGGAAAAGTGCGGGTGATATTTAATAAGCGATAACTACCTGTACCGCCGGACGCGGATGGTGTTTTGGGGCCTCGCTGATCCAACTGCACCACAGCTAATATGCGGATTAGAATGTGGATTAGCGTGGGTTTTGATTGCGCTTTTCCTTGTGGTGGTGGATGGGGTAGTTGTGGTGGCAGGACGTCGTCACGGGGCCGTCTGCTTCGACCCAGCAACACCAATTACTGCTCTGCCCTCCGTCAGGCAATGTACAAGTTGTTGGACTGTCCGAGTAGTATGCCTGCAGAATTGTCAGCGCTTGTCACGCATACGCCCAGAGCGATGCGATTTTAGACCATTTCATTAGTGGAGATTTGCCGTTATTACGTGCCAACACATGGATTCGAGTCCTTTTCTTAGCAACCGTTATTAGGGGTAGGGCACTAAACATTTCACTTTCAGCTGGAGCTCTCTGGAACATTATTAGGTTGCCGAGGCAGATTAGCACGGATCAATCAATCAATAAAGAGACCGTGAGTTAAGCACAGGCAGGCAGGCCACTTTTCAGATTGGGATAAAAAGAAGAAGAGAGCATCTCGTTACCTCCCCCAGCACGTTGTTCTTTTTCACCACATGCTCGTTATTTGTGTTTTTGATGAGACAAACTTTTGGTCGATTTCGTTCGTTCTTTTTTCCTGGGTGCGGGCGCGTCGATGATGCCTTTTACACACAACTAGCGAAGCACATTTCGGCGGAGCAGCAAGCATCACCGGCCGCCCTGGCCGAAAACCGGCTTGTCGGCATCGGATCCGCGCGTCCATTGCCATCACGTTTGGGAATTCGTGATTCCTGCGGTACTCGGTCCCGGGTCGCACCGTGGCAGCGGCACAACGCCACAAAGCGACTGAAGCGAGGCAGGAAGCAAACCGCTGTACCTACTAGGCATGAAGTATCGGACAAGTGGGCGTGTAGCTGCCAGATAGACATAGCACAAAATCACCACTCTTTGAGATGATATAATACATACATGCCAGCAAACTCTGATCACTACCAGCAAATTCTGAAGGACAGCGGCCTTGATTAGAGGAAAGTACCGCGTGCACCAGAGAGTAGTTAGGCTTTGCGTTGCTTGGAGTAGGGATTGTCCCTGTAAAATAAGGAAAGATTCCATGCCTTGAATAAGGGAAGATGACGTGGAAGCAAATAATTGAAGTGGGGAGCAAAAGTGGAATCTCTGCCCGCTTGCGCTTGATATGTTGTTTTTTTCCTTTCGGGTGTGTTTTTCAAGACCGAATTTTGGGGCTGAAATTCCTGGAAAAGGCATCTTTTGATGTTAATCGCGTAATCGTGAAGACGCTTCGCGTTGTTTGTTAGTGGTAAATATTATCCTATCATGGCGTGACGTTTGCCAAAAAGTGTAATATCGTCTCGTAATGTATATCTAAACCAAGAATTAGTTTTTTATTTACTTAAATTTTATAGTGGCGGCAAACGTATTTGGTGCATTAAATGTTTCGATGTGATAGGATGTGATAGTATGTGATGGGAATGTAGAAAATTTTAGAGGTGAAATTTGGGCTTCTAAACACACCCTTCACTTTACTTTTGGCCAGCTCCTGCTTTGTCAAGTTGCATTGGCCAGCCATCCAGAGCACAAAATTAATACTACTCCTACTCGAAAAGGCAGCTTTTTGATGTTAATGGCCTAGTAGAGTGGAGTACTACATTGACTTCGACTTCAATCTTAACCTTGCCGCTATATACGCACATGTTTTATTCATCCGTGATGTAGCTTCTAGGCTCACCTCATCCACACGTTGGAAAACGCTCAGATAGCTACGAAGACTGTTTCAGGTAGGGATTATTATAGGCGATGATTTTCAAGACACCACCGCAGGAGAGCCACACGCCGGGATTGCCCAACACTCTCTCTCTACTCTCTCTACCTGGAGCCGGTGGCCAGAACAGGTGAATACCTGAAACAACTTGATCAGAGTAGTTGCGTGTTAGTATAAGTTGTAGCCAAAAGATATGTGTTCATAAGTCCATCCCACTAACACTGTGCGGTTTGCGTGTTAGTATAAGTTGTAGCCAAAAGATATGTGTTCATAAGTCCATCCCACTAACACTGTGCGGTTTGGTCGCTACGCTTGCAACTGTAAGGTAAGGGCAGACGGTCCTTTTCCAGAACCAAAGTCCCAAGGTGGCTACACCTGCACTGTTCCCGTTCGCTCCGGCCACCGGGGCAAAAGCCTCCACGCCTCTAGTAGTTGAGAACGAGATATATATCGGCTGGTATTTCCAAAGTGCCGTCGCTCTCCGCCGGACAGCGACGAGCGACGACGTGGCGGGCGGCGGGTCTCTCCTCTCGACTCGAACACGAGAAGCGAGCGAATCGGGATGCCGCCATGCCGGAATTAGCAAGGGGGCAATCAGGCGAAAGGGAACAGTGATCCTCAGTTGGGCATTGGGCGCTCGGTCGCGCCACCCAATCACCGCCGGACAGCGCGCTCGGCAGCTCGTTTCGTTAGGTTCGTCGCCTTTGACCGACCGACCGGGCCGCGCGGCCGGCCCCGGGCTAGCTCAGCTGTCACCGCACCGAACCCAGCACGTCCGGGTCGCTCGTCATCGTCTGGGGAATAATCGCTTCCACACGTGACTGTGGTAACTCGTCGTTGCGCTGAACAGGAAAAAAGGCGGCACGAGGGGAGGACAAGAAAAGCTCTCCTCGACGTTCATTTTGCCGACCTTAGCGGCAGACGTCCGGTAGCCGGTCGCGTCCATGTCCGACCTGCCCCGAGCGATGCTAGTAGTAGTAGTAGCGTCCTGTTCCTGCCGGTCATCGTCGTGGGAGAAACTTCAAGTAGGAAACGAGGAATAATCCGCACGTTAATTGCATGGCACCGGAGCGGGCTGGTCTCGCACGCTATTGAGAAGTTTGTGGCGTGAGGGATCAGCTCGTGAAGATAAGAAGCTGGACTCCCTCCCTCTCGCCTAACACTCATCTTCTCTTCAAGTCTTCAAGGATGTACAAATATAATCCCAAATGTAACATGATGTACTAGTACTACCACACTACCGTGCCTGAAACGGCTGAAAGTAACCAATAATTCGTCTCAATAGCAGGAGAAAAGAACTCGACGCCCGCGAGGGATAGCTCGCCTTTTTCCACTTTGAGCAGATTGAGATCGCCGTGCAGAAAAGCTGCCTTGCCGCGCGGCAACGCCTGTTGTTGTTGCTGCCGTCGCTGTCCGATCCCTGTCGCCGTTCTTCGTCGATCGTCAGCGTACTTTTGAGCTCGAGTTAGATCAGCTGCGGCAAGCATCAAGCGAGCTTGGTCGGACGCTTGCACTCCAGCATGAAGCGTCGGACACGTCACCCTTGGACTGTTGGATACTCCTATATCTTGGAGCTGTACTGTACTGTATGAGCGAAAGCGAAGCGAAAGCAGTGCCAGTCTCACAGTGAAGTGTGCAGTAGGATTGCTGGAAAGGGAAAGGTGGTGTAGCAGAGGACAAGCGCGCGTTGGCGACCGCGGAATCTCAGGACGATTCGTTCGCTGCGAAAGCGAGAGCAGGGCAAAAGTGCGCCAAAGAGGACGGCCCCCTCGTGCGCCCGGCGGTGCGCCCACGAGGCTGGCTACCCACCTGTTCCGCCGGCGAGTTGGTTGGTTGTCCAACTGCCCAACAGCCCAAAGGCATCATGCATCGATCGAGGGATCTGAGAGCAAGGACGGCCTAAGTTGGGCTGGATCTCGTCCATGGCCTTGGTCAGGCCCGTCAAGATCCTGGATCAGGCCTTGTTGAAACTTGAAACTGGAACTCTCATGTCCATGTCATTCGCCTCAAAAAAAAAAAAAAAAAGTAATCCTCATTCATCACTCTCCAATGTCTCCATTCCCTTCCGATAAAAAAAAAACATCGGAATCGGATGATATACTCCATAAATAAGCACATCAGGAACAGGCTTTGATGTATTTGCGAGTGTAGGAGGCATGCAAGTCAATGTCCATGACGGTAGGTACATTTCTTGTGCTGCAGTAACTCGATCTACACGAACCGGAATAGTAACATGACCATTTGCGAGAAAAACGAAGGGGTCCTAAACTAACTCCTAACCTAGATGCAAAAACATTCAACCAGCAGCCTTAATGGCCGGCACAAAAGGTGGAAACATTCAACCAGCAGTCTTAATGGCAGGCACAAAAAGGAAGAGAAAGATGCGGAGACGAGCAGAAAAGACACGGGAGCAAGTTAAGTTCTCTGGCGACCGTCGTGGTGGTGGTGGTGGGTGTTGGTACTATGCACGGTAGCGTTACATGGCAGTACAAGGCTACAACCAGACCATGTGTTTGATCGATCGACCCCTAACACAACGGCTGCGGTGCGGCCGGTACAAGGGCGGAGGGAGGGACAGCGTGACCCAACGCGTGATTTGAAAGAACGTAACCGATCAGGTCACACAAGACACCAACTACGCCAGTTGTCACGTTCATGTCCGTTGTTGGATCGCCCCCACACAACAAATATCGAATCAATCCCGTGATTAATCATTGGCACTGCTAAAAATCTTGTTAGAAATATAATCCTACTGCTCATCTTTATCTATCTCCATCTCCATCTATTGTATTCTAGTTTCTAGTCTAGTAATCTAGTATTATGGGCGAAGGGCTTCTACCTTGCAATGATGCAAAGTTTCTATTCCAAAGCGTATTAGGTTACGGTCGGGGAATCGCGTTCGCTAGAAATATTAATGATTCGATTGTAGTACTATAGTATTGTAGAATAACCGTTTTATTAGCTGCCACCCAAGGAATCAAAGAATCATAATAACCATTAATCCCTACTAGTCCCTACGCCTAGCTTTACAACCTGCATACGGGTCGCCCAAAAATAATAAAAATAAAAAAAACGAACGAACTACTTCGACACCGGACCAATCGATCATCCCTAACCATTGTGCCAACAATAGTTTTCACGACAGACCCTGGGCCCCGTTTTGTTTTGTTGTCGTTGTTGTAAAACCTCAGCTGCTTCACACGTCAGCCCGTCCCCTGGCGCCGGCGGCCTTGCGTCCCCGGCGGCGGCCTCGGGCGCGGGGCCTCATGACGACGGTCTTGGACTCGCCCCAGGCGGAGAAGGACTCCCTCTCCTCGTCGGAGTTGTCGCACTCCGGGAACGGCCCGTCCGCGTACCGCACGGCGTCGTAGCACACCGTGTACGTCATCTGGCGCGCCCTGAAGGCGCGCATGGCCGCGCGCTTCTGCGGGGTCATGACGGCGTAGTCGGCCGTCATGAGGCCGAGGAGGTGCTGGGCGCCGCCGCCGCCGTGGCGGCGCGGGACGCGGAGCACCGGGTCGGCGCGGCGCGGAGCCGACGATGGCCAGCTCGGAGAAGTCGGACGCGAACGGCGCGTACTTGTAGTTGACCTTGTACTTGCCCCCGTCCGTGGCCCACGCGGAGCCGTCCCAGATGGTGGCGTACACCGCCATCGGCTTCGCCGGGAAATCGCCGCCCATGTCCGGGTGCCGGATCACCTCCCGGATCGGCGTGTCGTCGATGTAGAAACTGCGTCATGAATTGAACGAACACGCAGTCAATAACCACTGATCCCCGTACGTGTGTAGTTTACTGGTGAATGTGACGCGTACGTACATGATGTGGGTGGGCGCCCAGAGGACGGAGTAGCTGTGGGCCTCGAGGGTGGGGGTCGAAGGGGAGGAGGTAGCGCTCCTCCCGGCCGTGGCTGGTGCTGCCGTTGCCGTAGACGTTGGTCTGCACGCGCCACTGCCCGCCCCACCGGCTGCCCAGGAACTCGAAGTCCAGCTCGTCGTGCGTCTTCTCGTACACGTCCCCATTAGACAGCTGCATCATCATTCATCAAAAGGATTGCACACGCATTATACACTGATGATGATGAATGATGCTCAATGAGTATACACAGTCGTACTAAAGAAGTCACGGCAATTCAAAACTTCATCATGTGTTGGTTGGAATCTCTGAAGGTTGCAATCTCGAGCAACCACAGAGCAGTTGGATATTGGATTCCATCAACCACTGGAACATCATTCACTGCAATCACTGGCGTGTGAATAGTAGCAGTAAAACCTAACCAAACCAAACACGGAGGACTATCAATTCAGTAGCATTAACTACTTTTTTTTTTGGTGCGCCTAAATAATCAATCATCACGGGGGCTTGAATGACTGAAGAGGGAACATTTATTCCCGGGGGCCAGGCGGCGCAGCCTTTCTGGGCTGCAAAGTCCAAGCAGCCCATGTGGGACGCCCTGTAGCGTGCTCTGCGTCGCAGGACATGGGCGCCGCACCGGCAACGTGCTATGGCTCGCCGGCGGCGGCAGCGGCGGCGGGGATACGCTACTATAGTAAGTAAAAAAAAGTCCCTTTGGGCAGGAATGTTCCGAGATGGAATCGAAACCAAATGTTGCAGCATCGATTCGATTCGATTTGATTGAGAAGGAACACTCACGTAGAAGGCGACGACGACGCCGGCCGTGTAGTCCTTGGGCAGCTTGATGGACGCGCTGAAGAAGCCATGGAGGTAGTAGTCCGATGAAATGAACCCGGAACCTGCGCGGAACGAGCAGAGCTTATCAGCGAGACCGTATGGACGACAAGAACAGACAGAGGACGGAAGAGGATTAAAACTCTGCGAGAAGATGAGTACTCCTACCTGACCGGCGGTCGAGCAGGAGGCGGACGCTCCTGTCGTCAGAGGAGCGGACGAGGTTGCCGTCGCCGAACAGCGGCGAGAAGCGCTCCTCGAAGGGCACGGTCGGCACGTCGAAGGCGGAGGCCGAGGCGGCCACGACGAGAGATAAGCACGACCACGTCGCGGCGGCGAGCAGGACCGTCACCGAGACCCTCGCCTTGGACGCCATGGCTGGCCGTACGGCAGAGCTTCTGCGCTGCGACTCGGTTTCTCCTCGCCCTCCTCACTCTCCCTCCCTTCCTCGCTTGTGCACCGGTGGGTGGGTGGGTGGGCGGCGGCTCTCGATCAGGAGCCTAAACCCCGACGCGTTTCTTGCCCTGGGGCTGGGCTTGCTTGCTTGCTTTATACGCGGTCTCGCTATATTGGCCGGAGCCCGGGGCCGGGGGAAGGGGGATAGATACGCGACGCGGCTGCGTGCGTCATGCGCGGACGTTGGGAGCCGCCTTTTCCGCTGCACCCACACACACAGGCACACAGCCCATGCTGAGGTGGACTCGGTTAGTGCGGCGTGGACCCCTCCTGGCCCGGAAGCCCTCCAGACCAGAGGATGACTAGGATTAGCAAGGAGAGAAACGGAGCAACCAACAAGATTACAGGAGTAGTGTCACTGTGCTGTGCACCGGCGTGGCACGGAAAAGGAGCGGGAACGTGGTAGGTAACGGCAGGGCGATTGATTAATAAGGCAAGCAACAGCTAAGCTTTGCTGGTGACGGTGCAATGCAATGCATGCATCATCACGCAACGCATGGTCTGATGGTCCTAAACGCCGGGAGGTTGCCCGTTGCCTTGTCCTGTTTCTTTGCCACTCAAAAGACAGCAATGCAATGCATCTGATTCTGTTTTTCGCGCGCGGCGGATATATGGCTGCAGCTGGAGTTTAATGACTTTGGGATGACGACGACGTGCTTGGTTGGTTTTGTGGACGTGGGATGGGGATGGACGCATGCGGAGCGCGGAGGGTGGTTTTACGAGCCATCATTACTCGCGTTTGGTGAGCGATTTATCAGAGGGAGGGTGGGAAGGCGACGTAGTACAGGACGTGAGTATGCTAGCGCCGGAATAGTTGGGCTGGACTCCAGGTATGCTTTGACCGTGTATTTATTTGTTCCGTGTCGCGTGGCTACACCGCACCGGTCGTCCTGGCGTCGGAGCGCCACCCACCGTGCCCGCGCGCTGCTTTCACCTGCTGCCACCGCCAGTGTGGCGCGGAGCAATGCATGGTGTCCAACAACGAGGCACCAGCTGTACAAAAGAACGCAGGCCAAGTGGCCAACCGGTTGGGGCTATGTGATTCCGGGCAACGTCCCAGTCCTCCTTATTGACCGTTTGTCCGGTTGCGTCCTGCGCGAGTGCGCCTCCGGTCCTTCCGTGTGGCATGGCGTCCAAGGCGCTAGCTCCAGTGCTCTAGTCTCACGATAGCAGTACGTGATCAACCTACGGAGTTAATATACTCCTAATTGCATAACCAATGACAGTGTGTCATTATAATATTGTTACTTTATCTCGGAGCTACTGTTGTTGCGCATCTGCCAACGAACAAAAGATCCCGCCCCTATTCGAAAGGATCATAGGACGCGTCAATGACTATAAAAAAATATACTGGTATAAGCCAAGGAGACGCGTCAATGACTATAACAAAATACTGGTAGGGGTAGTACGACTCACACACACCAGTGTTAGCGTTAGCCTGAGTATTGTACTCGCTCGCACGTACAACCGCGCCGCCAGGACCGAAAGTGGCAAGGCGGTATTCATCCACAAATCATAAAGAATAATGGCCGCAAAGCCGCACACATGCTCGTGCAAATGCCCCCAACACGACAGGGCAGGGCAAGCAGGTCCCCTTCCTTTTTCATGTGCGCCGCCCCCAAGAACAAGGCACACATGCTCGTGCCTGCGCGCCGCGTCAAAGCTCCCGTGGCTTTTGGAAACAGGCAGCTACAGCTACAGCTACAGGCCGCCGCGCGCTAGCGCCCGGTGTCTCACGCAGTCACGCTCACCCCCGCCAGCCCGCAGCGGCCACCCACCACACTAGCACCAGCCACCTGTTCCCTTGGCCGTTTCGGCAGAATCGGCACCATCCGCCGGCTGGCGGATGCGCGGGCATCGGCCCAAGGCGCGCCTGTGACTCCGTGAGAGGCCGTGCCGTCCTTGGACGCGCCTGTTGCGTTGCGTTGCGTTGCGTCCGGGTAGGCTAGGCGTAGGCGTACATGAACCGATGGAGAACGTGAAACTGTTGCCTTGTCAACGAGAGCCGCGCGCGCGTGCGATTTGATTCGCAGGGTTTCAATTCACGGGCGCGCATACTAGCGACTAGCTAGGGAGCTAGAAAAGCTGTCTGCGCGCCACCCAGAACACAGTTTTGGATCTTGCACCCAGAACACAGTTTTGGATCTTGCACGGGACCGGCCGCGTCTGGACTCACGTCAGCCACATTCGTAGTATACGTATGAACGATCACAGATCCATAGCTACCCAGCAGGCAAAGGTTTCGTATAAACGTTGGCGATTTCTCCTATCAGTGTTTCCATTGATTGAAGAGTCTCGGTACTCTGATATCGGTGGTCTGATTGCTTCTCCAACAACCCACATAATCCTATACCACAGCTAAACTCTGTTCATAGCTAGCAAGCTATCAGAAGGCATGATGATCTATATGATGAGTTGGTGACCTCCGATCCCAATAATGCTTCAATCTATCTATGAGTAACGATTCTCGTCAGTCCAATAACGGGCCAACGCCATCAGTCCATCGCTAATCAGCTGGCCGCCTCCATCTATGCTCTGGCCTGTCGCAGACTCGCAGAGCCAGAGCTTGCATAGAAAGAAATGGATAAGGGTGTGTTTAGAAGTCAAAAGCCAATGAGCCAATGCACGGATTGGGCTGGGCACACAGAACAAAAGTGTTTCGTTTGTTATGTGGTAAATATTATCCTATTATGCCGTGCATCCATCCAAAAAATCGCCATCCGCCCTATAGCTAAACTGCCGCGCAGGCAGAGTTTTTTTATTTACCTAAATTTTATAACATGTGGATGTGGTGAACCTCCTTCCGGTCCATTAAATGTTTCGATAAAAGAATACGTACTCCATGATTGATGCCCCTGCTGTCCAAATCTCGCAACGGGTAGAATTTAAAAAAACGTATCTCTACAAAACATGGCCCTAAGACATCCGATCGAGCGTCAGAGCCATGCGATGCACGGATTGGGCTGGGCACACAGAACAAAGACTCCGAGTGTCATGTGGAGGCAACCCCACCACCATGCCGTGCATCCACATCCACATCCGCCCTAGAGCTAGAGGTGCCGCGCAGGCAGAGCTTTGCCTTGCCGGCCAAAGCAACCTAACATGTGGTGAACCTCCTTCCGGTCCTTGCTGCCAGGCAGGGTGGCAGGTGAGATGCAACCGCGCTAGCTGCTCGTCCATACCATAGTACGATAAAAGAATACGTACTCCATGATTGTTGCCCCTGTCTGTCCAGTTCTCGCAATGGGTAGACAACAGTAAAGCGTATCTAAAGAAAAGCATGGCAGGAAGACATAGATACGCCAGCGTGTCACTTGTCAAATACAACTCGTAGCTCCTAGCATCAGAAGCTTCTACTGCATGTTAGGAATATATGTGCTCCTCTCGACCGTGCTGGTCCATGCTTAGGCTTGCGGTGAACGGGCAAGCTCAACTGCTCGAGTGGCCCGTGTGCTGGTTTCCACTTGCCAACAGCTGTGCCACGTGCGACAGCCGCGACGATGCTCTGGACAGCTTGCCATAAACGCCATGACGTGGATTACACGTAACTTAAACTGGCCTTATCAGTTACCACTCCTTGTTCCATCACCATCAGCGACTCCGTCCGCACGCTAGGCGACGACACGAATAATGCATGCAGGCAGCAGGCGGACAGGTGATTGGTGTGGTGTGGTGGAGCCGGTGAGCCTTGTGCTGTGTACCAACAGTGCCAACGGGCAACGGCCGAAGGAAAAGCTCGAAACAGGGCCCCCGCGTCGCAGAACCGTCCCCAATCCCATGGGCCCTCACAGAACCGTGGGCACAGAGGTGAGTTTGTTCTGGGCTTAGGATCACACCATATGGGCCTCAGCATCAGAAACACGGCCCGGGTGGGATAGAAGAGAGGAATTCCTAGAAGAGACCACCTCCTTGTGAGTTCCAGAAGGCCGCCACGAGCGACCACCGACGCGGAGGAACTCGTTGTCCAAGTCCAACACGGCGGGCGGACGGGTGGGCTGGGCTAACCTTAGTCACCAAGGCACGCCAAGGCCCGCTTCTTCTTCCACCCGACATAAATACCCTCCCATCCACCCACGGATCCACGTACACCCGGCAAGGATTCCAATCGATCACACCCAAGCAGCTCGCCCCCAAATCTGCTCCCCGTCTCCCGTCTCGCGGTTTCCTCGACGCCTCCGTCAAGTCGCTCGACAGCGATTGCATCCGCGCAAGGTATCAGCTCAGTTCCCGATCCAATCTACGTCTGATTTAGATGTTATATACTCCGATGCGATTGGATTACGTTTGCCGCCCCGATCTAGGAGTAAGTCTGATTTAGATCGATGTTACTCTGATGCGATTGGATTATGTTTATGCGGTTTGCACTGCCCTGGAGCCTAGGGATTGGAGTGATTTGATCGATTGCGATCTGTGATTTCGTTGCGCCTTGTGTATGCTTGACTGCTTGTTGTAAATTTGGCGTCGGCGAGATCTGACGCGGTTCCTTTGTCGAGCCTGGTTTCTGTTAGGTTGTTATTTTCTTCTCAAAATAAAATTGTTCAATACCGTAAATGTTTCCTACATGTTCTAAACCCAGTGCTATATTCACATTGTTGTGATGCTTGATTTTTGCCGATCAGTGGTCCTGGTAAAAAATATATCTAAGATTGTAGAGTCACGTATTGGGAAAGGTAGATGGTTCAGTTCTACTTGTTCTATGGACCTTGTGGTATGGCTCCTTTGGTCTATGGATGCTTTATTTTCCTGAATAACAGTAATGTGAGACTTGTCTATGGGTATGTCGACCAGTTATTTGATCATGTTGCAGTTCCTAGACTAGTTATTTGATCATGTTTCAGCAGTTCCTAGTGATTAGAATTCAATTTGGTGGCTCTGTTCATTCAGCAATGGTTTAATATCAATAACAATCCTATCATTTTACTTCTGAATAAATTCTTTTATGTGTTTTTTTTTTTAATCCCTCACTGGGACACAGAACGGTTCATCTGTGTTAATAATATTTTTGCATGTGTTCTCATTATTCAATTGGTTATGGTGGCCTGTAAAATGTATTGTACTTACATATTAGTCAGCCATATATCTATTCCAATTTCAACCTGCTCAATTGCATATCATATCTCCACTTAAAGCACATGTTTGCAAGCTTTCTGAAATGTTTATCTGTTTGAAACAGATGCAGATCTTTGTTAAGACCCTGACCGGCAAGACCATCACTCTTGAGGTTGAGAGTTCAGACACCATCGACAATGTTAAAGCCAAGATCCAGGATAAGGAGGGCATCCCCCAGACCAGCAGAGGCTCATCTTTGCTGGCAAGCAGCTAGAGGATGGCCGCACCCTGGCTGACTACAATATCCAGAAGGAGTCTACCCTCCATCTTGTCTTGCGCTTGAGGGGTGGCATGCAGATCTTTGTGAAAACTCTTACAGGCAAGACAATTACACTGGAGGTTGAGAGCTCTGACACCATCGACAATGTCAAGGCCAAGATTCAGGATAAGGAGGGCATTCCCCCGGACCAGCAGAGGCTCATCTTTGCTGGCAAGCAGTTAGAGGATGGTCGTACCCTGGCTGACTATAATATCCAGAAGGAGTCTACCCTCCACCTTGTCTTGCGCCTGAGGGGTGGCATGCAGATCTTTGTGAAGACATTAACTGGCAAGACAATCACACTGGAGGTTGAGAGTTCTGACACTATTGACAATGTCAAGGCCAAGATTCAGGATAAGGAGGGCATTCCGCCGGACCAGCAGAGGCTCATCTTTGCTGGGAAGCAGCTGGAGGATGGGCGCACATTGGCTGATTACAATATCCAGAAGGAGTCCACTCTTCATCTTGTCCTCCGTCTTAGAGGAGGGATGCAAATCTTCGTCAAGACATTGACTGGCAAGACCATCACACTTGAGGTGGAGAGCTCTGATACAATTGATAATGTCAAGGCAAAAATCCAGGACAAGGAGGGCATCCCACCTGATCAGCAGCGGCTCATCTTTGCTGGCAAGCAGCTGGAGGATGGGCGCACCTTGGCTGACTACAACATCCAGAAGGAATCCACTCTTCATCTTGTCCTGCGTCTTAGGGGAGGCATGCAAATATTTGTCAAGACATTGACCGGCAAGACAATCACGTTGGAAGTGGAGAGCTCCGACACCATTGACAATGTGAAGGCCAAGATCCAGGACAAGGAAGGGATTCCTCCAGATCAGCAGAGGCTCATCTTTGCTGGGAAGCAGCTTGAAGACGGGCGCACCTTGGCAGATTACAACATCCAGAAGGAATCCACTCTTCATCTTGTCCTGCGCCTCCGTGGTGGCCGTGTTAACTGAGGCAGTAGGAATTTGTCCTCCTGCAAATTTAATTCTAACTTCTGTAGTGTGGACAGACATCTAGTTCTAAGTGCTTCGTTGTGTAAACTTTCTATATCCAGTTCTACTAAGTGTTTCATCATGTAAACTTTCTATATAACCTGTTGGCTAAACTTTATATATAGCCTATTGCATTCGTACTTGGTATCTCTTCAGATGTACTTTCTTTACTTGTAAAATCATGCTTCTCGGATTCTTTAGCTTATGTATTGATTGATTTTTTGGTTGGTGGTCTCTGAAACTCTCTTCTGACGAGGGTATGCTACCGTTAGTGTGGGAGTGTAGCTACTATTGCTGCTATTATAACAAATCAGCATATGCATTTGGCAGGGGCCAGTCTGTTCTTTGCGTTTTATTGACTGGACTAGCAGTGTGCTTATAAGTTGATTTGTATATGTTTGAAAGCAGGTTATATTGATCAGTATATGTCTGAAAGCAGGGAATTTAGGATGGTCGGGCATTTGCGTTTGTTGATTTAACTGATGGGACTACAAGTAGTAACTTTAGGTGCTTAATAACCAGTTATGTATGTATGTATCAGGCGTCTTCATTCGTCTGTTGTGTCGCTCTGCGTTTTCTGGCTTGCAGTGTTTTCTGGCTTGGTTTCTTAGGTTTGCTGGAGCCTGACATTTTACCATTGTTTTGTATTGGGCATGGCTTGCCTTTATTGTTATCTTTGGCATTTTTTGCCATTTGTGATGCGCATTGGTTTCCGTTGAACGCAATGAATGTTCCTGCCTTTTTTTTTTTTTTTTTTTTTTGAGGAACAAAAGGGGTCGAGATCCCTACCGAAATTCATTAACAAAAACAAGCAAACATATAACCGAGACTGTTACAAGCCCTGTATTTCCTGTTTTTTCTTTTATTCTTTCCTCCCTGCAGGACAAACTGTCATTATTGTCATGCGGAGAATGACTAGCTTGAAAACCTTTGTCATTATTGTCATGTCAAAAAAAACTTTCGTCAAAAAAACTAGCTTGAAAACATACTTGTAGTCAGCGAATACCAGCCGACTCCTGTATATTCAATTGTAGATGACTAGGCATGTAAGATGTGTAGCCTGGGTGGATACTGCGAGGGTCAGCAGCCGATACAGTCCCCTTTGCAACTTGGCCGGGTAAGGGTTGGGTTGATGTGCCGTGAAGCTGTGATAAAATCATTGATAGAAGAATGAGCTGTATATATTACTATATATTAGATTATATACACACACACACACATACACACACCCAATTCTCTGTTTTGGCACTCGATTCCATGGATCCTTGCATCGCGTGCAGCCAGTGCATATCCGGCCAAGTCCAACCACCCTACATGTCAGGCCCGTCTACACACGGAGAGGCCTGCGAATCATACTGGAGTCGAGCTTACCTTATCCATCCACCACCACAAGTATCCAACCTGTTTGAAGTCGCGTTAATGCAGCTTTGCCAGTCAACGCTTGCCTGAACCCAACTTTGCACGCCATCGTAGCCTCAGCCGTTTTCTCAGAATGGTGTCTGCGTCTGCGTCCTCCTCCAGCTGCAAACGCTGAACGTTCCCAGCTCCCAACCTCGTACGGGAAGACGTAGCTCCCTCCAAGTCAAGAGCCTATGTGAAAGCGAGCGCGCATCTCGTCGCGGAGGCCCCTCTGCTTCATACTACTCAGAGAGGGAAAGGGGATGGAGAGCCCTGCCCCTGTCTGGTCTCTGACCTTGTGCACTGGAGTGCTGTGGCACGTGGCAAAAAAAAAGCCAGACTTTGGGCCTTAAGATGGCTGCCCTGCCTGCCTCTGGCTATAACAAAAGACCTAAAATATAGGTTAAAAACACGATGATGTATTGTGCTGTGGCACGTGGTAGGAGAATAGCCAGTAAACAAAAAAAGCGTGAGTTATTTGTTTTTTGCAAATTTTTCTGACTTCTTGATCGAGTACGACACGTTAACCAAACGTCACTCGAATCTAATCTATTTTGTTTGGACTTTTGAAATAATGTGCCGCACTGACAGCCCCTTAGGCCTTAACGTTCGACCGAGGCATTTTGTCGCTCTATAGACACACTATGTAAAAAAACGACGTTACAGACATGCCTTGAGTTGAGAGACATTACATACGCGCTTCGGCAGGGTTTTTTTTTTTTTTTTGTTGTTGTTAATCGTTGCCTTGTTGGACTAGGAACCAACATTCTTCAAAGGGATGGATCGTCCTTCCTTGAATGTTGGCGTCTCTTCCTTCGAGCGGTTTTAGTTTAGTTTTTTCCCTTTTTGAGAACTTTTTTGTCTTACTGGCTCAAATTTTATTGTATTTTCCTAGATCGGTTTTGAACGCTTGTAATAATGAATAGCCATATGCACCGAAGGTCGATTAATTTGGAATATCAATATATTCCCTTTTCTAAAACAATGCGTGGATCGTCTAAATGTTGGCATCTCTTGATGTCATGTCATTAATTTTTGAGGAGGGCTTTTATAAACTCTCAAACTGCATTCTGGATGAGCCTAACGTAAGTTAGACCAAGCAGCAGCCTTACTTTTGCGTCGCAAACCACAGGTTGGCGACGGCGTGGCATACCGCCGTAAGCAACCAAACACTCGCTTAAGCATAACTGCATAAGCATATTGTGACGGTGTTTCGAAGGGATCCACCCGGAGTCCCGGACCAAATGCTTAGGCATACTGTAACTACCTTGGTCCGGACTCCCAAGACATGGTCAGACGCTGAACGCCAATGGAAACAATGCTTAGAACAAAGAACAGTACAGACAAACCGGATATTGATCCTATTAGCCGTTCCCAGTCAATCATGGGCGCCTTGATCTTGGATCTCCCCCCTCTTGGGAACTACGTCTACGTACGTCCCCGTCGGTCGGTCTGGATCCAGGCTGCAGGGTCCTGCAGTTTTTCGGCGCTTGGACAGTTTTTTCGGCGCTTTTGGGTTTTTCGTGCCATGTAATTTGTAGAAAATGAAGATTTAAATCAAATAAATTTGTTAAAAAACTAGATCAAAAGATCGCCAATGATACGATCCGATCCACACGATTTTTGGGAGTAAGTTGCAAGCAAATTTCTAGTCGCTCGAAATCCGGCCCGGCCGAAAACGCCAGGTGAGCGACGTTCCTCCTTCGGTTCTTTGATCCTTTCACCCCCGCCCTATAGGCTATCGCCGAACTTCCGTCGGGTGCCGCGCGGCCGGCACATGAAAACCTTTCGGACGCCCAGCCCAATGCGACGCGACCTGGATTGCGACGTACACAGCGACGAATACGCCAGGTGAGCGTCACGTCGTCGTGACGCAGCTGCTAGCTTCCTGCCCGTGCAATGCGATGCGACCTGGATTGCGACGTACGTACACGGCGCCAATGCCGCGCGGGCCGGCCGGCGGTCGTCCCGTTGTGCATGTACGATACGACGCATCATTATATACGTAGAGACGACGACTTTGAGCGTGGTTCAGTGTCACGGAAGCCAAACCGAACGGTAGGCATGGCTGTCGCGCGCCATGGACGCAAGTCCTGGGATTTGGGGTTCTATCTAGATGACGAGATATTGATAAGCAAAGTTTCAAACAGTGTCAAATTCTAGATTATGTACGAGTTGGACCTATAGGTAAATCGATGACTTGATAATGATACCCTGAATAAATACAGTATAATAATACCTACGTATGTTAAGCAACTGAGAGTAGCTAGGTAAAAGGTGCGGTCATTACGGCTATCCATCCAGCCAGCCTGCACCCGCGTACGTGAGCGTGTTGAACCACTACGCCCGTACGTCTCGTGATCTAGCGCCAAGCTCGCTGGCGCACTGGGCATTCACATGCACAAAAGGTACTGGCTCTGGATATTAAATGGGCATGTTTGGTATAGATTAGTTTAACTAGTGAAATAGTCTTTTTTTTTGTGTGTGCAATAGTTGTTCGATGCAATACTTCACTGAAGATGCTTCGCGGAGTTTAGGATTGTTGTAAGAATATTGTTTGTAATAATCATATTGCTCTTATGAATGCTTGACACACTTTTTTTCAAATAGCCACACAATAATATACAAGAATCTATTTATTATCTATATACTTAGAGACAAAACCATCGGTTGTGGGTTGTAGTATCTTTATATCTATAGATTCGAGGCAACTAGAGATGAAATCGTCTGTGGGTTTAACACGCCTCTCCCGGTGCCAGTCGATTAAATTAGTATTAAAGTGACCACGTCACCTTGCTCAAAGCCTCGATATATACGCTGGAGAGTGGACACGCTTGCGCAAGCTCAGAGTGCGCCTCTCTTTGCTCGTCCAAAGCAAGGCACGCGCGGGCGCAGCGAGTACCCGCTTGGCATTATTCAATCCGCCCACGCGCAATCGGGGAGATGGGCACGGACCACCGCGGTCTGGCCGAAGCCGAGGCCGAGGCGGAGGCCGCCGGCGTCGCCGTCAAGGAGGAGGGCATCCTCGACGACGACGACGAGGAGAACTCGCCGATCGAGGAGGTGCGGCTGACGGTGCCGACGACGGACGACCCGTCGCTGCCGGTGTGGACGTTCCGGATGTGGAGCATCGGGCTCTTCTCGTGCGCGCTCCTGAGCTTCCTCAACCAGTTCTTCTCCTACCGGACCAACCCGCTGGTGGTGACGCAGATCACGGTGCAGGTGGCGTCGCTGCCCGTGGGCCACTTCATGGCCCGCGTGCTGCCGCGCACCAGGTTCCGGGCGCCGGCGCTGCTCGGCGGCGGGGAGTGGAGCCTCAACCCGGGGCCCTTCAACATCAAGGAGCACGTGCTCATCTCCATCTTCGCCAACGCCGGCTTCGCCTTCGGTGGAGGCAGCGCCTACGCCGTCGGCATCATCAACATCATCCGCGCCTTCTATGGCCGTCACATCTCCTTCCACACCGCCTGGCTCCTCGTCATCACCACGCAGGTTCTTGCAAAGCCCTTTTGTTTTATGCAATTACTATCAGCTGGCTGGCCATCTGACATTTCTTGCTCTCACTTCAAGGTGCTCGGGTACGGGTGGGCAGGGCTGATACGCAAGTACGTCGTGCAGCCGGCGCACATGTGGTGGCCGGGCACGCTTGTCCAGGTCTCCCTCTTCCAGTGAGCACACCAGCTTTAACCCCTACACTATTTTTACTTCAGTATACGCTACTACCTTTATCTGTCATGGGATTCCGCTATTTGAAATTTTCTACTGCCGCGTTCTTCAGTTTGGTTGGATTTTGGTTGCCTTTTGTGGTTGGATTTTCGGACGCCGGCGAGGGCAACGCCATTCTTGGCTTCTTTAAATTTTACAGTTCTTCACCTCTGGGCTGTTCGTGGTCGTTTGGTATATCCTACAGCTGCACAACCATGGCAGCTCGTGCGCGTCTGTAGCTTTTGCATATTAGTAAACTGACAACCTGTGATATGACCAAAAGAAAAAGAAATTACTTTAACCCGTTCCTGCGAGGCTATCCAAAAAGTGTCCGTTTGCTTCTGCTTCGTGGGGTGCCGGCAACTACGTATGTATAGTTGTTTTTTTTTTTCTTTAAGTGACTTGGCACCCGTTTCATTAGAAGAAAGAGGAGGGTTACACGACTCAACTTCTTTATTCAATTCTCACTCTAGTAAAAAAAACTAGTGAAGCTGGAATTAGCAGAGAGTAAGCACTGCCAAACTAGTCCCAACTCCCAACATGTTGCTGTTTCTTGGAAACAATATAGTATAGGAGTAAACACCAAGCAGCGTGTTGTCACCGAAGTTGGTTCGAGAAACGGCGAATTTCATCTGACTCACCTATGACATTAAATTTTTTTTTGATCAAACCCTATGACATTAAATTGTTAATAACAAGACAAAAGCGTAGTTAAATAAATGAACTTTTTGAAGACGAAGAATCTAAAAAGAGCATCATGACGCATGATTACTGTAAATTTCAGTTGGAGCCTGGAGGGTCTCTTATCTTCATGGTGGCCCTCCCAACACTCGAGTACGAATAAATCAGAGGACTTGCTACGGTACTACCCCACCATGAACATGGGAGTGCAGCCACATTCTGGATCTAGTGATGGGTTATGGATTGGCTGCAGAAGTGGTGGTGCATGCAGATTATGGAATCCCCCCAACTAACATTGTTCAGTGATACTAGATAGAAAATTTTGGCTTTGTATGAACACGTGTCCCCGCACTCCCCACGCACTAGTACAATGGAGGCCCCTAGCTTTATCTCCCTAATCTAGATGCATGCTAGACCAATGATCAAAGTCTCCACGACAAGACCGCAGTGGAGGACCAGCGATGCGCGGTGCGTTCCCTCATCGATTCCATCCATGGAGTTGGAGTCAAGTCCATTGGGGACAGCGATTGCCCGGATGCATGGGCGTCTTTTTCTGCCTCGTTTTTTTCTGCGCGAATACGACCCTGTACCGCTGCCGGCGACCGGCGCGATGTGAATGCGCACTTGGCTGCGAGTTTTGACCGAGATCGGAGTGGTTGCATTGCAAGTCTGAAAAGAAACTGTGTGCGAGTCGGATCGGATTGGATTTCAGAAGCCGACAGCTCGTGTGGTCCAGTCCACGTCCAAGTGGCCTTGAAAAGGCGCAGCGGTGCCTTGCACTTGCGCCGCATGCTTTCAGGCCTGCGTTCCTGCCCTTCCTGCCCATACGTGATGGCCTCGAACTTGGATTCTTGTTTCATACATACTGACAACAAATAAAAACAATGTGTTGTGGCGTGGGTTTGTATATAGCAACTAAAAAAAATTGTTGTCGCTCTTAGTCCTGCTTTGCCATTTCGCTGATAAAATTGTGTGGACAACAAGGTGATCATTAGGTTATGTTGTTGCGAAGGGATCCCAAATCATATGCTAGACCAGAGAGATGGTTGGCGGCAAATACAGTATAATGTGGGGCAGAAATTTGAAGCGTACTGCCTCTGACACAAAGAGAATCTAATTCTATGTTTAGACCAAGTCTCATTTGTAAAAAAAATATAGCTAGATTTATAGAAGTTACAATTAATATTTGTATGTCCAAACATATTTTATAATGAATCTGTTGATCATACTAATCCTATATTTACTTTGACCCAAATGTAAGATTTAGGATGGGGAGTATATTATAAGCATGGTTTTATATGGTATTCAATTAATTACCCAATTCTTCTATAGAAACTAACGGGCTATATGTTAGGACAATAGATTACTCTTAGGGTCGGTTTGGATCCTTGGAATTGAATCCATTGTAGTTTAGTTATATATTTGAGCTAGGCTATATACTTGGAATGGAATGGAACTAAGTTGGAGAGGCAAATATAGCATGATGATCAATTCCATTAAATTCCCATCTCTCACCCTATGATTTTTGAGATATGATTATTTGTGAACTTTAGAAAGTTGGAGAATCTCAAATTCCAAACTAAATAGCCTAATTTATTTAAATAGATTCCAAATCCTCCAAAATGAATAGATCCAAACGGGATCTTGGAATTTGAAACAGAACCATCAATGGTGACGTGAATCATTTTTTGTTTGCATATAACCAACCTTGTGATCAGTTGAAATCTTGATAAATTTTGAATAGCTGCATCTTTTCATTATAAATTGCTTGCATTGAGATAAAAAAAATACTTAAATTTTGTACACCGATCAGATTAAAGAAAAGGGAAAATTTGATGGGGGGACTGTCCTCTATCATTTCATAACATCGTGTTTTAGAAATACCACTATAACAGTAACACTGATCATGTGACCTTAATGTTGAATCAGGGGCATTGCATGAGAAGGACGAATCCGCCAAAGCATCACGCCAGATCTCTCGTTCCAAGTTCTTCGTGGTGGTGCTTTCTGGCGTGCAGCTTAAGCAGTGCGCCGTGCCGGGCTACCTCTTCCGACAATAACGTCCATCTCATGGGTGTGTTGGGTCTTCTCTAAGTCTGTGGCGGCGCAACAACTGGGATCAGGCATGAGCGGCCTTGGTCTTGGTGCCTTCACACTCGATTGGTCCACTAAACTTCATTCCTGTTCAGTCCCCTCATCTCACCCTTCTTTGCTATCGCCAACATCTTCGTTGGCTATGTTTTCTTTCTCTACTTGATCATGCCTATAGCATATTGGGGGTTCGACCTATACAACGCCAAGAAATTCCCCATCTTCTCTTCGCACTTGTTCATGTCAAATGGCACCAAGTATGATGTCAAATCAATTGTGGACAGTCAGTTTCAACTTGACAACCTCGCTTATGAGAAGAATGGCAAAATCAACCTTAGTGTATTCTTTGCACTCACTTATGGGTTCAGCTTCGCCACTATTGCGGCCACCATTTTTACTCATGTCGGGTTCTTCTATGGAAAGTATGGCATCTCCACTTAACACATGAGAAAATTACTCTATTCACATGCTTTGATTACATTGGATCCAAAAATAAGAAGGACTCTAATTACATGCGGTGTTTGAACGAAATGTGTGATTCTAATAAGTTTCTTTTATTTTAAATTGGGTATGTCATCTAGGAAATCTACCACCGTTTCAAATCATCGCAGAAGGAGAAGCCCGACATCCACACAAAGTTGATGGAGAAGTACAGTGAAATTCCAGCGTGGTGGTTTTACTCGTTGATGGCTTTGTCATTAGCAGTGTCCCTCCTCCTATGTACTGTACTAAAGCACGAGGTACAACTCCCATGGTGGGGCCTCATTTTTGCATGTGGCATGGCATTCATCTTCACACTTCCCATCAGCATCATCACTGCGACAACCAACCAGGCAAGTAAAATGTTTTCATGCTTAATGTTTTTTTAATTTCAAGAAAATAAAGCAAAAATGATAGTTGTTTGATGTATTGCCATATGGTGATAATCTGTGTACAAAAAGGCTGACAGACCCTCAAAATGCTTGCAGTCGCCTGGTCTGAATGTGATCACTGAGTATGCCATGGGTCTAATTATGCCGGGCTCTCCTATCGCTGTTGTTTGCTTTAAAGTCTATGGCTACATGAGCATGGCACAAGCTGTTGCCTTCCTCTCGGACTTCAAACTTGGCCACTATATGAAGATCCCTCCAAAGTCCATGTTCCTTGTTCAGGTAATAAATAAAGGCCTCGTCCCCCAATGTAGTGTTCTTGTAAACTAATTGGTGACATGTATAAAAGAAACAACATGTACTAACCTTCATGTATTGTATTTACTTATAGTTTGTTGGTACCATTGTGGCTGGCACGGTCAACATTGGGACAGCATGGTGGCTGCTTGGCTCGATCCACAATATCTGCTCGGATTCACTGCCAGTAGATAGCCCGTGGACATGTCCTAGTGATCGTGTATTTTTTGACGCATCAGTCATCTGGGGCCTTGTCGGTCCATTGCGCATCTTTGGGCCAGAAGGGAACTACGGCTTCCTCAACTGGTTCTTCCTCATTGGCCTAGTGGGCCCAGTTATTGTATACGCTTTCCACAGGATGTTCCCCAACCAGAAGTGGATACCATTGATCAATCTTCCGGTGCTCTTGGGTGCAACAGCTGCCATGCCCCCAGCAAGGGCTGTGAACTATAATTCATGGCTGCTTGTTGGTACCATCTTCAATTTCTTCGTGTTTCGGTACCGAAAGAGCTGGTGGACACGATACAACTATATTCTCTCTGCTGGGCTCGATGCTGGAGTTGCATTTATGGGGGTAGTGCTGTACTTTTCATTAACCATGCAAAACAAGAGTATCAATTGGTGGGGTAATGCAGGAGAGCACTGCGATCTTGCCACGTGTCCTACCGCTAAAGGTGTGGATTTGGGTGATGGCAGCGTCTGTCCCGTCTTCTAAGCCTGAAGTTAATGTCACAACATGTTGTTGCAAGTTTAACAAAGATCAGTTCCTGTTAGGTTGATGGCATAGATTTTTTGGTATATACGTGGAGTATAATGCAACTTCTCTTATGTGTGAAGGGACATATTCTCATGTACTTAGTAGTCGATTTCAGAATGAAATGTGTAAACAATTGGCAAAAAACAATGTGCAATAGGTTTATCATTTGGGCAATGGAAAAGCATGCTAGTTCCTGAAATCATACAAATTTAGTCGTTACAAGATCATACCCTCCAAATCTGAGGGGACATCACTATCAGGTAACGGGTATTTTTTTACCCAGGCCTAAACTCACTATCGCCGTGCTTAGAGATGCCTGACGCGTGCGAGCCTCACAAGCCGATCTAGCTCAGGTTGGTAGTCAGGGTGCGCCTCTCTTTGCTATATAGGCCAAAGCAAAAGCTCGCGCAGGCGCTGCCAGTACCGCTCGGTGTATTATTCTTCTATCTGCCCACGAATGATGGGTGAGACCGGCACGGACGACCGCGGTCTGGCCGAGCCCGTGGGCGCCGTCAAGGAGGAGGGCATCCTCGACGACGACGAGGACGCGTCGCCGGTCGAGGAGGTGCGGCTGACGGTGCCGACGACGGACGACCCGTCGCTGCCGGTGTGGACGTTCCGGATGTGGAGCATCGGGCTGCTGTCGTGCGTGCTCATGAGCTTCCTCAACCAGTTCTTCTCCTACCGGACGGAGCCGCTCATCGTGACGCAGATCACGGTGCAGGTGGCGTCGCTGCCCGTGGGCCACTTCATGGCCCGGGTGCTGCCGCCCACCAAGTTCCGGGCGCCGGCGATGCTTGGCGGCGGGGAGTGGAGCCTCAATCCGGGGCCCTTCAACATCAAGGAGCACGTGCTCATCTCCATCTTCGCCAACGCCGGCTTCGCCTTCGGCATTGGGAGCGCCTACGCTGTCGGCATCATCAACATCATCCGTGCCTTCTACCAACGCCAAATCTCCTTCTTCACCGCCTGGCTCCTCGTCATCACCACACAGGTTTGCTGCTAACCAAACTAGCTTCTGCAAGATCGATTGCCAACCAAGCTAGTCCTCATCAGCTATAGTACTACTAGCTAAACAAGTGACATTAACTTGGTGGAATTTCTCGCTCTTGCTTCTATGGCTGGTTGGCTCAAGGTGCTTGGGTACGGATGGGCAGGGGTGATGCGAAAGTATGTGGTGGAACCGGCGCACATGTGGTGGCCGAGTACGCTCGTTCAGGTCTCCCTCTTCCGGTGAGTTCAAAAGTTTCACTCCCTATTTTCGCTTCAGTAAAACCAATAACCTGGTGCTGTGCATGCTACCTTTCTCTCTGTTATTGCCTTCGGCTTTTTGAACTTTTTTACTGCCGCGTTCTTGAGTTTGGTTGGATTTCGGTTAACGTTTGTCGTTGGTTTTTCGGAAGGCGGTGAGACCAAAGCATTCTTTGCCATCTTGAAGTTTTTATACAGCTCCAGTCCTCACCTCGTTGGTTAGTGTCGTTTGGTTTCAGTCCTACAGGCTACAGCTGCACGCATGGCAGGTGGCAGCTAGTGTGCGTCAGCATCTTTGCATGGAGCATCTACTAGTATTATATATATTTTTTAGAGAAATGTAGTATTATATCTTTGATGTGAATCTTTTTTTCTTCTCTTCTCCTTTTTGCTGGTTTGCCGTTAGGGGCTAAAGCAGAAAGGAAACTGAAAACGATGAGTAAACTGGCAAAACTTGAGATAGAACAAAAAAAACTAGGCGTTGTTTCAGCGATCTTTAACCCTTTCATGGAAACAAATCAAGTAAGCATCACCTATTTTCTTTCTCTAGAACGAGTTTTAGGACAAATCAAGTAAGCATCATTTAAATACAGACAGACAAAGTAGGCAAAAACAAATCATTTACTATGATCGATGTCTGATGCCTGAAGTGTCATATTTATCTGATTGGAGGTAGAACGTAATGTTAAGCAGTGTGGTCACCAAAGGTGGTCACGGAACGGAGAATCTAATCTGACTGGCCGATGATATTTTACAAGAGAAGAGTGAAGTTAAATAAATAAGCTTGAAGAATCTCAAGAGCACCATGCTGCATGATTAAGTAAGTAGATGTATAGTGCACGCGGTGTCATTTCAGTTGGACGGTCTCTTTCTGCTTACGATGGTCTTCTCAACGCTGACGCAGGATCGGAGTAGATCAGATCAGAGAGCTTACTACCGCAGTACCCCACTCTGAAATGGCACGCAGTGCGGCCACATACTGGATCGAGTGATGGGTTTATCGTTTATGGATTAGCTGCTGATAATACATGCCATGGAATCCCCAATTATGACATTATTTTGGCTTAGAAAACAGTGCTCCCACGCAGCAAAGACAACTTTGGTTGTCTCTAAAAGGACAAGTTTCGGTTTCACACATGCAGTGCGTGCACACCATTGATTTTTCTAATCAAACTCCAGTAGCAGGCGTTATCCAGGCCGACTGATAGACATGGCGGCTGGGACAGTGGGGTCAGGATTTTGCTCTCGTCGGCATAGGATTTTGCTTCTCGTCGGCATTGTCCTTCCAAGATCTTTTGACGAGCGCAGAGAGAAAGGAATGGAGCGGCTTTTGGATAAGAAAGTTGCTCAGATCGATAAAGATCTCCACTGCAAAGTCTGTAATTTTAATTTAGCTGCAAAATAGAGAGAACAGGGTCTCCTCTACAAGCTAGTGAATATTCCACGTTAGTACGCAGTACCAGCTTAGCGCCCTCTAGGAATATATGAAGTGAACTAACACAAGCCATCCTATGCTAAACCTGTAGTTCGTTTGACTTTTTTTCAACCCTAACTTTGTCTACCTGGTCTTATTCAAAAATTTTGTGCAAAATATCACTTCTTTTGTTATGGCTTGCTTTATTAACAAATGATATTTAAGAATGACTTAAATTATAGTGTTTTTATGCAAATTTTTTAAATAAGACCTGTGGTCAAACTTAAGGTCTAAAAAAATCAAACGAACTATAATTTAAAACGGAGAGAAAGTACTATTTTTCTTCTTAAGGTGTACCTCTAGGCTCTAGCGCTGGCATAATTCAGTTTGTCGCTGATAATCTGAATCTGCCAGCCTCTAGCTCTCTATCGCAGGGCCACAAACTTCACTGATTAGACTGAAAAGTCAGCATCCCTTTCATCAGAACGCGAGATTCCAAAGCGACTGCCCATGATTGAGGTGGCATCACTCTGCTGGCGGCCCCGCTCTAAAGCGACTGTTTTTTTTTCTGAATCTTTAGATCATAAAAAGAGGTTTTTGTTTTATCTTAGTGAAGGACCGAAACGGCGGCCAGGAGGGGGGTGAATGGGAGCCTCAAATAAATTCTTTCGAATTAGTTGACTTGTAGCTCTCCACCCCCCCTGAGCAAAAAGCACACACTACACGGTATGATCACGACCTTGGATGCAAGGTGGATGAGCTAGAGTTTGCTCTAGACTCACAGCGGATCAACCGAAACCGAACGGAAACAATCACGCAAGAGACGGAAGAAAAAAGCCTGGAAAGTGGCCGATTTCACCGACCGGACTCACCGGGCGAAGTCCGTCCAGTCCGGCCGAGAGCGTCCGTCGGAGCGCGCCGGTTGGATCGCCCTGCGAACCTCTACGCGACGCATCGACCGACCGTCCGGTCAACCTGGTCGTGGCGCGTCCGGGTCGGTGCGTCCCGTCACCCCGACGCGCCGCGAAAGACCCCGAGCGTCCCGGTCAACCCGACGCGTCGCGTCCGTCGTCGCGTCCGGCACCCCGACGCGCGCGAACAGCACCCGCCGGGCGGCGACTCACCCCCCAAAATCGATCCAAACTCACTCAAATCGCAACCTCGGGTCACAAGAATCGAGCCATAGCATCTAGGCATGTGGGTGACCATTTCCCTTGGAAATTTCGAGATTGACGGAGTGAATCGAGAGAAATCATGGATCACACGAAGAACACACCCAAAGAGTCACCTTGATCCAAAACTCGCCCGATCTACGTGCTCGTGAGGAATTAGCTCAAACCCTTCGGTGGAAATGATCCTCTCACGTCCTAGCACGAATCAACGCAAGAAAACGAGATCAAACGGTGCCAAATCGAAGAAATCGCTAAGAGAATAGAGGGGAGAGGATGAACTCGGGAAGAACAAGTGATGAACAAAAATCACAGCACAAGATCAACAAAGAACACCGATCGAATCAACCCAAACGTCACCATGTGACAGCTACTCGAGCTAGCCCTTGCTCGGCAAAATTCGATACAAATCGGTGGACCTCTCACACCACCACCGTCCGAGAACCCTAGACTAGAAACTGTAAAATGAGAGGCAAGGGAGAATGAAGGGGTATGCCTCTCGCTAAATAGCCCCTATTCCCTCTGCCTAAACTACCCCTAGGATACATGAGTCGATTTTGTAACCCTAAGGCTATTTCCGCTCGACTGCGGGTAATCTTCGATCCGACGGCCACCGCGCCTTCCTCACCGGTAGCCTTGCCTCCACGCAATCTCCCCCGATGCCGCCACGTGCCGTCCTTCCGTCCAGCCGGAACACCGGGTTTTGAGGCGCAAAACCCGCGAAACCCGCGCTGTGGTTTTGAGGCACAAACCACCAAACCCGCCCGTGGTTTTGAGGCCCAAACCAACGAAACCCGCGCCGATGGTTTTGAGGGCAAACCACCAAACCTCCTCGACACGTGTCACCGCCCGTCTTGACCGCCCGAAACAAGTCATCCGAGCTCCCCGCTCCGCTTTTGCTCGCACTTCGCCGTCTTGACCCGATCGACACGGTCTGCCACGTCCTCTTGCATCCGTCGATGTCCCGGATGTCGACCACCATGGCTAGCCGCCCCGGCACCCCGGTCCCTCGGTCCAAGCCTCACGTCCGTCCTTCACCTCCACGGTCCGTCGGCCCGCACGTCCTCCTTGGCACCTTCACCTCTCGAGTCGGCTACCATCTCCGAGCTCCACACACCTGCACAACCACGAACCAAGAGATACGTCTTGACACACTCCACGTGTCTTAGGTGAACCATAGCCGAAGAGAAAAGATAAAAGAAAATAGAGAAAAAGAATGTTGAGTGTTGACAATCACTACATCAAAACTAAACACATTTGAGATAAGTCAACCATGTGTTCGCAATCTCCCCTTGATGAGTGCATTGTCAACATTCAACACAAAGACGAAATAAGATAGAAGAAAGCACATCCGGGCAAGCTAAGACAACCTAACATAGCAAACATGGAGCAAAAACTTGGTTCCCAAAGACATGGGCAAAAGGCTCGACACAACCAAGCTAAACAGACGGCTAGTCCTCAAGAAGAGGTAGAACAGGCTCAACACCACTAGCACGACTCCAAACCAATCTCTACCAATTTCTTTCACACACAAGCTAGACCCTCAAGACGAGGCAAAGGCTCAACACATCTAGCTCAAAGTGGTAAAGAGATACTCCCCCGGTTACTCCCCTTGACTAGTGCGATCACCGAAGATACCAATTCAAGATACCAATTCACAATTCACTTTGTTTTGTATCTTTCTCCCCTTGTTGGCACATGCACTAATCAAGCGATGAAAATGCATGCAAAGTGCAATGAGTGAGCTCAAGTTTATAGTCATCCAAATGAGAAGATGCTCTAGGTAGTGTCAAGGCAACAAAATCAAGTGCTTAACACGATGCTCAAACCGATCAAAAGATATGAGATATGACTTGAAAGCATTTTGATTCAGTTTTAAGCATTTCAGAAAAGGTGTCCACCACAAAGAATGGCACATAGCATAAGTAAGCTGAAATCTACCAAGTGCTACACATGTATATCAAGAGGACTACCCCAAGCAAAGTTTATCCATCATGCCAAAGAAAGAACCAACACTTGCCAACAACATTTTAAGATTATCGAGAGATTTAGCGGATACAAGCATTGGTCCAAAGACATGAGTGCGAGTGGTTATCCACAACCGTCTCGCCTTACTAATCAACCATGTCAAGCCTATGCATGTGAGCAATCGAAGCTTAAGACAATGGTCCGGGTCAAACACTACCAAGCTCGGGTTCAACTCAAGTGCAATGAGAAGCAGTCCCAAGACTTGGATGTGGGGCGGTATGGACCCATCTCGATCTTTTCCATACACTTAACTTAGATTTCAGATTTTAGCATATGAAAGCATGTGGTCATCTAAGCAAGTGTATAACTTCGATGAATGAGACATAGTCACCTTAGCATACATGATAAGCACAAAGGATCTCAACAACTTAAACATGCTAGGAACTATCTCAATGGTGAACATTTTGCAAGATTCATCGTTGTTAAGCAAGTTCACATGAAAAACAGCTTTGCTCATAACATATACCAATTGAACGAAGGAGCACAAGCTATAAGCACCAACAAGTAATTGTTACACTAAACGAGCATAGTCTCATTGTGATCAATATAACCAAGAAGCTCAAGATGCAAAAAGTGTACATGATGAATGCAATATGATACAAGATGATGCACAAAGTAAAGCAACCTAGCACTACAACTGTACATCAACTACTGAGCTACTCCTCAAAAGGGATAGCACACGCCCAACTCTCCTCGGCCGGGCAAAACGGACTTGATCTAATGGCTTGGTGAAAATGTCCGCAACTGCTGTTCTCGTATACACATGCTTGAACATCTATATCCCCCTTTCTCCCGGTGATCTCTCGAAAGTGGTACCTCACCTCTATGTGTTTGGTCCGGGAATGCGGGACTTTTGGGTTCTTGGCTACACTCACGGCTCCCATGCTATCACACAACAAGGGTACACGTGAAAAGCTTAAACCAAAGTCTCTCAAAGTGGCAACCATCCACAACAAATTGGGAACAACAAGCGAAGAAGAAGTACCAAGAAACCGACAAGTACCGTAAGTGGACTTTCTATGCATACGATCACCAAAGATAATCGAATCGGAATAGCCAACCAGGGAGAGTGGAAGAAGCCGAAACCATAGGCCAAAGTCGGGGGTAAACTGCAAGTACCGAAAATCCTCTTCACCGCCCGATAGTGAGAGGTGCGCGGCGAAGATCAAACCGTCTTGCAGGCACACACAAAGAACCGGATGTCGGGCGCGTCGCCGTCGGGTACAGCCGGCGAGCCGATCATGCTTCGTACTCCCTTTGGTCCACAAATTTCTCCATCCTTGTCTTCGCCCGGGGCCGTCGTCGTCCGACATGGGCGTCGAAAAGAGGCTTGGCCTCACCCATGCGAAACTTGCGGATCATGTCCTTCGTGTACTTGCCCCGGTGTACGAAGATCCCATCCTTGGTTTGCTTGATTTGAAGTCCAAGGAAGTAGGTCAACTCGCCCATCATGCTCATCTCGAACTCCCCGCCATAATCTCGCAAAAACTTCGATACCATAGCATGTGAAGAGCCACCAAAGATGATATCATCCACATATATTTGGACTAGGAGTATGTCATTGCCCTTCCTAAGCGTAAACAAGGTCTTGTCTACAGTCCCCATCACAAAACCCTTAGCTAGGAGAAAAGCTTTCGCTCTCGTACCACGCTCTGGGGGCTTGTTTTAGACCGTACAAAGCTTTGTACAACTTGTACACATAGTCTGGGTGCTTAGGATTCTCAAACCCCGGGGGCTGCCTCACATAAACCTCCTCCTCTATGAACCCATTTAGGAAAGCACTCTTGACATCCATCCGGAAAAGCTTAAAACCCTTTGAGGTCGCAAAAGCAAGCGTAATCCTAATGGCTTCTATGCGGGCAACAGAGCAAAGGTTTCCTCATAGTCTATTCCCTCTTTACGACGAGAACCCACTGGGCTACTAATCTGGCTTTGTTTCTCACCACCACACCATCCTCACTCTGTTTGTTCTTAAACACCCACTTGGTTCCTATGGGATGACACTCAGCTGGAGGTGGAACTAAAACCCAGACTTGGTTCCTCTCAAAGTTTTGCAACTCTTCATGCATGGCATTGACCCAATCCGAATCAGATAAAGCTGTGTCAACATCTTTGGGCTCAATAGTGGAAACGAATGCGGAATGAGCAAAATGACACATGGCATAAGATTTGGAACGAAGTTACCCTTTGATCAAGCCCTCCAATCATGGTCTCCCGGGGGTGACGACGCCGAATGTGCCGAGGCGCCAGGCGCGTAGATGTCGCCTCCCCCTCGACTGGATCGGGAACCTCCTCAAGTGCGGCCGTCTAAGCCTTGAGGAGGCTGCCCACGGGACCCCAGGAAGTAGTGGTAGAAAGGTCTGGTCCGTGAGCAGTCGTCGCCGTCATTGCGGTCATTTGGGGCAAGAGGTGGAGCTGCCGGGATCACCCCCCCAACGTCTTCCCCAAGCCTCCTCCACAAAGATGCTCTGCTCCATCTCCTCCTTTCCCGCACACTCAAACACGGAAGAAGAACAAGGCGCAGATCTCATCGAAGGTAACCTCACATGTCTCTACAACGCGGTTAGTCTCAAGGTTAAGAACCCTGTAGGCGTGTGAGTGCAAGGCATAACCAAGAAAGATACCATCAACAGATCGAGACTCGAATTTGTCAAGGTTACCTTGCTTAAGAATGAAGCACCCGCATCCAAACACACGGAAGTGACTCACCTTGGGCAGATCCTCCCAAACCGCAACTCATAAGATGTCTTCTTGGTGAAAGCACGGAGGAAAATGCGGTTGGAGACATGGCACGCCGTGTTGATTGCCTCCGCCCAATACTTCCTAGGAGTCTTGTGTTCATCGAGCATGGTCCTTGCCATCTCCACAAGCGTCCGATTCTTCCGCTCAACAATCCCGTTCACTGCGGGACATAAGGACTAGAGAACTGGTGCTTGACACCCAAGTTAGTGCAAAGAGACTCGAACTGAGAGTTTTTGAATTACATTGCCATTGTCACTGCGAATAGCTCGAATGGTCAGATCCTTCGCCAACTCAGTCCTCGCCCTCAAAATCAAATCACGAGCAAAACCAAAAGCCTCATCCTTGCCCTCCATGAAAAAGACCCAAGAGTATCTCGAAAAATCGTCAACGATCACTAGACAATACCACTTCCCACCCACCGACCTCACCCGAGATGGACCAATCCAAGTCCATGTGAAGGATCTCTCCGGGTCTCGAGGTCATAATCTGAGAAACGGGTGGTGGGAAGCGGGATACCATCTTCCCGTGACGGCAGGGGATGGCAAACCAAATCCTTCTCAAATTTGAGTTTAGGCAATCCTCGGATTAGACCCATGGAACTTAACCTCGTGAGAAGGTCAAAGCTCAGTGTCCAAGTCTCCTATGCCATTTCCACAAATCGAGGAGGAGGACCCGGCCAACAAGCAACAAGAAGTGCCAAAGCCACGAGAAAAATCAGCCGCGAAAGACTTGCCCAAATGGCACGATCCAAAAAATAAGATCATCGCGAGAGTCCAAAACTCGAGAGCATCCAACCTAAAGCGTACCTCATACCCATCTCCGCCATGAGCCGGGAGACAGAGAGTAGGTTGAAGTGCGAGGTTGGAGACGAGCGCCACATCCTTGAGCACAAAATGGTCATTGATCCCGATGGACCCTCGAGATAGAATCTTCCCTCTGTTCTTTGTCCCCGAAAGTGATGTACTCTTTTGTCTTCATGGGGGTGAGGCCGAGAACCACTTGGAGTTTCCTACAATCATGTGTCGAGAAACGTACCGAGTCAATGAGCCACATGTCCTCCAAAATTTCCAAATTGTATCAACGATAAAACATGGGATGAGCATATGGCACAACACCGGGGTTAGTAAACTTGGAAGAGTACCGGTGTTGACCATCTTGCCCCAAATATGCATTAGGCAAAACAAACATCCCACGCCCCATCTTCTCAAATCGCTTACCACGCACAACAAAAGCGTGGTGCTCTCCCTCTTCTCAACCTCAAAGCTCCCAAAGCGAGGATCTACATTCACTTTCGGAGAGCACGACCACCAAACGATCTCTCACGAACCGTGGCCCAAACCTCACGAGGCCTCCTACCTTGAGGCCTAGCAAATCGCCTCGAACCGATCGCACACCCTTCTCATACATGCCAAGTGGAGGGTGATACAAGTCGCGGTTCTCGAACTCAACTTGACGCCTAGCATCCCTCTTCCTCCTAAAGCAAAACTCAACCAAGTGACCATCCCTCTGCAATACTCACGGTGATACCTCACCTCTCTCTTGGGTGGTGGTTGGTTCACTCTCTTGGGTGGATGGTTCACTCTTGTCGTGGTCTTGACCTTAGGAAGGGTTTCCTCGTGGATCCCGGGCAAAGTGTCAAGTGGGTTCTTGAGGTGGTTCGGTTTGGGAAGCCACACTTGTTTGGGAGGTGGAGTCTTAGTGGGTTCTTGGAGAATGCCATCTTGCACAATGGGCTTGGTAGGCTCGGGTGGGGTGATCTTGGTCAATTTGGGAGTGTTTATTGGTTTCTCGCCGAGCTCAAACCACTACCTTGACCAACCTTACCATAGATAACTTCACCCTTCCCACCTATAGCAAAGCCTAATCCCGATGTGTCGGGTCCCCTCTTGAACCGGCTCATCATCATGCCAAGCTGCGACTCTCCACAAGACACCCAACTCAAGACAGGCGAAGATACTTGATCTCCTCTTCGACTCTCCCCCTTGTCATGCCTACAAGACATGAGCTCCAACTCCAAAGCTTCACACTTAGCACATCCCAGCCGCGGTGCTATCTCGAGTTGGCCTTCTCAAGCACGACAAGCTTGGCGGCCTTCTCTCCAACTCGGATCGCAAGTGCGGACAAGACTTGCACGCACTCAACAAAGACAAAGGCCTAGACTTGGGATCAACATGCTCATCTAGCAAAGCCGAATACTTGGGTACCAAAGACATGATGCTAGACATATGCACGGCACAAGCATCACACTCCGTCTCATCGGAGACATCGGCAAGCTTCTAAGCAACTCTATCTCCGTCACGGCCATCTCCCACTTCTCCTTGTACTCCTTTCTCTCCCTAGCGGCACGCTTAAGCAACTTCTCTTGACACACAAGCGCATCGCCCAAAGATTCAACCTCATCGAGAGATTCAATCGTAGGAGGTACCTCGGAGGAAGAAGAATCGCGTTTGCAGTGGCTTGGCGTCGATCACCGCCCCATCGAGGGCCATGGTACGTAAGCCCCCGGGCTTGAGTCGGTGAAGAAGCAAAGTCCATTCCAAATTGTCCTCAACCTTGCGCTCGGACTCCTCATCGCTTGAAGAAGATTGCCCGTCCGAGGAGTCGTTGTCGAGGTCGCCGAGGGAGGCAAGGAAGGCGTGCTTGTGCTCCTTGGCACGCTTTGAGGTACTTCTTCTTGATCGCCTCCTTGTCGAATCCCTTCTTGGACTTGTGCTTGCCGAGAGGTGTACTCGCGCTTGTCCTTGCGCTTGTCGGCGCCGTACTTGCTGGAGTAGTACTTTTCGAGAGTACTTGTCCTTGCTCTTCTTGGGCAAAGGTAACGAAGTGGTCCCGATCTCCGCAAGACTCGGAAGCATCCGCCCTTGAAGCACCGCCACGCCGACGGTTCATGCGGTTGTTGTGGAACCGCGAGAATCGGCGATGACTAGTGCAAGCTCATCATCCCCAAGGCTCTCCATCTCTCCTCTGTCACGCACCAAGGAAGACAAGGCGAAAAGAAATCGTGGAAGGGTTAGCGTAAGAATCGGAACCGCCCTTACTGCAGTAGACGAGTGCAACGTTTGGCGCAGAGGGGTTCTTCGCCCGCCTGGATCTCGCCTCGATCTCGGAAGACTTGAGCTTGCCAGAGCCTGCCGGGGTGTGAGGGTGTCGAAGTTGGCGACTCCATGATCGCGACACCTTCACATCCCACACCTTCCGATCCATGCGCATAGAGCCGCAGACGCTTCTCTCTCGTGCTCGTCCAACCTCTCCGAAGGCTTGTTCGCACGGCTTGTTGCGTATCGTCTGAAACCTAGCAAAGAGAGAATCGATGGTCTCGCCATCAAGCCGGATGAGGTTATTGTACTCTCTCTTGTAGGTTTCGTAGAGGCGGGCCTTGACTTGTGGGGTTTCCTCATGGTAGCTCTCGAGAGTCTTCCACACCTCTCTAGCGGTCTCACAAGTGGCTACCCTCTCAAACTCGCTCTCCTTGAGGCTCGAGAACAAGACACTCCTCCTCGGTTGTTGTTGGCATTGTGTTGGGCTATTTGATCCTCACCCACTCGGCGGCAAGCACTTGGTAGTTCTCATCCTCAACGATCTCCCACACTCTCCAATCTATCCCCATGAGATGCGCTTGCATCTTAATCTTCCAATAGGGATAGTTGGTGCCATCAAACTCCGGAGGCTTGCCACCAAAGTGACCAAACCTCTCCATGTCGCCTTCTCGGGATCAAGAACCTTAAAGGTGGATATGATCCTTAACCTGCTCGATACCAATTGAAGGACCGAAACGGCGACCAGAGGGGGTGAATGGGAGCCTCAAATAAATTCTTTCGAATTAGTTGACTTGTAGCTCTCCACGACCCCTGAGCAAAAAGCACACTACACGGTATGATCACGACCTTGGATGCAAGGTGGATGAGCTAGAGTTTGCTCTAGACTCACAAATGATCAACCGAAACCGAACGAAACAATCACGCAAGAGACGGAAGAAAAACACCTGGAAAGTGACCAGGACTCACTGACCGGACTCACCGGGCGAAGTCCGGTCCAGCGTCCGTCGAAGCGCCCGGCCGGGCGCGCCCGGCTGATCGCCCTTTTGCGCATCTCTCGCCCGACGCGATCGACCGGACCGTCCGGTCAACCCGGTCGTCGCCCGTCCGGGCCTATAAGTGCGTCCGGTCACCCCGCCGCGCACGACGAACACACCGGAGCGTCCGGTCAACCCGACGCGCGTCCGGCCGTCGCGTCCGTCACCCCGACGCCAACAGCACCCCGCCGGCGGCGACTCACCCCAAAATCGATCCAAACTCACTCAAATCGCAACCTCAGGTCACAAGAATCGAGCCATAGCATCTAGGCATGTGGGTGACCATTTCCCCTTGGAAATTTCGAGATTGACGAGTGAATCGAGAGAAATCGCGGATCACACGAAGAACACACCCAAAGAGTCACCTTGATCCAAAACTCGCCCCGATCTACGTGCTCGTGAGGAATTAGCTCAAACCCTTTCTATGGAAATGATCCTCTCACGTCCTAGCACGAATCAACGCAAGAAAAACGAGATCAAACGGTGCCAAATCGAAGAAATCGCTGAAGAATAATAGAGGGGAGAGGATGAACTCGGGAAGAACAAGTGATGAACAAAAATCACAGCACAAGATCAACAAAGAACACCACCGATCGAATCAACCCAAACGTCACCATGTGACGGGCTACTCGAGCTAGCCCTTGCTCAAGAAATTCGATACAAATCGGTGGACCTCTCACACCACTGCCCGAGAACCCTAGACTAGAAATCGTAAAATGAGAGGCAAGGGAGAATGAAGGGGTATGCCTCTCGCTAAATAGCCCCTATTCCCTCTGCCTAAACTACCCCTAGGATACATGAGTCGATTTTGTAACCCCTAAGGCTATTTCCGTCGACTCGGGTAATCTTCGATCCGGCGGCCACCGCCTTCCTCACCGGTAGCCTTGCCTCCACGCAATCTCCCCGATGCGCCACGTGCCGTCCCTTCCGTCCGCCGGAACACCGGGTTTTGAGGCGCAAACCCGCGAAACCCGCGCCTGTGGTTTTGAGGCACAAACCACCAAACCCGCCCTCGTGGTTTTGAGGCCCAAACCACGAAACCAGCGCCGATGGTTTCGAGGGCAAACCACCAAACCTCCTCGACACGTGTCACCGCCGTCTTGACCGCCCGAAGTCGCCAAGTCATCCGAGCTCCCCCGCTCTGCCTTTTGCACGCCGCCCGTCTTGACCCGATCGACCACGGTCCTGCCACGCGTCCTCTTGCATCCGTCGATGTCCCGGATGTCGCCCACCATGGCTAGCCAGCCCGGCACCCCGGTCCCTCGTCCAAGCCTCACGTCCGTCCTTCACCTCCACGGTCCGTCAGCCCGCACGCGTCCTCCTTGGCACCTTCACCTCTCCGTCGGCTACCATCTCCGAGCTCCACACCTGCACAACACGAACCAAGAGATACGTCTTCGACACACTCCACGTGTGCCGGTGAACCATAGCCGGGGCAGAAAAAGATAAAAGAAAATAGAGAAAGAATGTTGAGTGTTGACAATCACTACATCAAAACTAAACACATTTGAGATAAGTCAACCATGTGTTCGCACTTAGTACGAAATTGGCCGTCATTATCCACAACTTTTTTTTTTTTTTCAAAAAGCGTTAGTGATACATATCCTTACGTTGCCACTACGTTGTGCATATATATATATATATAAACAATAAATAACGGTGACATGGAATGGAACCCCTGACCCCTAACTTCTCATAATCACCAAACGATCAAAGTCTCCATGACAAGACTCTGGCGGAGGAAACCAAAAAAAAAAAAAAAATGTTAATGTAGCGTGCCCGTCATCCTAGCTGGATTTCATAGTCAAGTCCAGGACGACAGAAACCGCGGGATGCTGTGGGACAGCGATTAGCCGGATGGGCGTTTTTCTACCGGAAATTGACAAAATTGTTTGGTTTCTCCCCGAATACGACCCCGGTCCTTGGCACCATGTCTGTGACGCAGCCAACTGCGGACGTGATGTGAATGGCCGGGATAAACGTATCTATAGATTTTCTTTAAATAAAAAATACACATTACTCTTTACACCACAAACACACTTATATCTATACATACACGTACGTAAATTCTACCCTATGAGCACCTTTGAAGACAGGGCTCACAAAATCTTTTATTGTTTACATTTTATTAACCATGATAGTTTTTTTTTAAAAAATTTGCCATGGAGGTTATACAAACCGCCACATAAAATCGACAAACAGTGGTGGTTTTCATAAAAATCCGCCACGGTTAAAAAGGCTTCAACTTCGCTCCAATTAAAAAAAAAGCGTAACTCAGGCCCAATACCATGCTCACGCCATATAAATCGCGTGACTTAGGGTTTGAGTTCTCACTCCACCGCATCCCACCGTTCCTTTCCTCGCCGACTTAGGGTTGACCCCATCCCACCGCTCCTTTCCTCAGCGTCGTTTCCTCTCTCACTCCCTCCTTTGGTGTTCCTGTCCACCGCGAGCACCTCTCTCTCTCACTCCTCTCCCTTTGCCTCTTACTCCACTCTCGGCTCATCGCGAGCGTCCAGCAGCAGCGTCTTGCGAGGTCTAGGCGGCATGCAGCGGTGCGAGGGCGTGGCAGCTCGGTCCAGTGCTTGTGATGCCCGGCGAAGCGCGTGTCCAGCGGCGCAGAGGTCCCCAGCGGCAGCGCCGCGGCCAGCGGGGACGCCGACAACCTCCATTCCATCCCTCTTCCCGATGCGGCGGTCACCACAAGATCTAGCGTGTGGTGGCTTGACAGCAATGGCGCCACCCTCTCGATGGGTCGTGCTTTATTTTAGCATATGCGTGGAAAATTACTAGATTTTTGGAGTCCCAGTTCTTCCGTTCTGAGTTTATAAGAAAGGCAGTTTAATAAAAAACTCAAACTTCATCCGTTCTAAACTATAAGTTATTTTAGTTTTTAGATACATTGCTTTTATTTATATCCGGACATAATGTATATCTAAGCGTATAGCAAAAGCTATACATCTAGAAATGTCTAAATATCTTTATAAGTTGAAATCGTGAGAGAATTTGGGAAGAAATTTAGTTTCAAAACTACAAAATCTGATGCCATCAAAGTCGACCCTTGTTGATTTGTACTATCTACTATATGTAAAAATATACAAGACTTTTTAAGTTCCATTCCTCAAGTTGAAAAAGGTCACGCTAGCTAAAATTGCATCATCTCGAGATGATTAGCCAAAACTTTTTTGTTTTTTGACCGAAGTCGGCAAAGGGAAATCCTAGTCTATTTTTTTAATAATGCAGACACTGTTTAAATCTGCTCCCATGGGGAGTCGAACTCGAGGTTTCTTGGGTGCTACTTTCGGTGCTCTAACCATTAGGTTAGAGGCCCTTTAATGATTAGCCAAAACTTTTTCTAAAGTCAGTTATTATTAAAGACAGACTATATAAATTATAATAAAGTAGCTCTCCATGTCATTTCATTTGTTAAAGTAGTACAGTTTTGTTTTGTCAGATCTACTTTTGTGAGTATCAAATCAATAAATTTGGCTAGTCTTTTTTACCCTTTTAAAGATGCCGATACATGACTCAACCATGTCTGTCCCGCGACTCACGCCAGGTTAATTTACTTTAGCATGTGCGGTAATTAAAATATAGTTTTTCTGTAAAAAAAAATCTACACAGGACAGTTCGTTTTTTTTTTCTTTCTAATCAGTCCCGTGAGGGAACCCACTCTTGGCTGAATGGGAATCCACTCTTGGCTGAATGCGTGCGTAACTGCGAGTCTGCATTGCAACGACCATGCGCACTGCAGTTTGGTCGAAAGAAACGGTGTCTTTCAGAAAGTAGGTGAATTTGAGTAACCGACAGCTCGTGTGAGGTTCAGGTCCAAGTGGCCTTGAAAAAGGCCAGCGGTCCCTTGCACTTGCACATGCTTGCGTTCCTGGATTCTTGCGACCTGCGGCTTGCCGACAATAAATAAGTTGTGTCTGTGCCAGCTTAAGTAGTAGATCCCTGTTGATTTTAGTCCTTCTCTGTCATTTCTCTGAGTGTAAACAACAAGGTGATCATCTAGGTAACGTTGTGCTGTTGCGAAAGGATACAGAATCATCTGCTAGCTTTTTTTTTTTTAGATAATGGAAATTATATTCCGGCTTCAGCCATCCGAGGATGCATCGGGCCAACAAAATTACAACCGGAAAACAAGTGTTACAAGTAAGGCAAAGTCACCCGAAAACACCGGTGCACTTTTTTTAAAAAATAAAACAACTAAAACTCGCCCACCAATGGAGACTCGGATCCCGTAACCCGGCAACAAAGATAAGACCCCATAAACGTGTGCGATGAGCGCCACCTTGATGCCGGCGTCCCCGACATCCAAAGGATCTTCCACCGCCGACGTCTCCAACGAAAAAATGCCATCCAAAGACGCCATCGCCGCCCACCCAACTGGTGTAGGTTTTCACCGTAGAGATCCGCTTGAAAAAAGACGGCGCCTCCAGCGAGGAAAGTGGCGCCCTCAAAGCCACCGTCGCCGTAGTAGTGAGCGGCCAATGCCATGTCTCACAGGGCCACGCCGTTCGCCAACCGCCGGCGGCGTGCACCATCGTCGAAATACAGATCTGGAAAACAAAAGCCGACGCCCACTTTGTCATCCTCGCCGTCCCTTTCCCACGACTCCTCCACCTTGACGGCTACCGGCCACCATGGCCGGCCACCGGGTTCTCCGACACTGGCCGAACCAAATGCTTCACCATCGCCGCCGCCCGAGAACCGCCTCCATGGTCGACGTCTCGCGATGCCCATCGCCCCGGGTCGCCGGATCAGCCCGCACCGGGTTCTCGGCGCCCGATATGGGCGCGATTGCGCCACCATGGGGTCGGACCTTCGCTGCTCCGCCAAAAGCCCTACGCTCCACCGCCACGCCACGGCACGTCCCGCATCGCCTAAATCGCTCCGGGCGCTCCCGGGCCGCCCGACACCTCCACCACCGCGGCACGGTGGCCCGGGCGGAGGCCACCTCACCACCCATCGATCCGCGCCAGTGCGCGCACGCGCCCCGGGCGCGGATCCGGGCACGAGCCGGCCGCGGACGGCGACCGCCGGCGAGCGGCCGGCGAATCCGGCGGGGACGGTCGGGGCGGGCGGATCCGTCGTCGAACCGCCTCAGCGCGCCGGCCGCCGGCCAGCACGGGAGGACGGCCTCCAACCGCGTGCTGTCGCCTCCGTCGCGCCAGAGCGAGACGAGGCCGAGGTGCAGCCCCGCCGCCACCATCGCCGAGAGCCGCCGGGCTTCCCGGTGGCGCTCTCCCGGCGGCGGCAAGGCGCAGGGGAGGGGAGGGGAGCGGTGGCGGCTAGGGTTCGCCGAGCCGCGCGACGCGAGGGCGACGCGAGGCTCTTAGGAAAGTTGGAGGGGATTAAAGAGAAAAGGTAAGATACGGCCGGGCTCTTGTATTCATAACGATGTTTTCAAGTCTAATTGTGATTTTGTCATTCATACACCTTTCAATCATCTGCTAGCTGACCAGAGACAGTCTATTGCACATGCAGGAGGTAGAAATTTGAAGTTTATTGTAAGCCTAGTTTTGTATCCAAGTTTACCCAATTTTTATATATTTGGTCTTGGACAACTTTCTTAGGTTAGGCTGAGCATATCAATTAAGGCAGTATATAACTCCAATCGGCTTTGGACTGAGGACCATCAATAGTTATCACTTTGGTTTACATAAGCAACCTTATGAATGAGTTGAAATTTTGATCAGGTCTGGATGACTGCACCTTTTTCACTATAATAAAGTGCTGGCGTGAGATGAAATATAATTGATTTGTGTACACCAGTCTGATTGAAGAACATGATATAGTTTCTTTTTCGAAACCAGGCACTTGCCCATGATATAGTTTCATGACATCATATTCTAGCCATTGAGGTAGAATTGCCAAACAAAATAGCACTAATCATGCGTATTCAATTTTGATCTAGGGCATTGCACGAGAAGGACGAATCCGCCGGAGCCTCACGCCAAATATCGCGTTCCAAGTTCTTCTTGGTGGTGCTCGTGTGTAGCCGCATGGTATGTCGTGCCAGGCTACCTCTTTCCGGCGTTGACCTCAATCTCATGGGTGTGTTGGGTCTTCCCTAAGTCCGTGACAGCGCAACAGCTAGGATCAGGTATGTTGGGTCTCGGTCTTGGTGCCTTCACACTCGATTGGTCCACCGTCTCCTCCTACCTCTACAGTCCACTTATCTCACCCTTCTTTGCCACCGCCAACATCTTCTTCGGCTACGTGTTCTTTCTCTATGTGATCTTGCCTATAGCATACTGGGGGTTTAACTTGTACAATGCCAAGGCATTCCCCATCTTCTCCGCACAGCTGTTCATGTCAAATGGCACGGAGTACAACATTCCATCAATTGTAAATAGTCAGTTTCAGCTTGATAGGGACACATATGAAAAAAATGGCAAAATCAATCTTAGTGTCTTATTTGCACTCGTTTATGGGTTAAGCTTCGCCACCATTGCGGCCACCATCACACATGTCGGGCTCTTCTACGGAAGGTATGGCATCTCAACTTTTTTTTCTTCCCACAAAGACTTTGAGCACTAGAACTTGCTTTGATTAATACATGAGAAAAAAAAAAATACTTTGAACACATGTTCTGGCTACGTGTTTTTTGAGCTGAAACACATCATTCTAAGATTCTTTGTCTAAAATGGGGCATGTCAATATGCAGAGAAATCTTCCAACATTTTAAATCATCGCAGAAGGAGAAACCTGATGTCCACACAAAGCTTATGAAGAAGTATGGTGACATCCCAGCGTGGTGGTTTTATTCGCTGATGGCTCTATCAATTTTAGTGGCCCTCCTGCTTTGCACTGTACTAAACCACGAGGTCCAACTTCAGTGGTGGGCCCTCATCTTCGCGTGTGGCATGGCATTCGTCTTCACCCTTCCCATCAGCATCATCACTGCCACAACTAACCAGGCAAGTAACACGTTTGCATTTTTCTATGTTCTTTTAAGAAAATGAAACAAAAAGACAGATGTTTGAGGTATTGTCATGCATCCAAAACACTGTCTGCAGACACCTGGATTGAATGTGATCACCGAGTATATCATGGGTTTGATTAAGCCGGGATATCCCATTGCTAATGTATGCTTCAAGACCTATGGTTACATGAGTATGCAGCAAGCGGTTGCCTTCCTCTCGGACTTCAAGCTTGGCCACTATATGAAGATCCCTCCCAAGTCCATGTTCCTTGTTCAGGTAACACATGTAAAAACCACCAAACATTTTTATTGTAATGAATTGGTGACATGTATAAAAGAAACAACATGTACTAACTTTCATGTATTGTATTTACTTATAGTTTGTTGGTACCATTGTGGCCGGCACGGTCAACATTGGGACGGCATGGTGGCTGCTTGGCTCCATCCATGGCATCTGCTCAGATTCACTCCCAGCAAACAGCCCTTGGACATGTCCTAGTGACCGTGTATTCTTCGATGCATCAGTCATATGGGGCCTTGTCGGTCCTAGGCGTATCTTTGGGCCAGAAGGAAATTACGGCGCCCTCAACTGGTTCTTCCTCATCGGCCTAGTAGGCCCGGTTATCGTATATGCTTTCCATAGGATGTTCCCCAACCAGAAGTGGATACCATTGATCAATCTTCCGGTGCTCTTTGGTGCAACAGCTGCCATGCTCCCAGCAACAGCTGTGAACTATAACTCATGGCTGCTTGTTGGTACCATCTTCAATTTCTTTGTGTTCCGGTATCGAAAAATATGGTGGACACGATACAATTACATTCTCTCCGCTGCCCTTGACGCTGGAGTTGCATTCATGGGGGTGGTGTTGTACTTTTCGCTAACCATGCAGAACAAGAGTATCGACTGGTGGGGCACTGCAGGAGAGCATTGCCCTCTTGCCAATTGTCCTACAGCTAAAGGAGTGGACTTGGGTGATGGCGTTTGCCCAATATTCTAAGTTTGGTGTTTAATGTCTGATCATATAGCTGCAAGCAATGATCAATTTGTTCCATTTACAATTGCTATTTTTTATGGTATGTATATAGAGTGTAATGCAACTTCTCCTATGTGTAATGGTCATATTCTCATGTACGTATCAGTTATAGAAAACACAGATACAGAAAGCACAATGTGAATAGGTTGATCATTTGGGCAATGCAAGGCATATTAGTTCCTGAAATGCTATAATTTTACTCACTATATGATAATACTCCAAACCACGTGCCTCAAAATATTTGGTTTGCAATTTCAATTCATCTACATGCCAATAATCCCGGTAAAGCGACACGAGAGAATGTTACATGAGTAGATGAACTAAGCAAATCCTTAAGCATGGATGTCACAAACCGGATCGATTGGGTCGGAAGTGTCGAAACCCAGCTAGATTAGGCGGAACCGACACGTGAATTGGGGGATTGGGAGGAGAGGATGTCGTAGGGGAGGTGGTGGCGATTATGGCGTCGCGCGGGCGGCGGGCGGCGCAGCGCGCTGCCCGAGGGGGCGCGAGCGGGTGGGCGGCGGCCGTGGGGCAGGGGTGGTCTTGCGAGGGAGAAGGGAGCGGAGAGATTGGGATAAAATTTCTTTATTTGCTTGTTGCCCTCGAAAGACTACAGACCCCTTACTTTTATAGCCCGGCTAGTGTGACTTGTATCTCAAGCAATCTCTCTAAAGGTTTCCTTATATATTGGAATACCTTTTACAAGCATATCCTATTTATTTATTTCCTAATAAGGGTCTCGTAGGATCGCCGGACGCCTAGAGGGGGGGGTGAATAGGCCTGTTTCAAAAATCAACTTAAAACATTTGTCGGTTTACCAAGCGGCACCGCCGCTCGAAAGGCACCACCGCTCCACTAAGCGGCACCGCCGCTCCTGCAGAAGAAGTTAGGTCACAGTTCAAAAACTGTCCAATGAAAAGTAGATCGAGTAATTTCCCTTGGTTCCTGGACAGGTATAGACTGCAGATCGAGACCTGGAACAAGCAGATCGAGGGTATAGAGATAGATCGGTCTCAAACCCTAAATCCTCTCAACAACAACAATATATATGCAATGTAAGGTAAAACAAGCACACGGTGACACGGTGATTTATCCCGTGGTTCAGCTCGCCACCAAGGCTTGCCTAAGTCCACGTTGTTGAGGTTCCACAAAGGAATGAGCTCACCACAAAGGTTTGCCTCTTTGCCTCGTTCACAAGTCTAGGAACCGAATCCTAGAGATGTGGAGTAATGTATTAGTTGCAAGAGGGTGTTACAAACCTCCCTAGGCTGCCACACAAGTTGGCAAGCTCAAGGGCGACGCACTAGCCGGCTAGGAGCAAGCTCCAAGAGTAAAGAACCAAAACCGCCGGCCAAAGTGCGAACCAAGTGCTTCTAGAACGATGAAGATCAGTGGAGCTCCCTTCCAATCGAAAGTTTGCAGCCCCTCACACTCAAGAATCGATGGTGAAATCGATGGATTAGCTTGAGGGGTGAGGAGCATCAATGGAGGAGAGAGAGCTGAGCAATTGGGTCCTTTCTGTCGAGAATGAGCGAGAGAGAAGAAAGGTGACCGTTGGGGGTAGAAAAGGAAAGTATAAATACTCTCCTCCCAACGGTCAGATCACGAGCGGCACCGCCGCTCATGATCAAGCGGCACTGCCGCCGCGCAAACGGCACCATCGCCCCCTCCACGGCGGCACCACCGCTCAGATTTAGTCAACTGAGGTGTAGAAAGAATTTGAATGGTTGACTAAGTTTGGAGTTGGAGGTTATGAAGTGTGAAAATGAGCACTTGGTTGCACGCTTTGGCACAGTGATTCTAATCTCTCTTAATAGTACAGCGTGTCCTATACTCAAATTCAAAATGTAAAATGAATATAAACCTCCTTTCTTGAAGTACCGACAAAGAAATCGAATCGGGTACTCCTCCTTAAGGTTTGCAATGTCCTCTTTGCTTATTGCTCGCTTGTCAACTCGATAAATCTCATTAGTCCTCTATTTAGATTGTCATCAACGCCAAAACCCACATTAGAGGTTGATTGCACTTACAAGTCTCCCTTATAGATGAGATATCCCCTTGCACACCAAAAACGCCTAAAGATAATCCTAGATATTTTCCTCCTTTATTCCCCGAATTAATTGCCAAAGAATCCGCGGAAGGGAGGAGAGGCGGCGGCGGCGCGCGAGCCCAGGGGGGCGCCCCCGTGCTCCGTGGGCTGGGCGGGCTGTCCTTCGGGCCCTATTTTTCTAGGTCATGACATCTCCCCCCTTCTCCGGCCGGCGCCCTCGCTACCGGATGAAAGTCCATTCGGTCACACCCGGGTGGAGGTCACCGCCCCCCGGCATGATGAGCTCAACCTCGCAGCACCGATCGACCATGCACCGGGTTCCGAGGATCATGTTCTCCCGGGTTCGCTTTGGAGCAAACTCCGTGAGGTAGTGAAGGTTGCCGATGTAGCCGTGGTAGATATACCGTGGACAAAGACGTCCCTCGCTGTGATGCTTTGCCTGCCGGCGGGCCGCAGCGGGAGCTCCTTGAACGCCCACCTCAAGGTGCCGATGCACCATGTCGCGGGTGGGCTCTCCAGAACAAGAAGCGCTCGCTTGGTGGAGCATTGACGAAGAGCGGAAGGAGACGCCGATGGTGATGTCGCGGCGAGTAGGAGGAGTGGCGACCAAGTTCAACATCGCACCGTACATGAAGGAGCCGACGTCGAACGTAGAGGGCGAGCCGGTGGGCGCCCCCTCTGCATCGTAGCTGATGTGGACGTTGTCGACGGTGAGGAAGAGGCGATCCATGCCGCCGAGGAAGACAACCCGGCCGGGCCGACATGGTGGCGCCTCGCCACATACCTCCCAACAGGATGGCGGTTGGTGAAGCTGTCGTCGTCGTTCCGTCGGTATGCTCCCAAGGCGAGGAGGTTCGTCCCTAACTCCGCCCCGGGCAAGGCCTCCGGCAGGTCCGGCAGTGTGGGGAGAAAAACTAGAAGGTAGAAGCGGCCATCGGGAGGAGTAGGCCGCCCTCGAGCGTCCATGCCGGTGCGGCGTCGCCCATGGTGACGCCGGGCGATCCGGCGTGAGGTGCCGGTCCTCGCAGGGTGGCCCGTCGGAGCTGGGACGAAGACGCCGGTGGGCGGCGTTGTAGAGGTCCAAGGCGCCGCATGCCTTGAACGTTTCCCAAGCCGAGAGGGAAGTGTCCGGACGCCGGCGAAGATGCCCGACCGAAGCGGGCCGGGGCGGCACGCCTCCACGCCGAGGGAGGTGGAGCCGACGTGAACGTGCTCGGGCGGCCGTCGCGTAGTACCGCAGCTCGTGTGTCGCGCTCGTCCCTCGCCACTCGTCCCAAGCTTGCCAACCAAGGCATGCCAAGGATGACATCGATGTCGCGCCCAGTGGCATGACGTAGGCGTCGATGTCGGTAGGTGCCGGGCGTCGAGGTGTAGTGGCACCGGCGGTGGCAGCCGGCATGTCGAGGTGGCGCCGGTGCCAGCTGGTGATCAGCCCACGACCGGCCGAGTCCGAGGCCTACCGTGGTCACCACGCCGGGGTCGATGTAGTTGTGCGTTGCTCCCGAGTCGACGATGATGTTGACGCCTGTGCCTGAGATCATACCGACGAGGTATAGAGAATGAGCACCACGTACCGGGGAGTCGGGGTCCCCGAAGAGGACCTTCAGGTCGGCTGGCTCCTCTTTGACGCCCGCCGCTGAGAGACGCTCGCCGAGTCGTCGGTGTAGTCGTTGAGGACCGTGATGTCGAAGAGAGGTGCTTGCACTTGTGACCCCGTGTAAACGGCTCGTCACAGCTTGAAGCGAGAGGTCCGCCTTGCGTCGCTCCGTCATCTCCTCCGGTGTCAGCCGTTTGAACGGCCGAGACGTTGCTGATGTCGCCGACGGAGGGGGCGCCTGGGGGCGGCCAGTAGTGCCGCTGGTGCGGGCGCCCTGCCCTTCACCTGTCTTTGGCTTGCGGTGTTGTAGAGGATGGCGGCGTCACTGCCACGCGCCTGGCGAGACATGGCAGCCTCCATGTCCTTAGGATCCTACATCTCGACGTCCGTCTTGAGCGGTTCGCCCAATCCGGCTGTGTAGATGTTCACCTCCTGCTTGTCGTCGAGGTGGCCTGCACGTGCTAAGTGCGCCAGGAACTGCTCCGTGTACTCATCGACGGCCCTGTCTTCCCTCGGCGATGCCGGCTCACCCAGCGATTCCGCCCGTTCACCGGGCGGCGCGCTCGTTGACATCTTGGGCGAAACTTGCCCAATCCGCCACCGGTTTCTCCCGGGACAGCCTCATGTACCATTGCTGTGTGTTCCCGTGAGATGATAGGAAGCATACCAGGACTTGTTCTGTTCTTTGGCGTATCTTGTCCCTTGAAGAATTGCTCGCAGCCGGTTGATCCATGGGAGAGGATCCTCCTTGCCATCATACGTTGGGAAGGACAGCTTGTGCAAGCGAGGGCGACTCGAAGGTGTCCACCGGAGGGGGTGGGGGCGGCGCATGCGTCCCTAGGGGTGGCGCCCTGGCCGGTTCGGGCTCGCCCCAGGTAGCCCCTTCATCGGCTTCTCCCGGATCGGCCAAGGTGACTTGATCATCCCCGATTACGCTTGCCGCCGGGCCGCTTCTTGATGAAGTCGCGGGCTGCCGTCTCAGCCAGCGTCTTCATCGCAAGATCAGCCTCCCCGAAGTTGTTGACGGCTTTGCTTTGCCCGCCCGTATCGCTGTCCCGAGAGGATAGCAACTTGTTCGGGCGAGCGCGTCGATCCTGCATTCGAATACGGCGAACCGGTCCCCCAAGTTCTTCAAGAGGCTTCTTCGATTCGCTATCCATGGTGGTGGGAGGATCGTAGTGGTCTCCGGATACCAGGTATCGCCGAACCCGCTAGATTAGGCCGGAACCGACACGTGAATTGGGGGATTGGGAGGAGAGGATGGCGTAGGGGAGGTGGTGGCGATCGGCGGCGCCAGCTGCCCGACCCCGGGGGCGAAGTGGGGTGGCGGCGGCCGTGGGCGGGGCAGCGCAGCGAGGGAGAAGGGAGCGGAGAGATTGTGATAAAATTTCTTTATTTGCTTGTTGCCCCGAAAGATTATAGACCCCTTACTTTTTATAGCCCGCTAGTGGGACTTGTATCTCAAGCAATCTCTCCAAAGGTTTCCTTATAGATTGGAATACCTTTTACAAGCATATCCTATTTATTTATTTCCTAATAAGGGTCTCCCTTATAGATGAGATATCCCCTTGCACACCAAAACGCCTAAAAGATAATCCTAGATATTTTCCTCCTTTATTCCCGAATTAATTGCCGAAGAATCCGCGGAAGGGAGGAGACGGCGGCGAGCCCAGGGGGCGGCGCCGTGCTCGCCCCTGACGGGCCTGTCCCTTCGGGTCCTATTTCCGGGTCATGAGACAAAGTTAAGCTGTTGAGAGACGTGTCGCTGCCCCCTAAACGCCTTGTTTTTTTCAACTATTGAGGGAGTATGTTGATACGCCCATTTGCTTCCCATTGGCTTCCCAACAAATATTGTTCTCCTGCCCATTCGTCATTAAATAGGTGTAGTTGATACGCCCATTTGCTTCCCAAAAAATAGGAGTTAATAAATTTGCTTCCCATTTAATGTTCTCGGTGTATGCTTCTCATTTGTTTTTTTTTCCAGACAATATGAATATATAGTTTTTATTAACTCGGTGTGCCGCATATTTAATGACGCTCATTGACAGAATTTCTCTCCTCAAGCATTGTCTCCTACACATCTACTACACCTATATACAGAACCCCCACTTAGCAATTATCTGAATCTATGTGCCCATTGGCACAAGCATACACCGAGAACAAAAAAAACAAATGGGCAGGAGAGAAGCACAAGGGCTCATTAGAATCGTCTGAGGTCTCCATGTCTGCATCGCCCCGTGCTGCTCCAGAGGCATGGCCTTCTCCGCAGCCCACTGCAGTTGGATAGCCCTTACCGGTGTCTAGCCAGAGATCAAATTCATCAGGGAACTCGATTTTGGACAGCATATGTACCATGGTGGTTGCTGATTTGGTTAAAGTTCCTCGGTTCGCGATTGGGAGTCGATTTTGTTGCAATTGAAGGTGGAATCGGAGGGGTTATGGATTTGGTTAGGGTTCCGGGGAGGAGTGAGCTGTGCCTACGCCGGGGAGGAGAGGTGCGCCGGGAGGAGCAGGCTGTGCGGCGCGCTGCGGGAAGCGGGCGGCTAAAGAGCGCCGCGTGCCGTGGCAGCGAGAATGGCATCGAGAATGTGGTGTCGCGGCGAGAACGGACGCAAGACAATGGGAATTGTTGGGCGGTGGGTTGGCTTATCCGGCGTCCGGACGTACTCTCTCCCTTACCCGGGGTTACCCAGGCATCCAGACGCACTCCCTCCGTTCCAAAATAGATGTCGCTGTGGGAAGGGTGCCGATCAAACTTTTAAACTTTGACTATGTTTATAGAAAATATGTGTAACATTAAATCTTTAAATAAGTTGATTGAAAAACTAGATTTAAAGATATTTCTGATGACACTAAATACTTAACATAAATATTTATATATTTTAATATATAATTACCGGTATTTTGAAAATTTTGACTTCTATTTTGGAAGGAGTAAGCCGGTTCCGGACGTCCGGGGCGACAACGCCGGGTTCTTTAATCTTAGGTTACCGCCGCCGCATCCACCTCCATAATCAGCGCCGTCACAATCCTCACAAATAATAAACCGACCTCAAGCGAGCGGGACTAGCAGTAGCAGACCAGGCTCGGGCAGTCGCTGAATTGCCCCTCCACATCTGCGAGTCCGGGGCCGTCCTCGACGCCCTCCTCCGCGGCTACATTAGGAGATCACATAATTTGTAGGGATTGTCTGCTACTTTTGCATAGAAGATGCCTTCCCGATTAGATGGAGATTCATCAAGTGAAGATAGAAGCAATGCAAACCAGCAGAGGAGTCGGCTAATAGAGGTAATTTATTTATGTGCAGACTTATTTTTGCTTTGGTGCATAAACTCCTGTGGTGGAAAGGTTCTTTTAACCAGAATTTTAGTATCTACCGTTAGCATTGCATCATTGTATGAATGCACAATGCTGCTGTATGATCACATTATCATTCCTCTGAAATGCTTAGGGTGAGAGTTCTAGAACTGGGCATCCAAGTACACTGGTCGAACAAAGGGCCTACAACCTTCGCCCACAGAAGGATGATTCAGTTACAATACAACGGAGATCGAAATTTTTGGCATTGAGGGAGCAGCAAACTCAGAGAAGAATTGAGCGCGAGGAAGCTGAAACTTTGAAACATGAAAAGCTAAGAACATACTTGGAAGGGGCTGCCAAAAGAATCAAAGAGATGATGGATAGTTGGCTGAAACGAAAAGAAGTGGATATGGAAAATCGAAGTAAGTGTTCAACATTTCACATCCATCATCTGTCATTCTTATCTTAAATACTATCACTAAGTGCACTTATTTTCAACTCCTTCAGCTGAGATAATAAATACGGATGCAAGTGGTGTAATGGATATGGAAAGTGAGTTTCTCTTCTCATTCTTTTTTCTTTTCTACACTGATAATTTCGTAAGTGACTAGTCAGAAGGTATCAGCAGAGTTTTTTTTTAAAAAAAATATCTGAGCAGCCCAGCTATGATCGATGAAAAATGTTCATGGCATTCTGACAGTCCATATGATAAGTCTTATCTTTTTTAAAAAAGGCGATTTCATGATTCTCACTCCATTCAGAAGTAGTTCAAAATGGGCCAGTCAAAAGGATCGTTTATGCATCTAAATTGTGTCAATTATGCTAAACTATTGCAATACCACATACTAATGATCTGTAGAAAAAAACAAATGACTCATCTACAACACAGTCGTTATTTTTTTTGAAGGCAACACAGTCGTTATTATGTACCCCTTTCATGCTTTGCATTCTCACATATTTCAGTGACTTGGAGCATCAGAATAGCTCCCTACTTTGTAATGGAAACCTATTAAGTATGAGTTAAGGCCTTAAAACAATTCACCTTTTACTTTATATTCATAATTTACAACCAGAGTGGTGCCCATATTTTGAAAGACCGGGTTTTGGACTTCTGAATACTACTTTGAAGGGTGCTAATTGGGCAGTTGAGGAATCAGCTTTGCAGGTTGCTTCTTCTGTTCGGTGCTTGAGCTTGCTTGCAAGGTGGCGTCAGAGGCGCAGGACTGGGTGCTGGCCGGGTTTCAGAGCTTGGCGCCGGCGTTGGTAGTTTGGTCGCAGCAAAATTTTGGAATGTAATAAGCAATTCTACTCTCCCTAGGTTTTCCTCCTATCTCTCCCTAGCAGCTAGGCTTCGTTTCGTTTTTCCAGTTTTTGGTCCTTGTTTCTCTTTTTCGGTTCGATGTCTTCTTAACATCATTTGTTTTGTTTGTTGTTGGTTTCGACTTCCTCTTAATGAAAAAAACGGGTGAATGGCCCGGTCGAGAAAAAAAAAAAAGGTTGCTTCTTCTGTGGTAGGACTGCAATCTCTTACAGGTGATTACTCCATTGATTGTCACGCGGGCTGATGCTTATTCCGGTCTTTACTTATTTAAAGAATGATTCAATTTGTCTACAGATGGAGATACAGATCATTTTTTGCTCTGGTACCATTTATGAGTCTTCAGAAGACCGTCAGAAAATTGTGACAGTTGCAAATTTGGTTAAAAATGTGCAGACACAGATGAACTAGCTGAAGGCCTTACGGTTGGTCCATCTTTGTATATTATATAATTGGTCAAGTTTTATTGCCTTCAGCCTTCTTCACAAACACTGATGTTTTTACTCTTTTATATTTTTTTTGTAGATCACTGTATATTTGCAAGATCATAAAACTTGTAAAGGCCACCTGTTGTATCATGATTTTTTTACAACATCTGTGTGATTGAAATTCAGTATCCTGTCGATCTGCCAAAACAAGGCTTTTAGTTCAAATACCAAGGCCGTCAGCTTTGACGAGAGCTATTCAAGAGATGTGGTTACATTGGGTCGTGACAAAGAGACCGCCTTGGTGGTTAATACAGGAATGATCATTCCAAAAAGTAGCAGCTTTGACTGTGAAGAACTTTTAGTATCAACTTGCAGAATTTCAAAGGTGAGCATATTATGAAATGTATCTGCTTTGATATGATGTTAATTGTTGCACTACTTACATAAATTTCATCTGACAATTCCAATAATTATTTATTGTTTTGGTACCTTGTTTATTGCGTAAGGTAGTTATTTTTGTCCATAACTACTGGATTGGCACAAGGACTTCTGGGAAAAAAAATTGTCTTGTAATCTTTGCTTAATTACAATGGCAATGATGGTAACCTCTTTAAATAGGTGCCTCTAACCTGCTTTAGAGGCCTATTCCAAGCATCTTTGTAAATTGACCTATCAGATTGTGCACTATGCTTCTGAGCATGCCCTAATTGACCTAACTGGCAGATACTGTAGCTTAATCAACTAAAATGTTTTATCTCCCAACTGAATTATTACAATAGATCATAGCTCCCTAACTGTTGGGCAAGGTCTACCAGAGGCGTGGCACAACTCGTGGCTGAAGAGGCCTGACCGAGCTAGTCCATGGTGTTGTCCACCAGAGCCTCCGGGAGGCTAGTTATCTAAATTGTTTTAGATTGGTTGAGTCCTTAAAGTTAGGAGTCGGTTGTATCTAAAGTTAGGAGTCTATTAGGATCATGCACGCATGATTTATATTTGGAACACTTGATTAATGAAAGGTCAGCCAGGGTTTGAGATTTATCTCCCCTAGCCCCCAGGCGCGAGAGCGCCCCTACCTTCCTGTTTCCCATCTACGCTACTTCCCAGGCGCCGAGCACGGCACCGTCACCGGCTCGCCGGAGGACCTTCAAACCCCGTCCTCCCGTCCACCACACATATAACCTGAGAAGCCTAAGCCACAACACTAACAGGAGCATGATATGCACCATGTCAGTTGCCAGACAATAGAATGTTCACATAACAATTAGTCACCTCTTTGGCTTCCTTTTAGATTACTTACTTTAGATTACTTAGATATACATATTAATGTATGATACATGTACTCCTGTAACTAACTTTTAAAACGATAAGCTGGTACCATATCAATGCTCTTGTGAACATCCGGTCAAAAAAAAAATGCTCTTGTGAACAATGTAGTTGATGCTTTTGTTTGAGTGTTTTCAAATCTCATATCAATTGAATTACAATTAACATATACATAGAAGAATAGGCTTATATACAATAACTTCATATATCGGCATCAATTTTCCTAATCTTTTTATGAAGGAAAGAATTCATTTTACTCTCCCAAGTTTTCATATACCCTTAAAAATTTTATAATCTTAATTTATCCCCTGAACTAGTAGAATCGTACCATGTAACTCCCCAATGTCATTTATTATTTTTCTTTCTTTTGTGCAAGTCATGTTTTCTGCTTTAATTTCATGGGATGATACATCATACCCTTTACAAAAAGAAATAAGATTCCCATTACTGTTTTGTAGCTTGGCAAAAAAGGTAACTGTTTTTTAACCTTGAGATATGAAAATATAGGCATATAGTCACGGAATTTTATAAAATAGATTTGCGGCAAAAATATGGTGAAAAATAAAAACTTTAGTGGAACGATGGATCTTTTTTTTCTAATCCAAAGCTCTATTACTCATCTTTCTATGTTTTTTTGTTAGTTTAATGAGTACCAACATATTTCGGCAGGCAGAAGTTGGGGTTCCGCTGATGAGCTTTGCTGGAAATTTTATTGGGTTAAATTATTACCACCATAAACAAACTCCTTTTTATTCCAAGTTCCATTGTGTTGAAGTGTTTGCAGCAGTTAAAATTGTTCAAGTATGCACATTTTACTTTACATAAAGGAAAAGCTAATAGATTTGGTGAATTCGAATCTCTACTTGTCTTTGAACTTTACCAATTTGTCATCTATTCTACACTTGGGACCTGGGTCACCAGTAATTCCTAGATTGAGATCTGTGGCTTCTGGCATGACACGTTCATGACTGGTGATATTGTGGATCATTTAGGCTGTTTACCTAGGTTAAGGCTCGAGATAATTAATGATAGTGATATTGTGATGTTAGCTGTAGTAGGTGCTTGGTATAGGAGCATGGGATGTAAGCGCCAGAAAGCTTCATGCTCCTATCAGGAAAGGTGCAGTCAGAAATGTTGCGAACCATGATGAGCCAATCCTTCTCCCTACTTTTTTTTCATAGTTTTAGTTTGCTTACTTTGAGGATACCAAACAATCTTAGTAACATATTTTATTTACAGCTGTAATAATGTCAAAAGTAGAAATCTTCATCTCATTTTTTCTGGTCTAGATATTATAGACTTACCTATTTGATTGCATTATTTTCTTTTTATGGCAACATCCTAATCAAATTCCATGTCATTTCATGCAATAGGAAATGAGCTGCACAACTTTCTGATGCAGAAACCAATAATTTATTCAGTGACAGATTTTGACCCCCTCACTATGATGCAGGAAAGTTGCAAGACCTTGGCATGGGCTGCCAGTTAGAAATCTTTTTAGAAAGGGTGCAGTGCATTCAGTGGCGGAGCCAGGATAAAAGTTTAGCTATGGCGAACTTACTACTACTAATTTGTAAAACCCACACACATACTAATAAACATAGATATATATGTATATATAAGTTCACTAGAGACAAGATGGAACTCATAATTATTTGAAAATGTCAGGTATGTGGACAATTAAATGAACATACCGGGGCTATATCAGTTTGTGCTTCATGTACTGGTGTTTGCGGCAGGACCGCAGCAGGCAAAGGCGGCGGCGAAGTGGCGAACGAATAGGAACTCCCGCGGACGATTGAAATTTGGAACACAGGCATCGGCCATCCGCACCGCATCTTAGTCCATGGTCTTCTAGCTTCTGGACTGGGCCGGCTCGATTAGGATAAGGCCCAAACGGCAAACATAAAAGAAAAAAAGCCCACCAGGCCTTGTGCTTCTTGACTGGCGAACGAACAGCTACTGTGCTTCTTCCTCGCGTGGGACGATCGGACTTCCGCCTCATGGCGTCTGTGCATCGGTGGGGGCTCGCCGGGGCACCTATGGCGGCCGCCATGGCTCGCTATATAGGTGGCTCCGCCACTGAGTGCATTTGAAAAGATGCAAACCAACTTACTTAAGACCACTGGTGTGATTATTGGGAAGGTTTACATATCTTCTCACAATCCAATTCCCCTTTTTGTTCCTAGCGAATATACAAATTACATAAAATTTTGTCATGGACCTTGGGTCCATGGCGATAACTGTCATCTCCGGCGAGGTTATACCCCTCTGCCGCAGGCTTGGTTCTAGGGTAGCAGCCCTAGGCGCTTGAGAGACATTGGAGAGAGAGACTTGATTGGTATTGTCTTGCTTGCCTTCTCAAAGTGCCGATTACAAGGTATAAATAGCCAAAGGCTAAAACAGAAAGGAGTAATCTCCTCCTAAACTTGGACTACCTTTCACTTATTTCTACCTTAGCCACTAATCAGCTCGCGGCCTTTCCTTCTGATGAAAAAGGAATCGGCATAATTTGAGGGCTGATGTCCTTGCCTTCTAGCCACTCGGCATGGCCGCCTTTGGCGCCCATGACAAATTTACACATAAATCTTTGTCGTGCAAATGTTTATGCCAAATTTTGGCTTCTCACATATAGAATCTAGCTTTGTCTTGTGGTTCTTTGCCTAGTCACAGCCCTATACATTACTCTGATTTTCATTGTTTTGGGTCTTCCATTTCATGGCCATATTGGAATTGTAGATTGAAGATCAATCTTCAGTGAAAGCTTCAGGCTTGAACGAAGGGGATATCATCAATAGAGTTAATGGTGTATATTTTTCCAACGCAGCAGAGGTATGTTTACTTGCTCCAGCGTGTATGTGTTTGGTTGTTGGCTTTTGTAACAGCAGGCTGTGGTGAGATGCAAATTTGCATTATATGGGGACCGAGTGCAACAGTCGTTTGAGGGCACATGATGCTATGATTAAGAAATGGACCGAATATGAGCAGGGATTTTACTTCAAAAAAAAAAAAAAAAAAATATGAGCACAGGGACAAGCATTATCGAACACAAAATACATAGTGAATATGACCAAACATGAGAACGACCGCAAAAATATTTGTAGACATGAAAACCACCGAAATAACTTGCATAATTCTAAAATGTTTTAGTTTTAGTACAGTTATATATTTTTACTATTAAAATGTTCTATAGACTCTCTAATAAGAATTGTCTGAAACTTCAAGAATAATTGCTGTATGAAGTGGTTTCAAGAAACTTTAGATGGATTTTGAGGCATACAAATTGGTTTAATTAAAATACAGTAAAAAATTGTAGATCAGATCTACATTTCACACTAATGGTGTATTAAGTTTAGACTCCGGATGAGTAGACAACACAACGCGAGCGAGCTCCAAGTGCTGTTATAAATGTTTGGAAAGGCAACACAACATGAAGCAAACTCCAAGTGCTGTTATAAAGTGTATTCCAAAAAAAAAAAAAAAGATTAGCAAAACTAGTGTATTCTGACACTGTCCGAAGAATTTCCATGCCTGACATTGTTTGTCCATATTTGTTGGACATTACTCGTTTGTGTCTCTACATGCTGCATCCCTTTGGCCTAGCCTGAGAGAATCAGCGGTAGCAAATGTACATGTGTCAGACAAACCAAGCCAACAGGCTCTACTTGGCAGCCAAAGCGCTTTTTTTTTTTTTTTTGAATAAAGCCAAAGCGCTTCCTTCTTGCATTCTAATTTTTTTATACCAAGCTAGCAAGCAACCAAAACACTGGCCTTTTGCATTCTACCAGGCTTGGTGCTGTCAATCAAATGTACCATTAATGTTTTGTGATAAATATCTGTCTATATTTTCTTGCAATAGCTTGGAGGCATACTGCTGGATATAGGTTTTTTTTTTTGAGACCACGCCCACCTAAGTATGGCGCGTTTTTCATTAAGTAGGGGTGTTGACAACACCAAAACAAATACAAAGAACAGTCCTGGTAATACCATGATTACCCACGAAATAAAGAAGGAACAAAGCTAAAACTAAAAACTAAAACAAGACAAGAAGTAATAAAGCACAACAAGCGTAGGGACGAAGCCTGCGCCACTCCCGAAGCATCACCGTCATTGGCAAGTGGTCGGGCCAACTCCCCAGCGAGGCCGGACACATTGAGGTCCGGAGCTGAGACGCCGAAGCCCCCCATTGAGCGTAACATTCAGGCACCGCTGCTTGTACTCGGACATGTCGCCCTTGAACGCCCTCTCAAATTTGGACTCAATCTCTGAATCCACCTCTTCTTCCTGGACGTCATATCCCAGCTTGCGCAGCAACACCTTCTGCGCCTGGATAGCAGCATTTGCAGCACGTGGCCTGGCTGCAATTCTACCACTCCGGCGTAGGGAGTTAATGGAGACAGTGTCCGCGGCGGCCGCAACCGCGCCTTTGCCCGAATGAGAGGGGTGGCTAGCGGGATGCAGATTTCCCTCCTCCAGCCTGGCCTGAACCGAGTTAACGGCAATTGCCGCATCGGCCTCTCCAACGGAGGAGGGAAGACCGCCCACGTCCTCTGAGACATGGGAGTTGGCATCCACCGTAGCAGCTTCTACATGGGGCGCAGGCATCAGGGGCTCAGGCGGCCCGTTGGACACACAATCCACCACGACGTCCCCGCCAACCACCCCGGGTACCACGACATCGACCATGAGTGGCGAAGAAAGGGGATCCGCCAGTGATGTCTGGACCTCCAGCGAGGCGACTGTCATAGTAGACGGCCGCGCGGCGAAGGACGTAGCAAGCTCGTCGAGCATCGGGTCGACCCATACGGCCGGCCCCTTGAGCTCAAACGGCGCCACCACAAGTGGGTCAGTAGATGCGTAGTCCTCGAAGTCCGGAGTCTTGGCGCCTTCCACAGCTCCGTTTGTGGCTCCGGCCGAGCCACCAGCACCCCGCGGAGCGTGTCTGCGGGATCGTGGGCTAGCACCCACAACAGTCGTCGTCGAAGGGCCAGCCAGGGCGACGGAGGATTTGTCCGACCAAGATAGGTGGTTTCGCGTTGCATCAACACCAGCGTGACCACGATTGCCCCAGCCAACACGACGCCGACGGCCCGCGCTTTGGGGGGTTTCCGCGCCCGGTGGTGCACAGGCACACGCCGGTTGGTCGCGGCCCAAAACGCACACGTCTGAACACCCTTGCACCCGGATGATGAGCGCCATTGAGGGCCCTCAATGTCCCTGCTCCTGGCACGGCGACGTCGGCGCCGCTGGCGACGAGGGCGAGGCGGGGGACGGCAGTGTCCACGCCGATGGCTCTGGACCAGCGTGAAGCCTTCAGCATCAACCGGTGCGGCATGCGAAGCGCGTGTCGGGTAGGCCCTGGTACGCAACGGCGCGCGGAGGTCGCCGAATGGCAACCGACAGACGACGATGCCCAATGACGCCGACCGAGCCTCTGGTGCACAGCACGCGCTCGGTTGGCCGTGGACCAAGCCGCAGACGCGCAGACACCCTAGCTGCCGGAAGCGTGGGCGCCGATGGATGGCCCCCAACGTCCCTGCACCTGGCACGGCGACGACGGCGGCGCCTCTTCTTGCTGACTGCCACTGGGCCTAGTACCGAGGCCACCACTGGGTCGGCCACCTTTGGGTCCCCAACCGGAGAGAGTCCCGGCGGCCGTGGCTTGCGGGCGGCGACGAGGTAGGGGGTACTGCATATAGGTACTGCATATCTGTCAGAATATCAAAGCTTTAAGCAGTCTGATGGCTCCGATATGATGGCAATGAGCATTAAGGTTTGGTCCATCAAATCATGTAACAAAAGACCATCCAGTACATGCTATATGTGCTGAAATTCTTGAATGCTCTAATTGCTGCTGCTTCTCTTGTTTGTGTATATATTCTCAATGCAGTTTGGTGTGAGGGGTCATGAAGGTGAAAAAACAGTTGTCGTTGAGAAGTTCGCATCCAGTGGATTAAATAGGTAATATACTGCACTATTAGATTAAACATGTTTAAAAAATTGGAGTGTTTCGATGGGAAGGCAATGACTAGATTTCTATTTGTACTTCCAGATGGCCTTTTCCAAAGCCAATAATTGTTCAGAAATACAGCAAGGGGGGAAAGGTTCTTGAAGAATGGTATGCAATGGAATCAGGTCACAGCGGATCCCCCAAGACCCGGAACCCCAAACGACCAACCCCAGCACAGCCGTCACCCCCAGGCCCGATAAAGAACACCCGGCGCCACAAAGCGAAGGCAACGAAGAAGGCACATGTTCGATTATCGTCTGTCGTTCTTTCAGTTGCCATTGATTTTTGTCTGGGCTAATTTCCAATTCTGTTTTGTGTTGATGATATATGGTTTAATATCTTCTCTGTTTCTCACGACAGATCCCAGACACGCCACGTCCAAAGGAAACTCCTGGTGGTGGTAATTCCGGCATGCGTCTTCTATGTTTTAAACTAGAAGAGTAGCTCATTTGATTCTCAGTCGTGCTTTCTTCAGGGATCTCAATATCATCATTGATCTCACAGTGCTTCACGCCTTTAACAATACATGTTTTTTATTAGCAGGCCATAGAGCATGCTGGTCGGATTCTGATGAACCCCATTCTAAATTTGTCAACTATGATTCTGGAAATGTGATGGACTTCAAGGAAAATGGACCAAAATACTTTGAAACGATTCTTGGAGACTGCAGATCCGTTGTCTCCCTTGTCGCCTTCCGCTGGTAACGTTTTGTTATCCAGGCTTTTGCATCCAGTTGCTACTACTGATTATATAGAACACATTATGTTGCTGTATATCGACTATGATACACTGATTGCATTTCACAAGTTATGCTTTGGAACAAAAAGAGACTTGAGAGTTGTGAGATAATTGCTGCTGCTACTTCCCTCTCCCTGAATTCCTGGGCATGCTCAAGTCTTTGAGTCATGGCTCATGTATGTAGTACTAGGCAAATAGTGCCAAGTAGTGGCTGTAGTACTAGGAGTATGCAGGAGCATGTCAAGTAGTGAATGGCATACACTCCTATAGGTGTATCAATAGTGCTGGTACTAGTGTACCTTTGTAGTAGGGAGTTGGTAGATAGTTGGTAGACATATGTGTATATGTATTCCTGCCATAGGCAATGGAGAAGAGCAGTTCATTTTGCCCACATTCAGAGTGCCTGCAGCAACTGAAAGCTTGCTGCAGCGTGTGTGTGCTTGTGTGCTCAAGTTCTTCTTCTTCCCTAGACAAATTCAGTTCAGTGTTGTTTCTTTGTTCTTTTCCGCACGGCTCTCCGTTGCGGCTTGTATTTCTGTTTTCGTTTCGCCTTCTGGCGCACCCTCTTTTTAATATAGCGGGCAGCTCTCCTGCCGGTTCTTTCAAAAAGTGTTGGGTGTCCTAGGAGCTAACCTTTGTGGTGTAGGTGGTGCTGGTGCCAACAAGAGCCAGTCTGACTTTGTTGCATATGTTACTGTGTAAACAATGTCAATTGTCAATCCCTGATCATGATCATAATATGCTTGCATAGATGGAGGGCGTATGGTTTGCTCAGGGACAGTGGTTGATCATGATGACAAGCAAATTTGGATACTTACCTCTGCTACTCTAGTTAGGAAACCTGACACTCAATTCGAGGCCTATAAAAAAGAAGAAATTAAGGTCAATGCCACATCAGTTCTTTACTTATTTATTTGTGCTGACTTTGTCCTATCCTGCTGTGAATAATTAGTTACAGATTTGTTGATCGCAGATTGAAGTGGTTCTGCACAATGGGGATACTGTTGAAGGGTCCCTAGAAATGTGCAATTTGCATTATAACATTTCAATTGTGGCTATTGAGTATCGAGATTCTCTGGGATGTCTTCCTGCGGTGCAACTCTGGGACCTCCCATTATATTATTCCTTGCAGCCTAGGCCTATAATTGCTCTAGGTAGGGACGTCCACTCAAAAGCTCTGGTGAGTTGCGGACAGCTGGTTCGTGAGAATAGTGAGTTGGACTGTAAAGAGCTCATGGTCTGTTTGTGTGACATCAGCGAGGTAAACTAGCCATTTTGGTTTCTATATATGCCTTAACATTCCATACTTCATTGCAAATATGAAAAACCAATTAAATATGGGCATGCTTTATTATTTCTTTTGTGTCACAAGTTAGGGAGGGGATACTATATTGACATAATGACATGGATGCTTACTTTGACAGTTTGACTACCTTTGTTTTCTATAGTTGTTATTTTTCCTACTATGTTATTCTCATGGCACTTGATGTTATTGCAATAATTCATAACTTCATGTGCAACTCATTTTCATTCTGTGCCAGGATTTCATTGGTGGGCCTATCATGGATTCTGAAAACAGATTCCTTGGCATAGTTTATTCCTTTGAGGAAACTGCTCCGTTTTTGCCAGTTGACATTGCTGCAAGATTCATAAAATACCACAAGAAGGAAAGGTACTATAATTTTCCTTTCAATTAATTAACTTTCATTCAAACTGCTTGGGTGATTTTGGTAATATTATCTCCACTTAAAATTTTTCTTGCTATTGCATATCTTTTTTTGTGTGTTGACTATTGAGTGCATGTGCACATGTATAGCAAGCTGGATCTCTGTGTTAAGTTCTTCGATACTGTGTTAACAAGATTAGTTTCAACTATTTTTGGAGATAATACTGCAAAGTTTCAGCAATCTTATTAACGCTGGCAATTAATTGTTGACAATTTAGAAAGATTGATACGTGGTTTTTAAATTTTTTCTTTAATAAAGAAACTGTTGAGTATCTTGCAAATGAAGTGAGCCCTGGTGTGAACTGTATACTTGATATACCATTATCATTGGCATTGATATATTGATAAATTTATGATAACTGCAGAGCACTACCATGGCTTCGGATAAGGGTACAAGCACTTCACACGCTGGACCTAGATGTTCTGGAGACCATATGCTGCAAATTTGCAAAGCCGCCTTCTGGACTTTTAGTTGACAAGGTACACAGTAGACGCTCAAATCCTCTAATTTAGTAGCATTTAATTCATCTAGACAATTAATGATCTTGTTGAGTTTTGCTGCAAATCTAAACCTCATTAATCAATAAGTAATTTTGCTGTGTTCCCTTTGTTCATAGTTGTTAGGCTTTTTGGTGATCTTGCCCCTAGGGTGCCCCTGGTGTAGCAGTAGAGCCTTACCGCCCCGTGTGACCGAAAGTCCAGGGTTCAAGCCCCACCTCTACACATCGCACATTGTGTGGGAAAGGCTGTTTGTTAACACCCTTCCCCAAGACCGTCTTGGAGCGAGGAGCCTACAAGACTGGTAGACGCCAGGTGATCTTGCCCCCTACTTAGAAGTGCGGTTATGCTTTTACCTCCATTTTTTCAATCGTAATTTTGCCCTCACTATTCACAAGTCAATGTGATTTTCACCTTTGTCTTTGCATATTTGCCCCTGTTTTGACCATTGACTAGGGACAAAATCGCATAAACTTGTGAATAGTTGAGGGAAAAATCTGAAAGTTGAGAAAACGAGGGCAAAATCACAATTACACTTCAAAGCAGGGGCATGAAAGTAAATGCCCCCAAGTTTTTACTGTCATTTTAAGCATTTTAGTGCACACTGAATGACTATTTACTTGGTTGTCATTCCTTGGCAAAGTTGGCATTCTGAACAGGTGATTAGTGTTGTAAGCATGTGCAAGGACCTTAATGCAGATACACAGTATTTTCACTTTAAGTCTTCTAGTTTATTTGTGAGAGTAACACGGCTTATGTTTTGTCAAAATGATAAAATAAGATTATTCTTTAATTTCACAACTGAGTAGATTTGGTAAATAGAGCTGACTAGCAAAGAACATGCAAAAAAATATCTCCCTAGAGATGTCCTATAGCGATAAAAGAACTTAAATTCCTTTGTCAGTTTTTTTTTTGGACTTAATATCCCTTGGTGTGAACCTGGCCAAGCGAGTTTAGACTTGTTTAGTAAATGTTTGCTATTTTTGGGAATGAGCATATAGAGTGTTTTCTATTATTGGTTATGTTACTATATTACATTTTTTTGCACGCACCAGCTTAATCCTATGCATACTGTAGATCTGTGACACATCAACAGAAAATTATTTTTTTTTGAACGGGAAAACAGCAGGTGCTCTGCCTTTTCATTATAGGAGTGGAGAGAAATAATTACAAGCTTATCCCAGCAAAACTGCCAAGACAGAGAGAAAAACACACACAAGACAGAAAAACACTATGTACATAAAACTGAACAACATCCTAGCCTGCTAGCTGTGTAAAGTGTCCATGGCGTTTCTGAAAGTCACCACGTCCTGCCTAATCAGGGTGGCAAGTTGTGTTTCAAGCATCGCCTTGTTGTCATAGACTCGGCGGCATCGTTCCTTCCAGATGTTCCATGTGGTGTAAGTGATGACTTGAGTTCTGTACTCCGCATCCGGCGCCCCCGTACTTATAAGATCAGACCACCATGATTTCAAGTTGGTGGTTGGTTGTTGTGGCTGAATATTTTGCTGACCTGTTTGCTGCTGTATTAGTTGCCATACTCGCTGGGAGTAAGAACAATTGGCCACCATGTGCGTCATGGATTCATTCCTTGTCCTACATAGCTGGCATATCGGATTCGTCTGCCCTCCATGCTTGATGATTCGGTCTGCTGTTAGAAGCTTCCTTTGCAATAGCAGCCACAGAAAGAACTTGCATTTATATTCCACCTTCGATTTCCAGATTTTTTGCCATTTATAATCTTGTATGGACCCTTTGAACTGCATCATATAAGCTGAACGTGAGGAGTATTTGCCATCAGCTGAAAAAAGCCATCGAATTTGATCTGGCTGTGAGTTGAGTTGAATCCCGCTCAGTTGGTGCCACAACTCAACAAACTGTCTAACTTGTGCACCGTTTGTCATACGTCTGAGGCCCTTCATCCAATTGTTTTGGTCCATAGCAGCCTGGACCGTATGATTCTTGCGCCATGCTAGGAGGTAGCAAAGGGGCGCTATGTCTTTCGGTGCTGATCCATTAAGCCATCGGTCATGCCAAAAACTAGCCTTGAGGCCATCACCGACAGTGATCTCTGTGCATGCTCGGAATAGTGCCTGTTCAGTTTTGGTTGCTTCAATATGCAGCTGTGACCATGGTTTATTGTCATTCGTCCATCGGTACCACATCCATCTTAGCCGTAGCGCCCGTCCAAAATTCTGTAGATCATGAATTCTAGCCCACCCAATTTTTTTGGTCGGCATACCCTCTTCCAATTGACCTGGTAATTTCCTCTTCTTGCAGTGTCATCTCCTTTCCATAGGAAATTCCGTCGTTTTCGATCAATTCGCTTGATTGCCCATTTTGACAAAGGTAGCACAGAGATATAATATGTCGGTATTGCAGATAGGACCGAACTAATCAAGGTCAGCCTTCCGGCTTTGTTGAGCAACCTGCCCTTCCATCCTGGTAGTTTTGCTGCAACTCTGTCAATGAGAATTTGCTCATCTGCCCTCCTTGTCCGGCGCAGGCTTAGAGGCAATCCAAGATATTTGCAAGGGAATTCCCCTATCTGTCCAACAAATGTTTCCTGAACGGACTGTGTGGTGGTGTCATCACATCGAATTGGGTAACATGCTGATTTCTGCATATTGGTGAAGAGTCCGGTCGCCTCGCCGAAACAATGAAGCAAATTTTGCAAGTTCAAAATATCCTGAGGATTGGGCCTCACAAATAGGGCAACATCATCTGCGTACAAGCTTGTCCGAAACCTGACCGGTGCTTCCCCAATCGGATGCAAGAGGCCCGCCTGAGTTGCTCTATCCAGAACACGTTGTATTGGGTCCATTGCCAGGATGAACAACATTGGTGAAAGTGGGTCTCCCTGCCTCAGGCCTCTGCGGTGTTTAATTGGCCGTCCAGGTTCACCGTTCAATAGGACGCGCGAAGAACTTGTTGACCAGATTAGCGACATGATGTCTCTCCATCTCGGGCCAAAGCCAAGTCGCTCCATTATCTCTAGCAAATATTCCCATCTGACATTGTCAAAAGCTTTCGCAATGTCTAGCTTGAAAAACAACATTGGAGTTTTGCTGCGATGGAAATGCCTTACTGCTCCCTGTATGTACTGAAAATTGTCCTGGATAGACCGTCCTTTGATGAATGCACTCTGTGAATGTGATACGATAGAGTCCAGTTTCGGCGCCAGCCTATTTGCAAGCACTTTTGCCCATTATTTTTGCAACACTGTGCATAAGACTGATTGGCCTATAATCTGCAATTGCTGTCGGGTCTGTCTTCTTAGGCAGCAAGGCTATATTTGCTGAATTTAGTAAATTCCATGTGTTTGCCCGTAGGCTGAAAAGCTGATTAAGTGCGCGCACGAGGTCTTCCTTGATCACCTGCCAACAAGTTTTATAAAATAGGCCAATAAATCCATCTGGCCCCGGTGCCTTCTCACTTGGTGACTCAAAGACTGCCAGCCTGATTTCCTCCTCCTGAAGCGGGTCATCAAGTTGTTGCAGGTCGTGGCTTTGGATGTTAAGAAAATCCCAGTTAAGTGTCTGTTCCCGTTGGTGTGTTGATCCCAGTAACCCACTGAAATACTGGTGCATAGCTTGGGCCTTGTCTTCCTGGGCTGTTACCGTGCGACCTTGGTGCACTAGAGCAGGGATATAATTTTTCCTTCGCCTTCCAGTTGCTCTCAAGTGAAAGAGCTTGGTGTTGGCATCCCCGATGCGAATCCATGTTAATCTGGACCTTTGTCTAATTTTGATTCTTCTTAGTGCCGAGAAGGCCAGGATCCGTTGTTTCGCACGCTTCCGAACGGCTATTTCTTCCACGGTTAGCTGACGACGTTCTTGTGCTTGATCTAACTGAAAAATCAGTTCTTGTGCCAAATCAATTCTTCCTTTCCAGTCCTCGACCCTTGCTCGAGCCCATTTTCTCAGTGCCTTTCCTAGCCTGGCCAGTTTGACATGCAAAGTCCTTATTTTGTCGTTTGATTGGAATGGCTTGGACCATGAATCAACCACTGTCTCAGCAAAACCAGGCAGATGTAGCCAATATGATTCAAATCTGAATCCAGTGTACTTCCTGTAGAATGGTGTGCATGTCAGAATCATGGGACAGTGATCCGATGCTGAAGATGAATGGACGGATTGAGGTTGGCGATATAATCTCGAAACTTGATGGAGCTGCCCTTTACTCTGGAGCACAGGTATTACCTTTGCTTATAAATTAGTATCACTGTCTGTGTGTAAGTTTGAGGTGAAGTTGGTTGCGCAGTCATGCATGTAAATCAGCATTTGTGAAACACTACCCTCGATTCATTTTGCCATACTACTCTCCGCTCATTCCAACATTGCTGCGCATCCAACGCACTTTGCTTCATAACTCCCTGGAGCTGATGTATGTGTATTTTGTTCTTTGTTTAGTTTACTGCGATGTTTCTAGATAAATTCGAGGTTGCACTGGATACATGGAATGCAGTGACACTCCAGGTTAGTTTCAGCAATTATTTTGTCAATCAATATTAATATTGTTATTATGCTAATTTTTGCTACATACAACTAAGTAGGCGGTTGTAGATAGACCAGCAGATAAGACTACATTTGTTGCAAAGCTGAATGTACAACAGGTTGCCTCTAATGAAAGCAACAAGTCATTTCAAAACAGGTTTGCATTTAAAAGGAACAGTGCACTTAGAGAATTTTATTATGTCTTTATTCTTGTCTGTTATTGATGATGTTCCTTTTAGATGGATGAAGCGGAAGGTGTATGGTTTCGAGGAGCAGTTTTAGTGATGAAAGCCTGAAGATAATGTGAGTACATCCTTAGATAATGGTATAATTGGATCCTGAAGGCTTACTGATGGGGTTTACTCTACTCAATTTGAACTTCTGTAGGAATTTCCCCTTGCTTTCATCAAAGACTTTTTAGTGCCTTACCACCTCTACGGCTCTATCCTCATTATTTATCTCACAGGATAGCTCAGACAACCTATGCAGACTAAGGAATAATCATGAATAGGACAATACTGCCTAGTTTGTGTAGTAGTCATATTTTCTGAGCCATTGGCGAACTCTAGGAACGCGCAGTGCACGATCTACCGTCTCTTTATTTTTTTTTTTGAGAATTACACAGTCAACGTGAAACGCCACAACACGCACGCACACTCACCCCTATGAAGCCCTGGCACCGAAACCGCTCGTATCAGCAAAAGACATCTTTCGGCTCAGGCAAGAAGGGCCTTGGCCTGGGCGCCTTCACGCTTGACTGGTCGGCCATCTTGATCTTCCTCTCTTCGGACTGCTAATCTGGCCCCTTCGCTGCCATCAACATCTTTGCTAGCTTTGTGTTATTCATCTACTGTCCAGCTAAGTCTATCACCATATTTCTGCATTTCAGAAAAGTAGTGGTTCTACCCAGTGATTTCTCATTTCTGTAACTTTAACCACGCTTTCATCGCGCAAGCGCAGCCCAGTTGATGCACGCACGCGTGGACGACATCAGAGTTGTGCTGCAGAGGAACTTCTCTTCATCACCGATGCAGGGATTTTTTTCCTCCCTTTGACCCGGCCTGTAGTCGCTCCACATGAAAAAGGCAACCGCGAATGCGCAGTTTGCGGTCTGCTGTCTGTATGCGTGCGGGTGCGTCGGACTAGTGTCCAGTGTCACGTCGTGATCTAGCTGCTCGCCGTGCAATGAAATGCAATCTACAGTGTAAAACACCCCTTGTCATGTACCTAAAGACGACGACTATGAGCAAGCTTCAATATCAGACTATCAGTATCAAGAACGCTGAATCGAACTGTAGTGCGCATTCACTTGGAGCAAAGACAAAGATAGGCATGGCTGCTGCCATGGCGAAAATCCTGGCATCTGATATGGCAATTGCTACGGTACTCGAAATAATTGTGGACCGTTCATTTTTTCCGATCAAACGGTCACGATCATCTATTACCTCCTTAGAGGTAATAGTATTTATTTAATTTTTATTTTATCAAATAGGGTAAATAATGATAGTTTTAAATAAAAAATCTTATTTGTAGATTTTTTGATGCATGCGCGCATGCATAATCTTTAAGTGATATGTTTTTTTTTTTTTTTGTAATTGATGCATTGACCTGGTTGGGTACGTGGTGCCATATGTAGATGCATGGTGTCATGCACACGTTAGTGTAGATGCTAACAAAAATGTACCTGGCGTGTGTTCATGCATGTTAGCGTACGTGTATGTGTGGGTGGGTGGGTGGGTGGTGGGGGGGAGGGTTTGTGTGTGTGTTAGGTGTACGGGTGTTGAGAAAAAAAAAAATCATGTTTAGAATATAACTTGAAATTGTTGAAGAACATTTATTTTTCTTTTTAGTTCGTTGCTAAAATTTGTAACTAGTCTTTCTGACTCATACTAACTTCAAATGTGGTATTTTTTTCCTTTTTTATATATAAAATCTTGGTCTATCAAGGTATTGTGATCTTATGAATATTATTTTACTCATATTTTTTCCCGAACATTTCTAAATTCAAAAATGACAACTTCAAACAATAATTTGAAACATCATATGATTTCGGTTGAAGTAGCCATGAACATAAATGTTGTAGAACTCATCAAGATGATGTACAATTTTTGTTTTGGTCATTTTTTGAAACGACAAAATGATATTAACACTTTTCGTAACATTTTGATATCTCTCTTGTAGTTTATGAAACTAGAAGACAAATATCTAAGATTTGTAAACAATGTTACTACTATTACGTTAGATGGAGAAATGACCAAAATAAAACGCTGTAGATCGTGAGAAGTTATGAAACTTTGTAATTAACAAGTTTTTGATTTGAAATTACCTTGTCACGCATAACTACGTTTGAATTTTTAAAATTTGAAAATTGAATCTAAAAACAGATATTATCATAAAAAATTTGAATTTAAAATTGGTAAGACATGGTATGGATAGAATTAATATGTGTGAGTTCGAATTTGGTTACTACTATTTATCGAGTTTAATTTGAACTAATACAAATTTTATGTACTTTTGAGTGAACTACAATTTTTATGCCTGCAATGGCCTACGTTAACAGGTCACATTTTCACTTAGAAGGCCCAAATTAAGAAAAAAAAATTCCCGTGCCTACTCTCCCTTGATTTCCGGCTCTAATCTCTCATGCCTCTCCTGTGCTTTGTCATCCGCATGCGGGAGGTACAGGATGCCCCCGCTAGGATTCCGCATGCATGCGAGATTTCCTCCGGTCAATAAGGATGCGGGGTTCTATTTTAATTTTCTTGAATATAGTAATTTAATTAGTAAATCATTAAATTATAAGTAATCAACGGTCTAGATTGATTTAAGATATTACCTCCTAGTAGGTAAAAAGAGTACCTGAGCATTGCCCTCTAGATATATATTGACAATTAAATTTTCAGACAGTAACAGATTCCAGATTCCATGTATTTCCCCATTTTAATACTATATATATGAAAAAAAAATCTTCTTTTTGCCGTCACAAATGGTGGCCACAACCATCGCCATGACGCCGTGCTCAAAGTATCGATAAATACGCTCGAGACCCGCACGCCTCACAGGCCGTGCAAGCTCAGAGTGTGCCTCTGTGTGCTAGGCCAAAGCGGCAGCGAATAGCGCTCGGCATTAGCTCGTCCATCCGCCCACGAATGATGGGAGAGATCGCCACGGACGACCGCGGTCTGGCCGAGCCCGTGAGCGTCGTCAATGAGGAGGGCATCATGCCCGACGACGAGGAGACGTCGCCGATAGAGGAGGTGCGGCTGACGGTGCCGACGACGGACGACCCGTCGCTGCCGGTGTGGTCGTTCCGGATGTGGAGCATCGGGCTCTTCTCGTGCGCGCTCCTGAGCTTCCTCAACCAGTTCTTCTCGTACCGGACGGAGCCGCTCTACGTGACGCAGATCACGGTTCAGGTGGCGTCGCTGCCCGTGGGCCACTTCATGGCCCGCGTGCTGCCGCGCACCAGGTTCCGGGCGCCGGCGATATTGGGCGGCGGGGAGTGGAGCCTCAATCCGGGGCCCTTCAACATCAAGGAGCACGTGCTCATCTCCATCTTCGCTAATGCCGGCTTCGCCTTCGGTGATGGCAACGCCTACGCCGTCGGCATCGTCAACATCATCCGCGCCTACTACGGCCGTCACATCTCCTTCTTCACCGCCTGGCTCCTCGTCATCACCACGCAGGTTCTTGCTACACAGCTTATACAATTATCGTTCTCACGCTATCAGCCAGCTATCCAGGCAGCTGACATTTCTCGCTCTCGCTTCAATGGCTGGCGTTCAAGGTGCTCGGGTACGGGTGGGCAGGGCTGATGCGCAAGTACGTGGTGCAGCCGGCGCACATGTGGTGGCCGGGCACGCTCGTCCAGGTCTCCGTCTTCCGGTAAGACAAGTATTTTCTTCTTTGATCCTGTGATTCTTATTTCAGTCTGCAACACATCTATATTTATAAAACAGTGCAAAAAAGTGTCCTCCATAAAACTCTCTCAACAATACGGTGTCACATCAGTATATTTAATTCCTGTAAAACTCATGATGAAACTAGATCAAAGGCACCAGTTTTAATCCTGCGCTATTTTTACTTCAGTTCAGTATAAGCTGGTGCTCTGTTATGGGCTTGGGCTTTTTAAAAAAATTCCTATTACCCGCATTCTTTAATTTGGTTGGATATTGATTAACTTTTTTTTTTAGTACGATATTGATTAACGTTGGGCACCCGCAACTCATAAGCTTAAGTATTTTTTATTTATTTTAATAAAAAGAGAAGAGTCAGCTTTTGATCAAGAGGTTGGCTCATACGCAAATTTTAAGATAATTTGAGAGTGTCATGTGGGGGCTATTCATATTATGAGCTACTCTCTGCGTCCTAGTATATAAGACGTCACCACCTGATCTAGTTTAAATACCGAGAAACATTTAAAGTGTACTTAAGTTTTTCTTAATTAATCTATAGATTTGTAGAAAATAGTATCAATATTTTATATCCAAATAGATTATCCTACTATCTACTTTAAACCTGAGGATCCCATCTACAGTGCTTTCCTCTCACAGATCTACTGTTGAACTACAGTGATGCACCACATGCCGTCCGATAGCTTATCAACGGCCCAGTGCAGCTATCCTCACGATGCTTCTAGGCTCCGCCAGAGGCACGCGAGGCTTCTATCCACGCGCATGGAAGATGACCCCACGCCTGCTATATATCAGCACCGGCCCTGACCTCAGCCCCGGCCCCGCGCAGATGGCGGTCGTCGCCGTCGAGGCGCGGACGATGACGCCTCGCCCGCGGACGAGGGCGGAGCACCTGTCGGCCGCCGCGAGCACACGCGGGCTGCCGCGCTCGCCTGCCGCGCGCGAGCCGCACAACTCGCCTGCCGCCGCTCGCGTGCCTCCGTGGGCTCCCGCGCTCGCCCGCCGTGCGAGTCGCCACGCGCGCTGCACCGGCCACCGCGACCACACGTCGGACGTCGCGATCGCCTTCCGCGCGCGGGCCGCCGCGCTCGCCTGTCGCGTCCGAGCCGCACAAACCGCACAGCTCGCCTGGGGAGGAGCAGCCCGGGACGGCGGCCGCCGCCGTCAAGCTCCCGCCCAGGAGAACTTCTGCGCGGAGGCGCACCGCCGGGTCCGCGCCCTCCGTCCTGTCTGGGCTGCACCACCGAGCCGCCGCGCCGGGGACGGGTCTGCGCCACCATGGCCGTCGCCGGTGCCCGCGCCCCTCGCTGCCGTCGAGGAGGAGCCGCCCGCGCGGGGTGCCGCCGGCCCAGAAGGTCGCGCAGGCGATACCGCCCCTGAAGGGCGCACCCAACAGCAAAGGCGCCTCGCGCGCGGACGCTCAGCCCAGCGCCGGTCCCGGCGCGCAGCACGCGATGCGCCTCCGGCGCAGCCATGGCCTGGCCGCCCGGCCCGGCTCAACTGATCCTCGCCGCGACCCCGGTCGTCTCCGCGCGGACGCGGCCGCCAGGCGTGCGACGCGCGAGGCCAAGGACGAGCAGCCTCCTGTGGTCGAAGGAGCACGGGCCCTGCAGGCCTCTGCCGGACAACCCACAGCCCCGCCTCCAGCTCCAACTCCCGCTCCGAGCGAGCGGCACGCGCGGGAAGCCCCGGCTCCTCTCTGTCCCTGTGGAGCGCAGGAGCGCGAGCGCCACAGGCCTCGCTGCTTGCCTGCCGACGGCGAACGCGCCGAGCGAGGCCCAGGCCCCGCTGGAGCCAAGCTCCTCGCCATAGGACACTACCCGCGCTGCTCTTACTCTCCCTGTTCTCCTCCCCTTCCTTTGCCTTCTCTCTCTGCTCCGTGTTCGTTGACCGCGCGAGTGGATGAGAACGACGAACGACGAGCAAACTAAACAGCAGCCTCACGTGAGCCAATGGCTGGACACCTTTCCCCTTCTATCCTTCCATGAACCCGGCTCACAAGAATAAACGGAGAGAACGAGAGATCCACCAGATCGGCTTACAGCCTATAGACCAAGACTGTAAAACAGTAAACAGGCAGCGCCCATGGCTCTGCACCATGCGTCAGTGATGGGAGAAATTGCTATGTGCACTCACCGGAGCATAAACGTACACGGATTACCACGACTCCATTTTCCTTTCATCAGAAATTGGAGCATAAGTGCAAAAGGAGGTAAGCAGCTGTGGCTGTCCTTTTTCCTCTCTTCCCAGTATGCCTGTGCTGCATTTACGCCTGCCATGTGCTCCATCGTGTGCTATCGGACAAATACAAGATAAAAGTGAATACCATTGTATTTTGGTTCTGATAAATGTTTCTTTGCTTCGGCAATGCGAATTCCACATATCCTATATGCTTCTGTAATTCAAAGACTTGCTTCCTCACTCCTATTTTTTCAAATATGGACAGCCTTCTTTTAAAAAACCTCCTGTTTCAATGAGCCCGCGCGAAGCGCGGGGCCTCCTGCTAGTTATTATATAAAAATACATTTCATGGTCAGTCTAACGGTACTTATTACATTTTATATGGTCAAACTTAAGGTTGATTGACCTATCGAAAAATGAGAGTTACATCTTTCTTGGATGGCGAGAGTATTGTAAGGACTGTTTTATACAGTATAGAAGTTTTACCCAATTCTTCAATAGAAAATGACGGGATGTATCTTTTCATATTAAATTATTGGCATTGAGGGAAAATAAATATTTTTTGTACACCAGTCTGATTAAAGAGAAGGGGAAACCGATGTTTACCAATCCAACTTCCTCCTAAAATCACTTCTAACAGGCGAGCGTGACTTGTGCGCTTTTTCATTAAATCGAGCAAATGGATTTTTGCCCTATCATTTCGTGACATCACACAATAGCACTGATCATGTGTTCTTTATGTTGAATCAGGGCATTGCATGACAAGGTCGAATCCACCAAAGCCTCGTGCCAGATCTCTCGTTCCAAGTTCTTCGTGGTGGTGCTTGTGTGTAGCTTTGCTTGGTACGCCGTGCCGGGCTACCTCTTCCCAACACTAACGTCCATCTCATGGGTGTGTTGGGTCTTCTCCAAGTCTGTGACAGCGCAACAGTTGGGGTCGGGCATGAGGGGCCTTGGTCTTGGTGCCTTCACGCTCGACTGGTCCACGGTCTCTTCTTTCCTCTTTAGTCCCCTCATTTCACCCTTCTTTGCTACCGTCAACGTGTTCTTTGGCTACGTTTCTCTTCTCTATGTGATCATGCCTATAGCATATTGGTGGTTGAACCTTTACAATGCCAAAACATTCCCCATATTCTCATCGCACCTATTCATGTCAAATGGCACCAACTACGACATCAAATCAATTGTGAACAATCAGTTTGAGCTTAACCAGGAAGCTTATGATAAGAATGGAAAAGTCAACCTCAGCGTATTCTTTGTACTCTATTATGGGTTCAGCTTCGCCACCATTGCGGCCACCATCACTCATGTCGGGTTCTTCCATGGAAAGTATGGCATCTTCACTTAATAGATGAGAAAAACACTCTACACATGCATGCTTTGATTAATGTACACCATTTTCTAGGGACATCTACCACCGTTTCAAATCATCACAGATGGAGAAGCCTGACATCCACACGAAGCTGATGAAGAAGTATGGTGACATCCCAGCATGGTGGTTTTACTTCTTGTTGACGTTGTCAATTACAGTGTCCCTCATTCTTTGTACTATACTAAAGCGTGAGGTACAACTCCCGTGGTGGGGCCTCATTTTTGCATGTGGCATGGCATTCATCTTCACACTTCCCATCAGCATCATCACTGCGACAACCAACCAGGCAAGTAAATTGTTTGCATTCTTAATGTTCTTTTAAGAAAAATAAAACAAAACAGACAAATGCTTGAGTTATTGTCATTCGTGGTGATAATATTTGTACAAAAAGGTTGATACACCCTCCAAATTGTATTTTACAGTCGCTTGGTCTAAATGTGATAACTGAATATGTCATGGGTCTAATTATGCCGGGCTCTCCTATCGCTGTTGTCTGCTTCAAAGTCTATGGCTACATGAGCATGTATCAGGCTGTTGCCTTCCTTTCAGATTTCAAACTTGGCCACTATATGAAGATCCCACCAAAGTCCATGTTCCTTGTTCAGGTAATAAAATAAAGACCCCTAATGTAGTGTTCTTGTAAATGACTTGGCCACCCCTAACCTATCCTGCTCCTTAAATCTTATAACTTATTGCATTTCTTTTTTTTTTTAATAAATTCCTCACTGTAGGGGCTTCGGCCCATCCAAATTTTCAAAAAAAAAAAAATGCATAAAATAAACAAACGGCACTAATCTTCTCTTAATGTATTTATTTATATAGTTTGTTGGTACCATTGTGGCTGGCACGGTCAACGTTGGGACGGCATGGTGGTTGCTCGGCTCCATCCATGGCATCTGCTCAGATTCACTCCCACCAAACAGTCCGTGGACATGCCCTGGTAATCGTGTTTTCTTTGATGCATCGGTCATCTGGGGCCTTGTTGGTCCAAGGCGCATCTTTGGGCCTGATGGGAACTATGGTGCCATCAACTGGTTCTTCTTCATTGGCGCAGTAGGCCCAATTATCGTATATGCTCTCCATAGGATGTTTCCCAACCAGAAGTGGATATCTTTAATCAACCTTCCAGTGATCTTTGGTGCAACAGCCTACATGCCCGCAGCAACTACTGTGAATTATAGCTCATGGTTGTTTATTGGTACAATCTTCAATTTCTTCGTGTTTCGGTACCGGAAGAGGTGGTGGACACGGTACAACTACATTCTCTCTGCCGCGCTCGATGCCGGAGTTGCATTTATGGGGGTAGTGTTGTACTTTTCTCTAACCATACAAAATAAGAGTATCGATTGGTGGGGTACTGGAGGAGAGCACTGCCCTCTTGCCACATGTCCTACTGCTAAAGGGGTGGACTTGGGTGATGGCATTTGTCCAGTCTTCTAAACCTGTAGTTTAATGTCTCAACATGTTTTTTTAGTTTAGCGATGATTAGTTCCAATTATGTTGACGTCATAAATTTGTGGTGTACATACAGAGTATAATGCAACTTCTCTTATGTGTGGCCATATATATTCTCATGTACTTAGTAGTCTATTTCAAAGAAGGAAAGGTCTAAACAATTGGGAAGAGCAATGTGCAATATGTTTTGTGATTCAGGCATGCAAATTAAAAACATGCTTGTTCCAAAAACCATACAAATTTCGTCATTACAGGATTATACCCTTGAAACCACAACATGCCCTCAACCCGTATTTTGGGAAAAAAAAAATTATGTGACACCATCGCACGAGGCTGTCGTGAGGAAATAATTTCGGTGCGTATGTAGAGCACTGGCGTGTGGACCATGGGTCATCTAACTAAGGCCTTGTTTAGATGGCTAAAATTTCTAACTTTTTTCCCACTTTCTCTCCATCACATCATATTAAATACACCAAAAGATATATGTTTGGAGTATTAAATGTAAATAAAAAAAATAACTAATTACACAGTTTAGATATACATTGCGAGACGATTCTTTTGAGCCTAGTTACTCCATCGTAGTATGATATTTACCACTAACACACGAAACGTCTTTATGATGTGCGATGTGACATTCGGTTACAATTTTTAGCCATCTAAACAAGGCCTAATTTACAATGTGTGTGGTTAAAATGGTATGATTGCCCCCACGTATCAGCTAAATAGTCCCCACTACATCTTGGCAATAGGATGGTCCTGATCCAAATTTCCCCCCTGGTTGAGGCCGTTGTTTGTCCCAAGGTTGACACTTGACAAGGTTGAGTCTGGCCGGCGAGATCATCTTCGATGTGTTGGCAACTTGTGGCAAATGGCGAAGCTTGATTGAAGCAAAGACGACGACAACAACGCGGCGATCTTTGTAGAGAAAACGGCCAGGCTGGATCGGCGACCGGACGGCCGGAGCCTCCTCGGCCGGAGCGTCCCGGCCGCCGGGTTCCGGCCGATTCTAGGGAGGTCCGGAATCGGCACTTTGGCCGACCCGGAGCGTTGGTCGGCCGACCGGGACTCTCGCGACCGGACGCCGGGCTCGAGCTTGCCCGGTGGTGGGACCGAGGCAACTTGTCGTTTGTGACCGGAGCGTGAACGGAGCGTCCTGGGTCACCTTGCCTGAAGCGTCCCGGTTAGCACGTAGTGAGCGGTGTTTTGAACACCAACGGCTCTATTTTTGTGATGGGGCTATATATATGTGTGTGGCCGGTCATTTGAGCTCTCTCTTGCATATTTGATCATTCTAACTCTCTTGTGAGCTGAGAAAACTCCCCTCCACTCATCTCTCTTGCCTAACTTCGATCTTTGGTGAGATTGAGTGAGAATCCAATTGCATTGCATCTAGAGCCACTTGTTCTTTAGAGTAGCTGCGGGATTCTTGTTATTTTGGGAATTTGCTTGGTTCCCTAGCGGCTTGGAGTTCGTGGTGGTGTTGAGCTCGATTGGTGATTGTTCTAGGCCACACCGGTGGACTTGTGAGGGGTTGATCCTTACCCCGCGGGAGATTCGCGAAAGGAGTCACTAGTGGATTGCTCGTGGCTTGTGGATCCCCTCTTGTGAGTGGTTCATTGAGCTCCCACCGTGGGATATGGCACCGACCATTAAGCTCAAGTGGGTGTGTCGCCACAACGGGGACTAGCGTGCCAGCAAGCACGTGAACCTCGGGGTTAAATCATCTTGTCAATTGTGTTTGAGCTCGTTGGAGATTTCTATTGACTTGGTGATTGGCTTCCACCTCTACTCGACACCGGGCAAAGATATCTATCATCCCTACTCTTGCATTTACCTTGTGTACCTTGTTTAGCTTGAGTAGTAGTAGTAGTTCTTGCTAGTTGCCTTGCTCTAATTGTGTAGTGCTTCCACTTAGGATTGACATACAATTTTTAGTTTGTGTGACTAGAGATCATAGCCTTCTTCTAGTATTAATTGTGTAGGTGGCTTGCATAGTTAAAATTGTAGGACCGCTTTGTTATGCTTCGCCATCTTATTTACTAACCGTGTTGGTTAAGTGTTGTTGAAGAATTTTTATAGGTTATTCACCCCCTCCCCTCTAGCCACTAGGACCTTTCGTGAGGGACGACTGAGCCGTAGATGGAATGCACACCGAGCGACCGAAGTATGTGTAGAAATCTCATCACCGACGGTACAGGATAAGGCTCGGTGTTGAATCCCCGGTGAAGACGAGATCATCAGGTCTGCAAAGAGTTGAAGTTGCTTCGGGGTGGACATGGTCTCGCTTTGCTTGCTCTAAAAAAAAAAAAGAAAAAAAAAAAGGTTAAAAGGAAAAGGATAAGGATGAAGTGGGCGGACGCCGTCTTCCATGGCACGTGGTTTCATACGTGTCTCCATCACTGCACCAGGAAGGAAATGCCGGCTCTTACGCCCTGTTTGGTTCGGCGTAGCGCTGGAGCCCCCGGCGGTATTTGAGAGCCCGAGCTCACTTGAGACAGTGAGGATATGCAACTAGTCGTGTTTGGTTGATCAGATCTTCTCCGCCCCGGCCGAGATGAGATGCTGCTTGGTTGACGCGCGAAGGTATGACGCATGGGATAAAAAAATTGTAAAATCATGATTGTTGGGGAGTAGGCCCCAGCCGACATCGGGCGGAGATGTTGGCAACCGCAGAGGACTCTCGAGCCCGGCGCTAACAATTTCACCATTCGATTCTATGTTCTCAGGGGAGGACGCGGTGTGCCAGACCTCCGCTAGCGGCGGAGGTGCGGAGGTGTCAAACCACTCCGCTCCGCTCCCCCAAGCGCCGGAGGACGCGGCCGGCGCACTTCCGCTAGCGCTGGCGGCGCGGAGTTGTCAAGCCACCTCCGCCTCCGCTCCCTCAAGCGGCCCCGGGAGGACGCGGTCGGCCAGACTCCTCCGCTAGCGGGCAAAGGAGTTGTCAAAGCCACTCCGCTCCGCTCCCTCAAGCGGCCGTGGTCTTCCCCGAGCACGCAGGGATGGCGGAGGACCACACCTCCACGACCTTTTTTCCTTGGGAGATCGCAAAGGATGCCGATACGCGAGGGACCCCCGGCGAAACCCGCGAAGACCTTCGCATAGACCCCGTGGGACGAAAGGCGGCAAGTCATGTACAAGTACGATATAGGTTGATCCCGCTTTGTAGGTCCCGGGAATATGCCCGAATCTAAAGGGACAAAGCGTGTAATCCTACATCACTCGGTATTGTAAAGCTATAAATAGGGAGCAGCCCCTCCCCAAGAAGGAGGTTGGTGAATTCCATTTATGGAGTATTGTTGCAATTAACTCCACACCGAATACCCGATCCACCCCAAAACCCCCTCGGGGCTCCGCCCGAGCGGAGGCGGCCAAACCGTGTTGGGAACCCCAAGCTCAACATTGGCGCCCACCGTGGGGCCGGACCGAGAAACCATGGCACCACAAAAAGAGAAAGAGAACCACCACGGGCGCCGTGGCACCACCGAAAAGTAGCCGACCCAAAGTGAGCACGGGGAGCACCTACGCAACGGGAGGGAGGAGGACCCTCCGCTTGAGAATGAGCAGCGGGAGAGGAGACAATCGGCGAAGGTGGAGAAACAACCGAGCCCGGGGGCGGGCACCCAAGACAGACTCGAGCTACGCCGCTTGCAAGCATCTTTGCGTAGGCTCCAACAGAAAGAGACAGAGCGGCCGCGGCTTACGCGAGGTCCTCAAATCACAACAGCCCTCGCACAAGCAAAATGAGATAAGGCAGCGAGATGGCGCTATTGCAGGCAGAAATTCAAAGCATGCGCTTTGCACTCGCCCTCCGCCAACTCAGCCCGCCAAGTTAATTATCCCCTCCATTCCCATACCAAGCTACATCCCCATAAACATTGACCAGAAGCTTCACCCAACCCATCGGTTGTTCAGATCCCCACAGACCGGAGAGCTTTTGATCCAAAGTCCCCGTTGTCGGAGGGGATACAAATGGACACCATGGCCAACCGGATATAAGCCCACCCAAATCCCAAAGTTCAATGGAAAAACAGACCATAAATGTACCATAATGAGCTATGAGGCAAATGTAGCTTCGGCCGGGCAACGATGCAAGATTGGCAAAGGCCTTCATAATAGCAAAAGGGAGGGAGACGCCTCGCATGGTACTCTATGCTCAAGCCCAAAGACGATATATTCATGGGAAAACCTCCGTGACAAAATACTAGAGAACTTCAAAGGACCGGTCGCGGCAATCACTCACCTCCATGGATCTGCTCCAATGCAAGCAAGGTTACAATGAACCACTAAAGGATTATCGGCAAAGGTTCCTCGCAAATCGAAGGCGAAAGGCCCCGTGACGCCCCCGATCAAGTGGCAATAGATGCAAACCATCGAGGGCTCTCGCCGGGACCATTCACACGGAGAGTTAGCGCGGAAGAAGCCGAAAACAATGCAGAGCTCAGGAGCAATTCGAGATCCGGATCCGGTCGGGGGGAAGATTATCGGAAAAGACTCAAGAACAAAACATCAAAAGCAACCGACAAAAGGTAACAAGAAAAACCAGAAGCGGAGCCGCAAAGAACCCAAGCAAGTCCAGTGGTCAACGTGTTCTCGACGATAAGTCGACAAATGAGCCCAACCAGCAAATGAAACAATCGTGGAGCCAGGCCACCGATAACCAAAAGCCGATCAAGGAAAAGGACCCCGTAAAAATTGGAACAGGGGGCCAAGGAAACAGCTTTTGCGCGATACATGGCGAAGAGAAAGGCCATTATACAAAAGATTGCCCAATCATCCAACAAGAAAGAGATAAGGCCCTCAAAAACCTAGCAAACCCACCCCCTCGCTGAACCAACCTCCGCAGCCCGAGAGAGAAATTAACAACGCCTACACCTATACACGCACCGAGCCTCCGCCCGGCTCGGGAATCAACACCAAAGAATACTGCCCAATTTATCCCTCCCTAACATCAAACCAAGTGCACCCATCTACCCCGGCAAATGCCTACTACCCCAAATTTCTACCAAAGATGGAGGCCTTCGCCACCACCGCCTCTACCCCAAAATTACTCCCTCGAGTCGAGCATGTCATACTCCACTCCGAGGCAACATTTGACTTATGTCGAGGCGGGGCAACCTCAACACGTGACAAGACAACCGGTCAATCGATATCAAACCAAAGCTTGCCACCACCTCCGCAAGGACCCCTACCCAGCGCTCCCATGAAAAATGAGCCAAACTCGAAAAACCAATATAACCCCCCACGCTCCTCTACCATCCATAGGAACCATAATGCCGATTGCGGGGGTTCATCAATAGAGTATGAAACCAAGAAATGTAAGAGAGATCACCTCCGCTTAGTAAATAACGTAGCGGTTCAGCCCTCGCTAAGTTCGGAGAGTGGTCGAAGACCCCCATAACTTTTTCGAAGCGGACCTCAAACCGAAAGCTTCCCACACGTTGATGCAATGGTGATAGAAACCAACATAGCAACATGGGAAATGAAGAGAGTTCGTAGATACAGAAGCTCCGCGGACATAATCTTCGCCAATGCATTTGACAAGATGAATTTCAATAGAAATCAACTACGCCGTCGACTCACCACTCATAGGATTTGGTGGAAGACAAAAGTGCGGCGTTGGGCAAGATAGTCCTAGCGGTGTCCTTTCGCAGATTTAAAAAGTGCAAGAACGAGTACATAACCTTCGACATCGCCGATGTTTACTCCCCGCACAATGCAATCTTCGGAGGGTTCACAAACAAGTTCAATACCGCAATACACATGGGCTATTTGTGTATGAAAATCCCAAAGACTTCATGGGATCATAACGGTGTATGGGAGCCGAAAAGAAGCAAGAAACATAGAAAAGGCTATATACCGCGCACATAGGAATGTTAACTCCGTGGAAGGAAACGGCGAAGGTCCGTAACCACTAGACATGAAAAAAAAAAAAGAGCAAACAAGCGCCAAAGGCCGTGAAAAAATCAAGAAGATAAGAATAGATGATGACCCGGACCATTCCATAACAATCGGCGCAGATCTAAGCTCGAAGAAGAAGAGAAAGAGTTGGCGGAGCTCCTCAAGAAAAAACAAAGAAATCTTCGCCGTCGCCAGCCAGACCTTCGTGGGAGTAGACAGAGATACAATCGAACACGCCCTAGACATCAATCCGAAAATGAAACCAAAGAAGCAAAGGTCGAGGAAAATGTCGAAAGATAGGATACTCGCGGCCCAAGCGGAGGTTCAAAGACTACTTGATGCCGAGTAATCGAGAGAAGTCAAATACACCGACCGGCTAGCAAACGCCGTCCCCGTCCCAAAAAGACCTCCCAAAAAATGAGAATGTGCATAGATTTCACGCATCTCAACAAGGCAACCAAAAAGACAACTACCCCTTGCCAAGAATAGACACCTCCGTCAACAAAGCAAAGAGGTGTCGAAGGTTTTCATTGCTTTGGACTGCTATTCAGGATATCATCAAATATGGTTGAAAAAGGAGGATGAAGAAAAAACTAGCTTCACAACACCATTCGAACATATTGCTTTGTCGAATGCCGAGGGCCTTTAAAACGCAGTGCAACCTTCGCTAGAATGACAAGCAAGGTTTTGACAGACAACTACGCAAAAAACATGATTGCGTATGTCGATGATCTCATAGTCATGAGCAAAAGAGAGCAGGACCATATCTCCGACTTACAAGAAACCTTTGTAAACCCGAGAAGAAGTCGCCCTCGGGTTGAACCCCGAAAAGTGTGTGTTTGGAGTAACCAAGGCGAAGGTCCTAGGATACATAGTCGACTCCGAAGGAGTCAAAGCGAACCCGAAAAGACAAAAGCAATAAGAGACATGGCGGAGCCCAAAACAAAGAAAGAAGTACAAAAAGCTAACAGAAGAATAGCGGCCCTCAACAGATTTATTTCCACGCCGGCAGAAAAAGTCTCCCATTCTTCCAAGCCCCGAGGGGGAACAGAAACATCAAATGGGGAAAGGAGCAGGCGGAGGCCTTCAAAGAACCTCAAGGAATACCTACAAGAACAGCTAACGGTAGCCGTACCCGACGAAGAGAAACCTATACTCCCGTACATCGCAAAGATCGATCACGCCGTCAACAAGCAGCCCCAAGAGAAAAAACGAAAAAGCGATTGCACTACACAGCTTCCAATCTACTATGTGTCCGGAGGCACTCACGAGCGAAGATCAATTACACGTAAATAGAGAAAATAGCATATGCCCTCGTATAGCATCCAGAAACTCAAGCACTACTTCCATTCATACAAAGTGATAGTACCCACCTCGCAACCGTTAGCGGAGGTCCTAAGAAACAAAGAAACATCGCTGAAGAATCAAAGAAATGGGCAAATGAGCTATCTCGATTCGAACTAACCTTTGTGCATAGGACAGCCATAAAATCACAAAAAGCAGCGTAGACTTTGTAGCGAGAATGGACACCGCACACGAAAACAAGAGCAAACCAATCGGTCGGAGCTCGGGCGGTCTACACGCACGGAGCATGGGGCGAAACGGAGCGAGGCCTCCGCCGTGATAATGTCGCCACAAGGAATCGATCATACTTCGCTATCCGGTTAGAATGCGCTCAAACAAACAATACAGCCGTAATACGAAGGGCTCATATTAGGGCTCACAAAGGCGAGGCCTACTACAAAAAATTAGTAGAAGTCGAACAGACTCAATGCTAGTAGCGAGGCCAAGTAGAAAAAGAATGCATGGCAAGAGAGCCGAGCTCAGAAACTACCTAGCAAAGGTCGTCGGCAATGGAACGAAGATTCCAAGGATTCACAAAAAAATTCATTCCAAGAGACCAAAACAACGAGGCGCACGCCCTAGCAAAGGCGGCGGCAAAACAACCTCCGCATACCGTAAAAACACAATCTACAACGTGGTGCATAAACCAGCCGGCGAAACAATGAAAACAAAGATTCAGACGGTCCATGTTGGTAGAAGGCGAAGACGGAGACAAATAATACCGGATAACCCGAGCAATACGAGTTACCCGTAAAAACGGCCGAGGCCACTAGAACGTAAGCGAGCAAGAAGCTACACGCCATCGACGGCCAACTATTCAAGAGAGGGGTGGTCCAACCAATGCTCAAGTGCATTTCACAAAGCGAAGGTGTAGAATTACTCAAGGAAATACATGCCGGCATCCGCGGTCCCACATTGACCAAGGGGCATTATCCGCGAAGGCCATCCGTCAAGGATTTTACCGCCCACACACATAAAAGACGACAAGAAATCGCCAAGTCATGCGGCATGCCAAAACTCGCCCACACCGTAAAAACCCCTCGCCAGAAACTCAATCGATACCTCCGACCGCCACTACAAAGATGGGGAATTGACATCGTCGGCCCACTACCGACGGCGCAAGGGAGGAAACAAGTTCGCAAATCGTTGCGTAAATAAATACTTTACCGTGATGGATAGAGGCAAAACCATCGGCAAAAATCACCTCCGATTCCATAATCAAATTCTACCGCGTAACATAATATGCGTATTCGGGGTACCAAGAATGGTAACATGAGACAATGGCAAGCAATTTGACTCGCACAAGTTCGAGAGATTTACGCTCCCAAATGGGCACAAAAATAGCCTTCGCGTCGGTCTATCACCCGCAAACAAATGGAGCAAAGGGAACGAGCAAACGGAATAATATTCTCCGCGATTTCAAAAACTCTCTTCAACCTCCGCAAGGGGAAATGGGCGCATGAACTACCTAGGGTCATTTGGTCCCATAACACAACATCTTCAAGTGCCACCGGATACACCCCATTCAAGCTTATGTATGGAGAGGAAGCAATGCTCCCGTAAGAAATCAAACACGAAAGCCTCCGCGTCATGAAGCACAAAATAGCGTAAGACGAGGACTACGCAAAAAAGAAACGCTTGAACAAACAAGGCTAGAAGTCGTGGAAAACATTCAAAAGTACCAAGCGGAGACCAAAAATGGAGAGACAACAAAGTCCGCAAAAAGCACATCCAAGATGGAGATCTCGTGACTCAAAAGAAAACCAAACGCATCAACGGTGGGGAAGTTGCAAGCAAAGTGGGATGGACCATTCATCGCAAAAAGCAACAACAAGACAAGGGGCCTTCCGTCTCCTAGATGGCGAAGGCAACACCTCCGACCACACTTGGAATGTAGACAATCTACGCAAGTACTACGTGCAAGGCCGCACCCGCAAAATATAAGCGGAGGTCCCGCCACTACTTTACTTTCACGCAAGTAGCATTAGATTTATCATACCGCCAAAAAGTCTCGCACTCTTTTCCTCACGGGGGAACTCCTAGCGGAGGTGAGGTTTTTAATGAGGCAAGACTAATGTAAAATCCTCCGAAATATAAAGAGGAAATTTCCCCAACGCATAAAGAAAATCATGTCGAAAGTGACTAGCAACGCAAGCCACGTAATTCGACGAAGGTAACAAAAACGCCCGAGAGGACATCTTTAAGGGACGTAACGCCGGAGGTTCTATCCTAAAAATGACCTCTAGAGACCAACGAACGGTCCGTAAAATCCTCGAAAAAGTCCTACCCGGCGTAGGCATCGAGGTGGCACAACGGCATTGTGTCAAAACTAAAAAGCTGAAAAAGACTCGTCCACTTCGGGCATCGGATCACCTCCGCCCGGAAAAGGAAAAAAGGAGGTCATTTACAAAGCTTCTTTTATATCTAGAAAAACCTTGCTATATTATTACATACGAAAATTATACAAGTGATTGACATTGTGTCGCCTAAATTACAAACATCTTACGAAGATGGTACAAAGGTAGCGGAGGAGCAAGAAGAAAAATAAGATACTCCATACAAGCATGCTAGGCAATGCACACATGCCGCGGCGGCCAAAAAGCCGCTAGTGTACACGCCCCCTTTCACGCAAGCATTACACCATCGCGTAGAAGATGGTACAAGGTAGTACGTATTACGCAAAGAAGACAGAGGACGTGATCACAACCACCGTGTAAGGCAACAAATTCACCCCGCAAAAAAGAAGCCTCCGCCCTCCGCGTCGACGCCAGCCCTCTCGTACAAACTACGGACCGCCATAGGACACCTTCATCTTAGTAGACCTCCGCCAGAACCAAGATAGACCTAAAGATGCTCTAGCGGAGGCCTAACCCGCAGGGTAAGCCGCACAAACCACCAAAGCTCATCGGCAAGAATTAATAGTTTCCAGGCCTGTCTTAGTCTAAGCTTCCGACCAACGAATAAGAGGACAACTAAATTGGAGTCCTGCACCACAAGTTTACGAACCCTCACACGGTCTCACATTTTAACTCATCCGACCACCGCTAGACGGGCCCATAGTACCAAACACAAAGAGGAGGGAAGAAAACGGTTGGGTTATATACTAACCCAACCCACCTAACACACCTACCAAAGGACAACCTCAATAAGTCGACTTTAATGGCAAAGGCACTATAAAACTAAACCCCTCCCCCTCACCACGACCCATACACTACGCCACTACCCCGTAATACCACCCGCCCAAAGAAAACTAGAGTACGGCATGAGTGCGGATGTACACCTCCGCCAACACAACCACAAAAAAGAAGAAACCGTGTAAGAAATCGTAAAGCCTCGGGCATCCGGCAATGGCGGGGGGAGACCGCGTAAGAATTGTAACATCCCCCTAAGACCGGAAGTTCTAGCAAAACAACCAAAATGCCGATCCTTGCCGAAGACCCGTGAGGAGGAAAAACAAGAAGCGCTCCCCACACGTAGCGGAGGTCTCCAAACAAAATATTCACTACCCCACGAGAACATCTCGCAAATGAAGGGGACGAATTGGCGCAAAGAAAGAAATGATTAGCCTCCGTCGTCCAAACCATAAGTGCAAAAATGAATAGAACAAACGACTATCATATAAATGTGGCAAACTCAGAAAGATTGAGCAATCTCCGCTTTATTAATAATAAAAAAATGATTATTTACATCATGTCACCGAGCAAGAAACAAAGCCTACAACGACTCAAAGTGAGGCCCCTCCCAAGCTACGGAGTTAGTAAACGCCATCCGCTCGTCGCCTAAGTCAAATAAAACATCTTCCCACATGTCATCCACTCTAGCATTGGCGAAGGTGTCCCTCCAAAAACGCCAAAGATCTCCGTCTCACGCAAACGCCATTGCGATAAAAAAGCAAAGGGGATATCCTCGCGCAGCACCTCATCGGAACCTCGCAAGCAGAAATTATTATTTGAACAAAAAGTTAAACTTTCATTTAAGCAATATGGTAACACTTTTTACAAGCGGAGACTACCATCCGCGCAACAAACGCTAATAGCCACATAAAAAAGGAAAAACCTATAAACTCTCCTACACCTCCGTGTCCTCATTTGAAGGCGGTCCACCATGCGGGCCCCGAGCGGGTGGCGGAGCAAAGATCCCGTTGAGCTTCCTCCACGACTTCGATCCGCGGAGCAGAGCCTCCGCCGGTCCTCTACCCTAAACAAGAAACTTCACAAACACCGCTAAACAAAGAAAATCACCAAAAAGTAAGCCGCAACCTAAAGTGCAAGACTCACCTGAAAAGGGAGCGAGCAAGTGAGGCGACCTCCGCACGCCCATGAAGCACCCTGCACTTTCTTCATAAAGGAGCCCACCTAACTTAAGCGCTTCAACACCAAGCTCCGCCAAAGCTTGACGGCCGATGAGTGTCCTTCACACGAACTCGAGCCATCACCATGCCCTCTCTCTGCCGGAGGATGCGTGTAATGTTCGTCGCCGCGACTCGAGCACCAAAGTCGACACACCCCGCAAAGACGCTCGGGAAGCTTGGAGACATTCCTCGCCACCAGACAAAGACATTGACACTACCGCCTCTACAGAAACGGTGTCACCACGGGCGCCCGACGGAGGTGACGACCTCCGCATACGAATGAGCAACAAGGCACAGGGCGATAAATGCCGTCCGGCTACTTACCGCTCCGCCGATCTGCGCCAGCGATGAGGTAAGGCCGGGCGTTGGCCTCTTCCATTTTAGCCTCCATCTCGCAGCTTTTTCGGCACCCTCCGCGCTGGAAACCAGCAAGTCCTCGCACCTTCCTAGCCGCGGCAGCTCACCGCGGCGAAGCTCCCGCTCCTCCAAAATAAGCTTCTCCAAGGACACCTTCTCCTGATGAAGCGGAGACCTTCGCCTTCAATTCAACCAGAATTTTGTCTCGCTACAAGTTCCCGATGAACCTTAGCACGAACACACTCCAAGCTAGCGGTCATCCGTGAAAAACCGATATATATATAAAAGCTACGTCAACAAAATCAAGAGAAGAAAGAAAACGGAAGAAGACATCTCCGCACCGAAAGGCTCGGTCTATAGCCTTCCCGAAGACATCGTAGACATCGCCCTCCTCGAAAAATATTTAAGCATGGCATCTAATCGAATATTAGACAATGTCACCAAAACCAAATAAAGAAAAAGCAAGCGAGTGAAACAAGAAATAACACTCACCCAAATCACCCTTCGCGGCAACTTGAGGGGAACCCAAAGGCCAAGGACATTAGCAGCTCCGCGTCATCCGAACCAAAAAGAGTTAGACAAATAACAATATAACCAAAAAAATAAAAGTAAGATAACAAACATATCATACCTCCAATGCCAAGGCGTGAGCGGCGGCAAAGACCGGTGCGTAGAACCTCCAACACCTCCGCCGCCTTTGTAGCCTTCGCCTCGGAGGTCTCTCCCTCAACACTCTTACCCTTGAGGCCTCGTGAAGGGCACGAAGCTCCCCGCATCCGAGGGTATGTCGCTCACGCCACCGGCGGCACAAAAGAATCGTCGGAGGTAGACACGGTAGCTACCTCCTCAACATCCACCATGTCGTGGCGGCAAATCGCTCAACCCGCTCCCCAAGCCTTCCTCGCCGCGCGAAGCTAGCGAGCCGTCGCTAGACGCCGGGAAGTCGGCCACGGGGGTCGGCCATGGCCTTCGACACCTCCCGAGTGGCCTCGCCGTAGAAAGCCCGACGACACTCTCTAGCGAAGGGGAAACCGACCCAATTTTGGGCGTAAGAAACTCCCTCCGCCAATTAAGGGAAGAGCGGCACCCGAGGACCCAAACAGCCAGATCCCTCGTCCTTCCCGGCCTCCCGCGCTAGCCGCCTCCGGGCATCGGCCCTCCGTGTTATCGGATCCTTCACTTGCTTATGGGCCAACATCTTCTTCTTCTTCTTGGCCTCCTCCTGGTCAAAGCAAAGGCCAGCCCGAGGCGAGTCACAGGCGAGCGGCGGAGGTGCTGCCCTCCACCTTCCTCTTCTTGGTCTTCCCCGTGTCATCGGAGGAGCCTCTCTCTTGTCACCCGCGACGGGGAGCCGCGGAAGGTTTACCTTCGAGCGCCTTGAGCTTAGCGCCGTCGGCCTCGCGTCTTTCAATCTCCGCTAACACTCTCCCGGAACCTTATGGTTGCCATATTCCACCTTCATTTCTTCAAAAACGCGGTTAAGACGGGGCATCTTCCCGCTGCGACCTCGCTAAAAACTCCTTTGTCGTAATGGGACCCAAAACCTCCCCGGGCCTCCATCTCCACCCGCATTACAAAGGCATCGGCACCGACACCCTCCGGAGAGATGGGCACCGAGCGGGGGAAGGAACCATCTCCGCGTCCCCAAAAATAGGAAGATTAACCCGTTCTATTACCAACGGGTCCTTGTGACGCCGCAGGGGAGAATACTTAGCGGCGCACATCTCCTCCACCAAGTCGCGCCCTCCGGAATAGCGACGACAGCGCGAAACGCCGCGACACTTTTCCCTCCCCCGCGATGCGCTCTTCATTTGGATCAGGCGGAGACAATGTCCACGGGAACCCGGCACGGCGCGAAGGGGTACCGGACACCTCCTCCCCGTCAACCATCTTGCTCGTCCTCGCGGACTTGGCGTAGAACCAATAATCCATCCACCCGGGTTCCCACTTGTTCTTACGGGCGTAGGAGATCTCCGCTTTCTCCCTCACCCCGATAACGACGAGGGTCGAAGGTGCAAATCCAAATTGAAGCCTCTTCTCGCCTCCCATCGGGCATCTTTCGAGTCTTCGGTTGCTTGTGAAGCTCGAAGAAGCGGACGAAGGTGTTCGTATCCACCTCTCCGCCATAAGACTCCACCGCCCATGCAAACTTCGACAATGCAAGGAATGCATGGGGAGTTAGCCGATGAATCGCACCTCGAACGACTCCAACACCGTCGCGCAGAACGAGCAAAAGGGGCAAAGCGGAGCCCACAGGTGAAGAAATCCCTAAAGACAATGCCCCACCGATGTCGCGGTTCCGGTAGCTTTCGGCACGCCGCCTTGAGGGAGCTTCACTTCACAATCGCTCCGATATATCCCTTCTCGCAGGGTTGTCGAGCATCGATTGAGTCATCTTCGACGAGCCGAGCTCGTAGATAGCATCGCCCTCCTCGCGAGCCATGAGGTCACCAACGGAGGCTTCGGCGCCGGATAGGGTCTCCTCCGCATCTTGTGCGCGGGCCGCCTAGCATGCAATCCCTCAAAGAGGCGAAGGTATTGGCTAGCGCGATACGGCAAGAGCTCCGCGTATGGACCGTAGAGCTCCCGACGGGAAGCGACCCCTTACGCTAGGCGGCTTGGGACAAAACGCATGCACCGCGTGAGTCGCAAGGGCTAGCGAGGCGTGCGTAAGCAAAATGAAAGCGTAGTGCCGAGAGCGTGCAAGAAGGCAAGCGAGCACAAAGGTGAAAAGCGATGGCGGGGGTGAGGCCTCACCCGGGGGGGAGGCCCTTTATAGTACCAACCCCGACCCTTCGCATTCCAAGATGAACAATTTGCAACCAACAGGCGGCAAAACGGTCACCTCAACATTGGGGTGCAAGCCAATTTGTCCGCTGCGATCGCGACGATTCAAATTCTCGCAGCCGGAAGGTCCTCACGGAAACGTCCTGGGGGAAGGACCCTCAACACCTCCGCTATATCGCAAATCGCTGAGAGCGAAGGCACGCCTCCGCTTACGACCATTCGCTCCCAAGGGGGAACTGTTGGGGAGTAGGCCCCGCCGACACCGGGCGGAGATGTTGGCAACCGCAGAGGACTCTCGCGAGCCCGGCGCTAACAATTTCACCATTCGATTCTATGTTCTGCGGGAGGACGCCGGTCGGCAGACCTCCGCTGGCAGGCAGCGGAGGTGTCAAGCCACCCGCTCCGCTCCCTCAAGCGCCCAGAGGACGCGGGTCGCCAGACCGCCCGCTAAGCGGGGCAGCGGAGTTGTCAAGCCACTCCGCTCCGCCTCCCTCAAGCGGCCCAGAGGACGGGTCGGCGACGCCCGCTAGCAGGCAGCGGAGTTGTCAAGCCACCCGCTCCGCTCCCTCAAGCAGCCAGGTCTTCCCGAGCACGCAGGGATGGCGGAGGACCACACCTCCGCGACCTTTTCCTTTGGGAGATCGCAAAGGATGCCGACCGCGGAGGACCCTGGCGAAACCCGCGAAGACCTTCGCATAGACCCCCTGGGGCGAAAAGGCGGCAAGTCATGTACAAGTACGATATAGGTTGATCCCGTTTGTAGGTCCCGGGGAATATGCCCTAATCTAAAGGGGCGGCGTGTAATCCTACATCACTCGGTATTGTAAAGCTATAAATAGGGAGCAGTCCCTCCCCAAGAAGGAGGTTGGTGAATTCCATTTATGGAGTATTGTTGCAATTAACTCCACACCGAATACCCGATCCACCCCAAAACCCCTCGAGGGGCTCCGCCCCTCGAGCGGAGGCGTCAAACCGTGTTGGGAACCCCAAGCTCAACAATGATTTTGATTTTTATTTTTTGCAAATACGCTCTAAAAATTATTGTTTTGTCTAATTATATCTTAAACATCTTTAAAACATATTAATATCACTTAATATCAACTAAGCATGTACTAATACATCATTACAGGCTAAACCTGCAGCCAACCGAGCCTGGCCGGAAAGAACGGTCGATTCCTCGCGTTCTTTCCCCTGAGCTGTGGCCTCCTCCTTGCATGACCGAGCCCGGCCCTGCGGCCTGAGCAACCAACCAAACATGACTCTCCTCGCACGAAGCGGATGCATGCACGCGGGCATACAGCAAACCAAACACGCCCTACATGTGTCACACGATTGGATAGCGAGGCCCACATCGCAGCGTGTAGGGCCCACACCGACGTAGTCGAGAAAAAATTCCTCATCGGCGGTGGAGATCCGGATCGAGTGGCGGCGGTGACCATGGAAGCGAAGCTTGAGGTAGCCTCCCTCGCCGCGGCGCAAGCACGAACAGGGAATCCAGGTCCGGCGGCTACCGGAAGTAGCCGCTCTTGGCGGGTCCCGGCGCTGCCGCTCCCTCCGGCCGCCTCCTCGGATCGCGGCGGCCGCCGGGCACGCACCCGGCACCACCCGGATGTGGCGCCCCGCACTCGGGCGTCGCCCATCCCTCCTCCCTTGCAGGCTTGGCGGCACTCGCAGACGCCCCCCGCCGGCCGCCTCCGCGGCCGGGACGGGGACGAAGTTGCGCCGGACGCGCGAGGCGGGCGGGCTGACCGCGGCCCCGGGCCGCTGCCGCCGGGTGCCGGCCCCGCCACAAGTCGATACGGGAGAGGAAATCGCAGACGCTGCCGAGCTCCCGCTGAGCCGCGCAGACGAGGGCTCGCCTTGAGGGGTCATTTCCGACGGCCCGAACTTGACGACCTCCACAACCGCATCGGGATGTCCGCGCCCGCTTCGCTTCGCTGGCCCACCGCGGCCCGCCCGGTCGCCCAAAGCCGCCGGTGGCGGCAGATGCGGTTCCCGGGCTTGTCGGCCAGGCGCCGGCGTGGCCGACGCAACCGCCTTGAGGCAATTGGAGATGGTGGTGCCATGAAAGGCATCATATCGGACGTCCCGCCATCCTCCTCTTTGCCGGTTTGAGTTCGCCGGCCGCCCGATGAAGACAACTTCATCCGCTCCATGGATTTGGCCATGGAGGCCTTTATTTTGCTATGTAGTAAAAAGGGAAAGGAAGAGGAAGTTAAGGAGCAAAAGATTCCTGCCCCCTTGCTCGCCACGAGAGGAGGGCGCCGAGGAGATAAGGGGGGGGTGGGGCGGCGGTGTGTGCTAGCAACGGTGGCGGCGGGATCTGGATTGAATCAATGGGATGGAGGAAGGGAGGAGGAAGAAAGGTTGAAGAGGACTAGTGCTCGAGCTTACTACTCGTGAGAGCGTCCCTACTGCAACTATCATCTAGTATCGCTATGTTCAAAGTGGAAATAAATCAAGTGTGAACCGTGCGTGCGGAGCGGGGACCATACGCATGACATGTGAGACATAACTAAACACATCAGGAGAGAGAATTAAAGCAGACTCATGCCGCAGCAGCACAATCCGCACAAAATCGGCGGAGGAACCGTCCGTACTAGATTTTTTTTTTTTACCTAATGGGGGTGTTTAGTTGGCGAAATATTTTGGGTTCGGCTACTGTAACACTTTTTATTTGTATTTGGTAATTATTATCCCACTATGAACTAACCAGCCAAAAGATTAGCCCTCGCACGCTTTCAACCAAACCGTGTAATTATTTTTATATTTACCTATATTTAATACTTTATGCATATCGAGAGATTCGATGTGACGCTGTTGTACCTCTTTGTAGGTTCACTCTTCGTGAAGTAAACAGGCTCCTAGATGTTTGACGCGCGACTCACAAACACAAAGCCGTACTAGCAGGTAGTCAGGCTGCGCCTTTCTATGCTGCTTAGCTAGGCCAAAGCAAAGCTCGGCGTATTATTCAACCCGCCCACGAACGATGGGTGAGATCGGCACGGACGACCGCGGTCTGGCCGAGCCCGTGAAGGAGGAGGGCATCCTCGACGACGACGACGAGGAGAACTCGCCGGTCGAGGAGGTGCGGCTGACGGTGCCGACGACGGACGACCCGTCGCTGCCGGTGTGGACGTTCCGGATGTGGAGCATCGGGCTGCTGTCGTGCGTGCTCATGAGCTTCCTCAACCAGTTCTTCTCGTACCGGACGGAGCCGCTCATAGTGACGCAGATCACGGTGCAGGTGGCGTCGCTGCCTGTGGGCCACTTCATGGCCCGGGTGCTGCCGCGCACCAGGTTCCGGGCGCCGGCGATGCTCGGCGGCGGGGAGTGGAGCCTCAACCCGGGGCCCTTTAACATCAAGGAGCACGTGCTCATCTCCATCTTCGCCAACGCCGGCTTCGCCTTCGGCGTTGGGAGTGCGTACGCCGTCGGCATCATCAACATCATCCGCGCCTTTTACGGACGCCAAATTTCATTCTCCACCGCCTGGCTCCTCGTCATCACCACGCAGGTTTGTTGCCAAGCTAAGCTAGCTTCTGCAAGATCATGGAGCTATACTAGCTATAAACAAGTGACACTGAGTTGGTGTAATTTCTCACTGTTTGCTTCAATGGCTGGCTGGTTCAAGGTGCTCGGTTACGGATGGGCAGGGCTGATGCGCAAGTATGTGGTTGAACCAGCGCACATGTGGTGGCCGAGTACGCTCGTCCAGGTCTCCCTCTTCCGGTGAGCACAAGTTTTACTCCTACATCCGCTATTTTTGCGTCAGTAAAACCACTATGGTGTTGCTGGTGCTGTGCTTGCTAGCCTTTCTCTGTCATTGCCTTCGGCTTTTTGAATTTTTCTGCAACCTGGTTCTTCATTTTGGTTAACGTTTGTCGATGGATTTTCGGAAGCCGGCGAGACCAACATGTTCCTTGGCATCTTGAAATTTTATACAGCTCATCACCTCGTTGGTTAGTTGTTTGGTTTCAGTCCTACATCTGCACGCTTGGCAGGTGGCAGCTCGTGTGCGTCAGCATCTTTGCATGGAGCATCTGTTAATCTTTTTTCCTTCTCTTCTGACAAAACTTGCGATAAAACCAAAATTTGGTGTAAAATTCCTGTAGGATGTCACATCCGACATCGTAGAAGACGTTTCGTTTGGTAGTGGTAAATATTATCCTACCATGGCGTAACTAGGCTTTAAAAGAATCATCTCGCAAAGTACATCTAAACTGTGCAATTAGTTTATTTTTTTACCTACATTTAGTACTCGATACATGTGCCGGCATTGTGATGTGAAGGAGAAATCTTCTTTTTGCATAGTAAAATTTGGGGAGGAATTTGGGGCTCTAAACAGGGCTGAGGAACTAAACACACCCATTGTTTCAGCGATCTTTGACCCTTTCTTGGAAATAAATCAAGTAAGCGAAAACCAAACATTCTTTAAATGTAGAGAAATGCAAATCATTTTTGTATGATGTCTGAAGTGTCATACTATAGGGAAATACAAATCTTGACGTTTTCGTGGAAACAAAATCACCAAAGTTGACATTAACAAGACGGCCCAGAAGAATCTCAAAGGCATCATGATGCATGGTTACGTAGCTGTGTATGCAGTGCACGCATTGTCATTTCAGTTGGACATCTCTTTCTTTTTATGATGGTCCTCTCAACGCTGACCGAGGAGTAGATCAGATCAGAGAGCTAGCTTACTACCCACCATGATTTAGTGATGGGTTTATTGTTAACTTATTCAGTGTGCTTTGGAGAGATTTATTTTGTCCTAGAGAAGTGTGTTAGTTCCCACGCGACAAGGACAACAACTTTGGTTGGCCCTGAAATACGGACAAGTTTTCGTTTCAGACATGCAGTGCGTGCAAACCATTGATTTTTCTAATCGAACTCCGGTAGCAGGCGTTATCCAGGGCCGGCTGATAGACATGGCCGCTGGGAAGAAAGCTGGTGCGGGTGGGCCAGTGGCCAGTGGGGCAAATTTTGCTCTTTTGTCGACATTGTCGTTCCAAGATCTTTTGATGAGCGCAAAGTGATATGAGTGGAGCAGCTTTCGTGTTTTACATACATACATTGCATTTTGCAATGGAGTCGGGTAAGAAAGTTGTTCGGTAGATAAAGATCTCCACTGCAAAGTATGCAATTTTTTAGTTTACTAACACAGTAACACGTTAGTAGGTATAGTACCAGATCAGCGTAGTCTCAAAATGACATTATTTTTTCTTATGCTAAACCATACTTTTTCTTCTCAATTAAGCTCCACCTGTAGCTGACCTAACCTTGACGGAATGCACCTTGCCTCTAGTAATCTGAATCTTGCCAGCCTCTAGCCCTCTATCGCGTCGCAGGCTCTCAGACTGTCTGCGCCGGGCAGACTGTAAAGCGATAGAGAAGATTTTTACAACAAAAATTGCTGCAACGGTGTGCGCTACCGCCTACGTGGCTGCGGTATGCGCCGGCTCCCACGCTAACGGTGGCGCAGTAGCATTGCTTCGATATGCTGCTGATGCGGGCCCTACGTCGCACGCGCATGAGAGAAGTAGAGGGAGGTGAGAGAATCAACAGTGGGCCAATTAATTCTTCAAAACTGCCCATCTCACACGTAATATATTTAGATAAAATTATAAGTAGCGCCACCGATGGTAGTTAGTATAGAGTAGAGATATAAAAAGTGACGGGCGGGAGAGAGTGCTTTCAAATAAGAGAATCTTGATGACTAGCATGTATAGAGAAAGAAAATAGAGAAACATGAGTGCGGATAGTCTCAGCACCACATCTCACTGATTAGACTGACAAATCAGCGTCCCTTTCATCAGAACGCGAGATTCCAAAAGCGATTGTGCCCATGATTGCGGTGCGGTGGCGTCACTCTAATGGTCCCGCTTCATATGGTGTCACGTGCCCCTTTCACAATACTGTTTTATCTGAATTTCTAGATCATAGAGAAGAGGTTTTTTTTTCTTAGTACAAAGTTGGCCGTCATTTTCTCGTGAAGCCAATCCGCGGCATCGGCCAACTACAGCTAGTCTAGTCTAGTCTAGTCTAGTCTAGTACTTTCCTCCGTCCCTTTACGTGTGTCGCCCTAAGCGTGTTTGTGAAAAAACCCGGTTTTAGAGAAACAAACATTTGCGGACGAGAGGAAGAATACACATCCTCCCGTTGCCACTACGCTGCTCAGTGTGCATATGTACTATAATAAATTGACATATATAAACAATGAAAACAGCAACTTGTGATCGAAACCTCCGAACCCTAACTTATGTCAGCTACAGGCAAGCTAGACCCAATCATTCACCCAACGATGAAAGTCTCCATGACAAGTCCGTGGCGGAGATAACAAAAAAGAGCGTTAATGCGTAGCGTGCCCGTCATCCTCGCTGGATTTCATAGTCAAGTCCAGGAGGACAGAATTCACGGGATGCTCTGGGACAGCGATTACCCGGATGGACGTTTCTCTGTCCCGTTATTGACAAACCCGCTTTTGATTTCTCCCCGAATACGACCCTGTCTAGGCACCAGCCAACTGCCGGCATGATGTGAATGGCCGGGGTATCTATAAATTTCTCTTAAACATAGTACGACACACGCACACTCACAGCTATACACGCACTTAAACCTACAACTATAAGCATTTTTGAAGACCGATCCGGTAAATCCTCAAATTTAATGAAGTCGTCATACCGGCGTCTCATATTGACGTAAAGCGCCAACACACGTCGACCCTAGCCAGCAAGAGGCGGTGCACGTAGGGCGCGACCCCGACGTTGCACTCGGCGATGGTGAAGGGGCCAACCCCGACCGGCTCGGTGTGACCTTGCTATTGCGCCGATAGTGGCGCGATTGACCTCGCCTTGCTAGCACACACGTCATTTAGTGTGTTGGCGCAGGCCCATCGATCTCTCATCCCGGCCCAACCCAGGCTAGAAGGTGCACATGGGGCTCGACCCTTATTGAGTCATGCCTTAACGGGCCCGGGGCATGGCGGTATAGATGGCCAACAGTCGGCCCGCCCCACATGGCATGTCACGGCAAACGGCCCGATGAGGCACGCCGTGCGTCGCGGGCCATGCCTCCACACGTGCCAACCAAGCCACGACCTAGGCACGGCCTATCGGGCCACTTTTTGTCGGGCCGCCATAAAAGCACGATGCGCCAACGGGCCGTGTGGGCCCAAAGGCCCACGAATGAGGTGGCAAAATGCAAGGAACCTGGCAGGAGGTGGGGAGGCACCGGGCGAGGGTGGTGGCGCAAGCCGGGGACGGAGGTGGCAACTAGGTGATCATCAAGGTATTTGCTGCTGCGAAGGGATACAAAACGATCCGCTAGCTGACCAGAGAGTCGATTGCATAAGTAGTGTAGAAATTCGATGTTTATTGTAAGCCTAGTTTTGTCTTAAATTTACCCCATTCATATATATATTTGGTTTAGCATAACTTTCTTAGGTTAGGATGAGCATATCAATTAAGGGCAGTACATTACTCCAATTGGCATTTGACAGAGGATCATCAATGGTTACTCATGAATCGGTTTTGTTTACATAAGCAACCTTGTGAATCAGTTAAATTTTGATTAAATCTAGATGACCGCATCTTCTCACTATGAAGTGCTAACGCTGAGATGAAATGTAATTGATTTGTGTACACCAATCCCATTGAAGAACAAGATGTAGTTACAATAAAGAGCGCGTAGTTTCATATGACATCACATTTTAGCCATTAAGGTACAGTTGTCACTAACAATAGCACTGATCATATATCCTTAATGTTGAACCAGGGCATTGCACGAGAAGGACGAATCCAACAAAGCCTCACGTCAGATCTCGCGTTCCAAGTTCTTCGTGGTGGTTCTCGTCTGCAGCTTCGCATGGTACGCCGTGCCAGGCTACCTCTTCCCGACGTTGACCTCCATCTCATGGGTGTGTTGGGTTTTCTCCAAGTCCGTGACAGCCCAACAGCTAGGATCGGGTATGTTGGGCCTTGGTCTCGCGCCTTCACACTCGATTGGTCCACCGTCTCTTCCTACCTCTACAGTCCTCTTATTTCACCCTTTTTTCGCCACCGCCAACATCTTCATCGGCTATGTGTTCTTTCTCTATGTGATCTTGCCAATAGCATACTGGGGGTTTAACCTATACAATGCCAAGACATTTCCCATCTTCTCCACGCACTTGTTCATGGCAAATGGCACGCAGTACAACATCCCATCAATTGTGAATAGTCAATTTCAGCTTGACAAGGACACATATGATAAAATGGCAAAATTAATCTCAGTGTATTCTTTGCCCTAGTTTATGGGTTCCTCTTCGCCACCATTGCGCCACCATCACGCATGTCGGGCTCTTCTATGGAAAGTATGGCATCTCAACTACTGAAATACTTTGAGCAATAGAACTAGCTTTGATTAATACATGAGAAAAAAATATTTTATTATGTGACTTCTGAACTGAAATGCATGATTCTAAGATTCCTTTTCCTAAAATGGGGGTATGGCCAATGGGCAGCGAAATCTACCAACGTTTCACATCATCACGAAAGGAGAAGCCTGACATCCACACTAAGTTGATGAAGAAGTACACTGACATCCCAGCGTGGTGGTTTTATTCACTGATGGCTCTATCAATTGCGGTGGCCCTCCTCCTGTGTACAGTATTTAACCACGAGGTCCAGCTCCCATGGTGGGGCCTCATCTTCGCATGTGGCATGGGATTCATCTTCACCCTTCCTATCAGCATCATCACCGCGACAACCAACCAGGCAAGTAACTCATTTGCATGTTCTATGTTCTTTAAAACAAAATAAAACAAAAAGGACAAATGTTTGAGGTATTGTCATGCATTCCAAAATGCCTTGTGCAGTCACCTGGTCTAAATGTGATCACTGAGTATGCCATGGGTCTGATTAAGCCGGGATACCCAATTGCTAATGTATGCTTCAAGGTCTATGGCTACATGAGTATGCAACAGGCAATTGCCTTCCTCTCGGACTTCAAGCTTGGCCACTATATGAAGATCCCTCCCAAGTCCATGTTCCTTGTTCAGGTAACACAAATTCAAAACCACCAAGCATTCTTATTGTAAATGAATTGGTGACATGTATAAAAGAAACATGTACTAACCTTCATGTACTGTATTTACTTATAGTTTGTTGGTACCATTGTTGCTGGCACGGTCAACATTGGGACGGCATGGTGGTTGCTTGGCTCGATCCACAACATCTGCTCGGATTCACTCCCAGCAGATAGCCCGTGGACGTGTCCTAGTGATCGTGTATTCTTTGACGCATCAGTCATCTGGGGCCTTGTCGGTCCGTGGCGTATCTTTGGGCCAGAAGGCAACTACGGTGCCCTCAACTTGTTCTTCCTCATCGGCCTAGCAGCCCCGGTTATCGTATACGCTTTCCACAGGATGTTTCCCAACCAGAAGTGGATACCATTGATTAATTTTCCAGTGCTCTTTAGTGCAGCTGCCATGCCCCCAGCAACGGCTGTGAACTATAACTCATGGCTATTTGTTGGCACCATATTCAATTTCTTTGTGTTCCGGTACCGAAAGATGTGGTGGACACGATACAATTACATTCTCTCCGCTGCCCTTGATGCCGGAGTTGCATTCATGGGGGTGATGTTGTACTTTTCGCTGACCATGGATAACAAGAGTATTGACTGGTGGGGAACTGCAGGAGAGCGCTGCCCTCTTGCCAAGTGTCCTACCGCTAAAGGAGTGGACTTGGGTGATGGCATCTGCCCAGTATTCTAAGCTTGGAGTTTAATGTCTTAAGGGCAAGATGCAAGTGAAGCAATGATCAATTTCAGTTACATTGTCATAGATTTATGGTATATATGTGGAGTGTAATGCAACTTCTGCTATGAGTAAATAGTCATATTCTCTTGTAGGTATCAGTTATAGAAAACAAAGTGAGTAGGTTGATCATTTGGGTAATGCAAGGTATGCTTGTTCCTGAAATGCTATAGTTTTACTCATTGTATGATAATACCTTCAAAACCACATGCCTCAGAATATTTGGTTTGCAACTTCAATTCATCTACATGCTCAGAGTGTGTAGCTTTTAAACGAAGATGCATGCACTGTATCTGAATCCAATGCACTAATGTCTAGCTGATCTATCAGAGTGTCTGCCCAATGTTCTAGGGCCCAAGAAATGGCTGCAAGATTAGTATTGAACTTATGATACATTCTGGTTATGTTAGTGCAAATAGCGCTGTAGAAATCTGGTATGTCAAATGCAGTTCGTTGCAGAAATGACAAGAACTTAATACTAGTGTGAACTACAATGGTTCGAGGCTCCAGTTATTTGGATGTTTACACAAAAGCATGCTATTAATAATACTACTCCATTCCTGATGCTACAATTTACTGAATCTCAAAAAACACCTCCAAAACCATGCATCCCAATATCAAACTTAAGAAGATCACCAGCAGCTTTTCAATAATTCAAGTGACAGTTCATTCATACAGATGACACCAATTTAGCCATTACCGGAACGCACAGCAGACCTAAATATTATAATGGGCATAGAAAGGAAGCTGGGAGATAAGAGATACTGTACTCATGAAGATTCGGAACAGCTAGGCTCGCGACACTCTTGTTCCTCAGTCTTCTCACCACGGGAGGCGGCCGCGGTTGAGGAATCCGAGCGTGTGGCGCGCAGCCTCGACCAGGTCCCGGATGTTGTGAAGTGACCTCTCCTCCGCGCCGAAGAGGAAGATGGCTCGGCACTCCGCCTTCTTTGCCAGCCGCGCCGCGTGCCCCATCGGCAGCTCCGGCGAGTTTAGTGCCCGAAGGATCTGCCGGTACAGAGACAGAACCACCGGCCGGTTCCGCGCCAGATCCTCCGCCGTCGCCCAGATCATCCCGCTGCCAGCGCCACCCTTCGCCATCGACCGACCTTCCGCCGCCGTGGGCCGACTGGAACGAGCGAGTTTGGAAGCCGCCGGCCCGCCCGGAGTCCAAAGCGAAAGGAAGAGAGGCAGGCCACTGGGCCTCTACGAGAAAATGGGCTGACGGCGCATGATTAGGTTACGGCCTAGGAGCAGCAGAGCATTTGTTCCCATACATAGCCAATCATCGCTCTCCAGAATTAGGCATCAGCTTCCAGCGCCCTAGGAAACCGGCAGCAAAATGCGCGCGCGGCGGTTCCATTTCTGTCACCCCATTTCGATCGCGTCCCCAGACACAGGGCGGCGAGGTTGGTGGGATCGCATCCTTGGAGGTGAGAACGCAGATTTGGAATTCCTTCTCTCTGCGATTCAGTGTGTTTATTCTGTCCCGACCCCAAGCAAAATTTCCTGTTTCGTGATTATGTTGCGTTTGGGGATTAGCTTGGTTGCAGATTGATGTGAGTGGCTGATCGATGACGCTCTAGGGTATTCTCGCGCACTTGTCTGAAATTGATCTTGTTCACTTGTCTTGTTTGCCGATGCGTTGATTTTTCCACCATGTACTGTACATTGGTAGATTCATACATTTTTTATTTCCCAAAAATTGTGTTTCTATGTTCTGTTCGATTCGTGTCATGGACTTGTATGGCATTAGGTTATATACAGTTATATATACTACTGCTCAGGTGTTCCGTCATTTCATCAGCTACTCATTTATTGTAGACCGTAGTTAGATGCCTACTAGCTATTTCTGAAAAAAAAACCTTTATATTTGTCTTGGTTACTTTCTTTTTAAAAACTTAAATTAAATATCGCTTATATTCTTATAGAAATTCCTTGTGTATTCATCCCACTTACTAGGCATGGTCGATCAAATTGCCGATTAATTATTTTTTGTCCCACTTTTCTTAAGGCACCCATGACAGGCACGATAAAAGTCCACAATGTCTCACTTAAAGCATCAGAGCAAGATATTAGTGAGTTCTTTTCATTTTCTGGTGAGATAGTACATGTAGAATTTCAAAGGTTAGTGCCATATCTCCTCCATGGTATCATCATCAGTACTAAACACATGAATAATTTGACGTGGAATGCTTTTGCAGTTGTGATGACAGGTCAAAATTTGCCTTCATCACGTTCAGAGATAATCAAGGAGCAGAGAGGGCTATGCTTCTTACGGTATACAATAGGATTTTGCTTTAGTTTCTACTGTCTTTGCTACAAATTATTTATGATGATGATCATCTTCATACACTTTACCTATGAAATAAGTGCCTGCAAATTTAATATTATATCCACCAATTTTGTTGAATGAAAGCAAGGATTAACTACTGATGCTTCTCTATTCTAGATTTAAGTCCTGAACTGAATATAGATTCTTCATGAAACTGCCGTGTATGATGTGTTCTTGTTATTAGTCTCTCTAAGTATTATATTTCCATCTTATATGTGACTTTCTTGTCTTTTACCTAACATAATATCTTGTCCTTTGTACTAAAAGTAACCTTTCTACACTTATGAACTCTAGTATGCAACAGGGAGCGACTATAGAAGATATGGCTGTCATCATCACACCAGCCACCGACTACAAGCTACCAGCATCCGTTTTAGCTGATCTAGAGGTAGAGCCATGTCATATTCAAATCTCCCATTAGAAAATTTGCATTGCTTTCAACCAGATTATACTTCTAATACCACTAACTGCATTACCAGTCAAAAAATACTGGTGGCATGGAATCCGCTCTTCAGAAGGCTGAGGATATTGTAGGCTCTATGCTAGCCAAAGGGTTTGTTCTTGGCATGGATGCCGTTGAAAAAGCAAAGGCTTTTGATGAAAAGCATCAGCTCACATCAACTGCAACTGCCAAAGTCGCTTCCCTTGACAGGACAATGGGCTTAAGCCAGAAGTTCAGCACCGGGACCTTAGTGTTGAATGAGAAAATGAAGGAGATGGATGAGAAATATCAGGTTGCAGAGAAGACCAAGTCAGCATTAGCTGCGGCTGAACAGACTGTCTCTACTGCTGGTTCTGCCATCATGAGTAACAGATACATCCTTACAGGTGCAGCATGGGTAACTGATGCCTACAACAAGGTTGCAACCACTACAACCGATGTTCGCATGAAGACAAAGGAAAGGATGATGGCTGAGTGGGAGGGAGCCAATCAGAGTGGTGAAACCACAAAGGTTGATTCGCTTGATAGCTCTGAAGCGGATGAGCAAGAGTCCAGGCGTGAAACCACAAAGGTTGATTCGCTTGATAGCTCTGAAGCGGATGAGCAAGAGTGCAGGCGTCATGAAGATGATTCTATAAACGACTTCATTCTAGATAGTCCTGAAATGACTTGTCAAGAGAATGAACATCAAACGGGTGAACGTCAAATGACTAATGTAGAAGGTAACTCTAAAATGGTTATAGAGGAGCAGAAAAATAATGAAGGGGAAATTGCAGTAGCCCATATGCAAGAAAACACTGAGACAGCTGAGAAGAATCCTAGCTGCCACGAGAGTGAAGTATCCAAGGCCAATGCTCATGATAGCGTTCTAATGACTGAGCAAAGTGAGCAAGGGCATAAGCAACCCGAAGGTGAATTTGCAAAGACCCATGTCCCAGGAAGCCCTGTCACTATTCCGGTCACCATGTCCACTATTGACGGGAACTCTAGAAACAGTCCCAGGAAGCCTGATTCTGCTGAGGGTTTTCTATGATATGTCATTGTAAATGTAGATTGGGTTGACGATGATAGTTTACTTCATCTCTTTCTATTGAATTTGTCATCCTTCTTGCTTAATTGTTCACAGGCAATGATAATTTTGTTCAGCTCTTGCTGCTAATTTTTCTACACTTCAGTGTTGTTTTCAGGCAATATAGTTTCATTCAGCTCTTCGTGTTGAATTTCACTTCCTTCAATTTTCATGAAGCTGCAACTTGAGTTGTCTTCTATATTTCTTTTCTTTTGTGATGAATTGTTTTACCATCCGTGTTGGAATTATCATGTTGGTTGCTTATTTTCAACCTTGCTCCTTTTTTTAACGGAAAAAAAGAGTATGGCGGGGAACCTTGTTCCTGTCATTGTGAAGTGTATTAACCATGAGTTATCAATTTCTTCTTTTTTTTTTTCCTTTTGTTAGGGCTTGCTGAGTAGTTTTGTCCTCACCCCATTTATTATTTGGTGAATACAATTATGATGTTGTAGAATTACATGCGAAGATTAAGGTTACCTCTGTATCTGAGTTGCATGTGGACAATGAGCTTACATTCTACTGTATCTAGGACAATTAGTAGGAATTGATACGACACACACAATAGACCTCAAGAATGAGGAATACACACTGTAAATGTATAGATGTGTCCAACATTTGTGGGCCCAAGAAAGAAAGCATGTATCAAGACATCAGAAATCTAACTGATGCAACATATTGTCTGCATAGGCGAAATTGTGAAGCATGTCACACGGACCTGCACGAAATCACACTACAAAACTGCTTCTCTGAACAATGTGGAGTGTATCGAGAAAATCAGAGGGCCAAGTTGCGACATGCCGATGATAAGCTACTATCCTTCTAAGTATATACTTTAGAGGTTTTAAATGTTCTAGTGTCTTGATTGGTCTTCATACAAGTTTTGAAACCCTTTTTTTTTTTATGAAACAGGAGGGGTTTTAAGGCACCTACTGGAATTTAATCAAATATAAAATGGCGCCACCTGAATTCTTTTTCACTCTGAATCCTAATGGATCAATAAACAATGGTTAAACTCCTATGAAATGGTAGTGGACTGGTGGTGCTTCCTGCCAGTCAAACTATACGATTGGAATTTTTACTGCACCAACAATATTCCACCAAAAATCATGCAATCCAAAGGGTGCCTAAATAAAAATATCTTATAAAAGAAAAACAGAATCGCTCTGTTCCACCTCATCTTCAAAACAAAAGGCATACATTTGTTTAATATTTCAAGATCGAGGATCGAGGTAGTATTATATCGGAAGCAAAGGTGCCATCCCTCCCTGTCAAAAAGGCTTCTGAAACAACAAAGACGAAGCCCGTGGTGGCCACGGCCTCGCACGTGTGAGGCGTGACGACAAGCGGACGACAAGCGCACCCTCCCGTCCGTCCTAGTTTCGTCAGTTCCTACGATCGTGTGACAGCAGCAAAGGCAAAGGTGACGACATCCTCTGTCCAAACCAAAACTGAGAGCCCTACTAAATTCCTCAACAACGACGGCTGCTTTGGACTTAAACCGAGTCCAGATCCCAGCTTTACCTAATTTCGACGATACTAACTGCGGTGGTTGATCGTCATGTAGAAAGGGGCAGGGGCTAGTGTTCAAACGCGACACGAACTAGTAGATATATTATGTGTACTGCTAGTACTAGACTACAAAGCACGCATCTTGTCGGAGCCTGAGATTTTGTTACGGAGTAGTTTCTTTTTAAGTAAAACGACCATTTTTTTAGTAGAAGTAAAACGACCAGTTGAGGGCACTTGTGTTGTGGGGAACTCTAGCATGGTAGGTAACACTCGTTTGTTTAACATGCTCGTGTTATATATAAGGGAATTTGATGATTCTATCCTCATATTAAACCCTAATGATGGTTTTTGCCCCTTTTATAACTTTGTGATCTTACCCTTGTTTTTTTTAAACGAACACTTCGTCTACCCTCTTTTTAACACCGTTGGCTCTGCTATTAAATGACGAAAAAAATAAAAGGAAAAAGAGGGGTGGGCCAAAAGACAAAAATACACCCCTATGAATTCAACTTACCACTTCGTCGACACGAACTCAACACCCGGGAGAGGATGAGATGCCGGTCCCCGAGAGCCCCGAGCGACCCCCGCCGCCCCTTCCTCGCCGCCTTGCGACGAGGACCCCAGAGCCCCCGCGCCGGCCGCCGTTGAGCGGCCGCCGCCCACCCCGGCGGCCCGGTTCCCCTCCCAAGCCGGCCGCCAAAATCCCATCCCCACCCCCACTCGCCGGACCCACAAAATGGGGGCCGACATGTCGCCGCCCGGAGCCGTCCGCCGGTGCAGACGAGCCGCGCCTTTGCCCCGAGCCACCAAGGATTGCCGCCCCCGCGCCGTTGTCGCCACCCGCCCGTGTATCGCGTTCCAAGATCTCCTCCTCCATGACTTCTACCGCACCGCTTCCCCTTCTTTCTTCACGTTCCTGTCCCTAAGCCGGGATGTTCGGGTGACACTCTCGCGTTCGAGTCCGCCACGAGCTTACGTGGTAGGCAATGCTCGTCCCGTACCACCACCTCACCGCGCCGCCGACGATCCTTCGCGGCCGCCGAGGTCGCCCCGCTGTGTTTTCGCGGTGGCGGTGGCCTCGGAATCCGCTGCTAACTTCATCGTGATTAGAGGGCGGATTAGGAGCGCTTGACATGGAGCTCGCCCCCACCCGCCGCTTGACGCCGCTACCGTTGCCGCGGGGGCTGCCGTTATCGCGAGTCGACAAACCCCCAACCACCGGTAAGCCCCTGCGCACTCAATTGTCCCCCTGCGCCCCGCCGTGGTGTCTTGTCCCCGGTCTGCCGGCCAGCTGGCCTCCTGCCCGTTCAAATCCTCGAGCAGAGTGGGGCGATCTCCTCGCCCGTCCCTACCGCCGACAACACCGCCCTCCCCTTTGCTTCCTACGCCTAGGGCCGGGCGCCATGATAGAGCCGTGGTGAGGAGTGTAATGGCGACGTGACCCGCACCGCTCCCCTTGAGCCCAACGCCACCGCCATTACTCCCGGGTGCCCTGCCTTCACTCCGGGTAGGCCGCTCTCCTTCCCGGGAGGCCGCCCTCCCCCGCCAAAGGCCCTCTTAAACCTGCACCGGCTAGGGTTTTCGCTCCTCCACCAAACTCCTCGCTACCGCCGCCGCGACCGACCACCTCGTTGCCTCCCCGCCGTGACCCTGTCAAGTGTCGCCGCTTGTAAGGTCCTAGGTGGCTAGAGGGGGGGTGAATAGCCTATAAAAATTTTATACAAACTCAACTAAACAAACCGATTAGTATAAAACACGGCGTAAAGCGGTTTGCACTAGCTCTAGTGGTCTTGCAAGCCTCTAGTGACAATTCTAAATATATTCTATAATCTCTATGTCACACAAGAGCTAAGTCACTACTCTAACTAGTGAGCAAACCTAGTATGGTCCTTATGCTAGCAAGAACAACCTACACAAGCAAGTGCTAGCTCTCTACTCAAAGTAATCTAGCAAAGTAATGCAAGAGTGAGAGCGATATACCAACTTGTAGAGGATGTCAACCAATCACCGGGAACAATATGAACACTCAATCACACGAAGGTGATGATCCACACACCGAGACAATGAACAAGTCGATTTGTTCACCCGAGTTCACTTGTACACCGACAAGCTAGTCTCCTAAGTTGTGCCGACCAACACAAGGATGGTGTTTGAGCTAGGCGGTGCCCTTGCTAGCCCGAACACACCACTCAACAAGTGTGGTACCCAAAGCACGAGCAATGTATTCCTTGCACTTTGTCTTCCCGACGAGGAGCGCGTAATCCTCTCACAAATCAACCGGAGGTGGCCAAGAAACAATCACCTCTTCTTGCCAACAACTCCACCAATCCACCAAGCCGGCTAGGAGCGGTGCCTCCAAGAGAAATGGGAAATCCACCGTCTCACAACGATCCCCAAGTGCCTCTAGATGCAAGAACTCGATGCAATGCACTAGGATCAACTCTTCTCTCAAGAATGAAGCTCAAATCAAGAATGAGAGAGGAGGGAGGCTTGCTTGCTTGCTCAAAGATGTTAGGAGTGATTCAATGACCAAGAGAGAGAGCAAGTGACAGCCATGGGGGTATATATAGGCCACACCACGAAATGTGGTGGAAAGGGTGAAAAACACACTTTCTGCGGCCTGACCGGACGCACTGACCGGACTCACCAGTGAGTCCGGTCGGTGGGTCCGGTCACAACCGACAAGCCGAACCGACCCGCTGACCCCCTCGCCTTCGATGCGTCCGGTCACAAGATCCGATCGATCGCGTCCGGCCAAGACCGGATGCTTCGGCCGCGCGTCCGGCCACCCGTCGACGCCCGAGCACGGAAACATGCTCTCGCCAGACGCACCCACCGGAAAGCGTCCGGCCATATTGCGTCGCGTCCGGCCGCACTTCCGGCCGGTCGCGTCCGGCCACGCCGAGCCGCGAAAATCCGTCGTTTCGTCGTCGTTCCTTCGCGCTTTTGCTCCAAACCGACTTCCGCCACTTGAATCTTGTTGCCGACACATCGAAGAACACCTCGACACCATGTGTTAGCATTTTCAAAATCATTTCCACCAAGGACGGAGTTAGCACTTTAGGTTAGAATGCATGCATATGAGACTTGAACCTAAAGGCACATGAGGATCGATATGTACGAAAGTTTTCCCCTCTTTATAGTACGGCTTATCGATCATATAATCACCCACACCCTCTATGGTGTCTTGGGTGTGAAATCAAAAGCCCTATGGTTATACCTTTGCCTTGGGACCTTTGATCTCCAAACTCCACCGAGTTGCATGCTTGATCACCTTTTGGATCACCTCGATCCATTCTCGATGATCACCAACTCCGGCACGACCAATCTCCAATCTAATTAAACACTTAGCATCGAGAGATTAGTCCTTAGGTGTCACTAATTAGCCAAAACCAAACTAGAGATCTTCACCGCTGCGGAGCCTCCGGCCACATGGAGCGTCGGTGCCTGGTCATCCCGGCCACCCCGTGCCCCCACGCCGCACCCGCACGCTCGTCGCCCCACCATTCCCTCCCCCCGCTCGCCCCTTCCCACTCACTCCGCGATCGGCACGCCCGCACTCCGCCCACCGCCTCCTCCTCCTCGGCCACGCCGCGCGCGGCGACGCCGCCGCCGCCCGCTGCCGCCGCCCCGCAGCCGCTGCGAGCCCCAAACGATACGCGCCTGGGCGACTCCGCCTCCGTTTCGAGGCGGCCGAGAGTTCCCACGGGGCGGCTACGCCCATCCGGGCGTTCTCCCGCCTCGGAGGACTGCCGGGGCTCTGCCGAGGTGCACCGCTCCGGCCCCCCACGCGCCGGTGCTGGTCCCGGACGCTTGGGACTACGGGGGAGGGACCGCGCCGCCGCCGCCTTCTTCCCCCCCGCCACCCCGGCCATCCGTCGCGGGAGCATGGACGACATCGACGAGGCCACTCCCCGCGCGTGGGGGGCACGGTCTCCGTGGGGTGCCCAACTCGTAGCGAGGAGGAGGTCGACTCGACGGCTCTCCGTTCCGACGGGGTTGCCTCCCAGCAGTCGGCGGATGGTGCCCCTCCCGCTCCACCCGTGCTTTGGATGCCTCCCGGCGACATGGGGCGGGCAGCGAGGATGGCGTGGCACGTCTTCCTCAATGAGGATGCCCCCACCTTCTCGCCCCGCGCCGTTTATCCGCTCGGCCATCTTTTTTTCGTGGCGAGCCGGGTGCACTACCGCATGTTCCCCCTCGTCGCGGGGCACGCTCTCCTAGCGGTTTGACTCGCGGAAGACCGCGACACGGTGGTGGTCGCGCCCGCCCCATCCTTCACGATGGGGGCGCATCTCCATGGAGCGGGCGGAGGACGCTTGCGGTACCGCTTCCCCATTCGCCTACCGTGGCTTGCGGCGGTCTCCTCTCGCCGACTTCCCACCCGAGCACCACTCGAAGCGGGGGATCAAGGCGGCTTTCGCGGCGCCGGGTCCGGGTCGTGGAGATCGACCGGACAACCCGGGCGACGACCCCGACTACTCTCAGAAGCGGGTTGTCGTTGCCGGGGAGACGACCGCCAAGCCGCGCGATGACGCGTCTACTTGGGCAACTCCGACGGCGACGCGGTGGCCCTCGGCGGCAAAGCCTTCACGGTGGAAACCCCGAAGATCCGGCGCCGGCGGAACAATCGGATGAGTCGGGGCACCGTCTACGCCCCGTCTTCCCGCGCCCGCCTCCTCCGCCCGGCCCAACGGATGGGCCTTCGCCCCCTACCGAGCCTCCTCGGCTCGCCGGGTCCCGGGCCCCGGGGTCCTTCGCCCCCGTGCGCCACACCGGGCCGACTCCCGCCTTCCGGTTTCGGGGATGGCCTTCGAGCCGCCGCAGGTCGCCAGTCCCTCGCGTTCGCTCGTCTCCCGCTCGTGTGCTCACTCCACCTACTCCGTTTGCTTTCCGCCGGCCCCGGGCCACCGGCATCCCGCCTTGCCGTGGCACTCAGGGGAGGAGGTTTCCTCACCCCCCCCGCCGCCACCCTCCCGGGCCTCTCTAGGCACCGGCCGCCACCACCCCCGCCACCACCATCTCCCCGCCGCCACCGTGCCCCTCGGGCCGCCCCGTGGGCGCCGCCCGGCCGCCGGCCCCGGCGCTCTAGCTCCCGGCTCGCGGCGAAGGAGCCCGCCGCCTTCGTGTCGGGCCACGGACATCGCGATGCAAACGCAAGGCGGTGCGTGAGAGCTGGCTGCTTGCTCGGACAACCTCCGCAAGCATGTCAAGGAGAGGAAGCCGCTGAAGAAGAAGAATAAGCCGGGCCCTGGACCTGAGCCGCCCGGCCGTGGCTGCTGGGCGCTCCCGCTCAACCGCCAGCGGTGGCGGTGTCTCGCCGCCTCGGTGCGCCCATGAAGATCGCCGGGCGGCAGGTCGGCAGCAATAGCCCACGCCGCTGCCTGCGTGTTCCACAAGCGCTCCCCGTCATCATTCGTAGTCGTGGTAGTTTAGCGCCCGTCGGTTGTGCGTGTCGGTTTACACGTAGCCCGCGCGGTCTCATGGGTTAGTGGCTACCCTTGTGCTAGTGCGTTGTGTGTTGTGCGCTCCTCGCCGTCCGACGACGAGGAGCCCGGGCCTGCGTGCCCCCTGTTCGATGTCTATGTCTCGTGTTGTTCTCGCCTTTGCACCGCTCTCGCGCAGATCCGGCTGATGGTTGTTACCGTTCCCCCATGAATCAAAAGCGCTTCGAGTACGTTGTTCTTTCCTGGAACGTTAGAGGTTTAGGGCAGACCGGCAAATGCGATCTCGTTCGTGACGCGGTCGTCAAAGTTAACCCTAACATCGCTTGCTTCCGTGAATCGAAGCTCTCTCACCTTGATGCGCAGAAGGGAGATCCTTTCTCCCCCAACCTCTCTCGACTTCGCTTACTCCGCGATCGTCCCGGGGGATCGTGGACGGCCTGAACCCGTCGGTGGTCCGCGCTGGTGCGCCGGTTCGGGGGCGTTACACGCTCACCATCCCTTTTAGCTCGATGACCTCTAACTACGCCTTCTCGGTCACCAATGTTTATGCCCCCGCGGATCATAGTGAAACGGATTCCTTCCTCTCGATCCGGCGGCCATTGAGGTGGACGATGACGTGCCCCTCGTTACTTGTTGGCGACTTTAACATCACCCGAGACGCGAGCGAAAAAGAACACCCCGGCTTTAACAGTGCTGTTGCTTCCCGCTTTAACGACACCATCGACTCCCTCGCTATCATGGAGCTTCCCCTCCTGGATCGGTTGTACACCTGGAGTAACAAACGTGAGCAACCCACCCTCGCCCGGCTAAACCGGGCTCTCCACAACATCGCGTTTGGCTCCTCCTTCCCCCACGCCTCTCTCACCTCGAGGGTTGGCGTCACTTCCGACCACATACCCCTTGTGGTCGCCGCTCCCACCACAATCCCCAAACCTGCTTCCTTCCACTTTGAAAACGCTTGGCTCAAAGATCACACCTTCCTCCCTTGTGTGGTCGCGGCCCGGGGCGCGGGTACCGCCCACACCGGTGACACACGGGCACTCTCGTGGCTCGCGGCAAGGCTCTCCATCGCGCGGCGCGGGTCCTCGCACGTAAGCGTCGTTCCCCTCCTATGCTTTCCATAACTGTTTTTCATTGTGCTACTAATGGATCTCTATGAGGAGCACCGGCCGCCTCTCGGGGAGAATTTACTTTGAGAAAAGCATGCCGAGAGCGGGCTGCCCAAATCATTCAAAAAGGGCGGCGTGGTGGAAACAAAGGGGCAAGTGCGGGGCTCAAAGTGGGGATGCCAACACCCGGTACTTCCATGTTCGGGCGTCCGGGCGGCTCCGACACAACCGAATTCGGATGCTTTAGGTTGATGGGCAGCAAATTGTTTGCCCATGGAGACAAAGTTGCGCCCACCACTTCCTACTACCACGTAGATCCCGGGAGGTGCACCGGGGTGTCGAGCGCTTTGGACTTGGATGCTTTATACCACGACATGGCGTCTCGCCATCGCCGAAGCCCTCACGGCCCCGTTCTGCGGGGCGGTGACATTGGCGGCGCTCAAGGCTGCGCGTGGCGCGCGGTGATGGCGAACATTCTCGGCGTTCTGAACGCCTTCCATGCTTTGAGAACGTTGACACGCAGCCGGATCAACCCGGCGCACATCGCCTCATCCCCAAGGCCCCGAGGGCCACGACGTTGAACTCCTTCAGGCCAGTCTCGCTACAGAATTGCCCCATCAAGATACTCACCAAGGTGCTCACAGCAAGACTGCAGTCATAGATAGCAAAACTGATTGACGTCGATCAAACCGGGTTCTTGAGGGGGAGATCAATCTCGGAAAACTTTGTCTACGCGACCGAGCCGGGTCCATCTTTGCTACAAACGCAAAGCCCCCACAATTGTTCTTAAGCTGGATTTTGCCAAGGCTTTTGACTCGGTGGATTGGTCGCATGATGAAGATTCTCAAAGTCGGGGGCTTTCCGCACGGATGGTCTGCGATGGATGCAGGGACCTCCTCGAGTCCTCTCGCTCTCATGGTGCTAGTGAACGGATGCCCAGGGGCCTTGGATCACTTGCAAACGTGGGCTTCGACAGGGAGACCCGCTGTCCCCCTACCTGTTCCTGTTGGTGGCTGATGTGCTTCAGGTCATGATCAAGAAATCGGCTCCCCCTGTGCGGCACCCCCTGGAAGATGCTCCCCGCCCCGTCTTGCAGTATGCGGACAATACACTCATCCTGTTGCGAGCCTCGGAGGAAGATGTGACGCGCCTGAAGACTTGCCTGGATCAGTTCGCGGACACCACGGGCCTGAAGATCAACTACCATAAAAGCACAGTGGTGCCTATGCATGCCGACGAACGAGTGGTGGCCAATGTGATTGATATACTTTGCAATGCAAACGAGACACCTTCCCCCAGACGCGTATTTGGGGCTACCGCTGTCAAACACTAAACCGAGATTGTCTGCGTTCGCCCCATTGATCGCCAAAGTTGACGAGATATCCGGCGGGATGGAAAGCGTGTCTTTGCTAAGCCCGGGCCGGGCGTGTTGTAGGCCGATCAATGCCGTCCCGGATGGTCTCCCCACGTATGCAATGGCCGCCCCACTGTTCCCGATCGGCATCCGGGTGCACCGGACGCCGCGGGCGCCGCTCCTTCTTGTGGGCGTGGCTCGGACAAGGTCTCTCGGGGCACGTTGTCTAGTGGCGTGGGAGAAAGCCCGTGCGTAGAAGGAAGATGGAGGGTCGGGATCGCACAACCGGAAGTACAAAATGCGTGTCTACTCCTGAAACTTCGCACCGGCTACACAACCCGAGGAGTCATCGTGGGCGTTGTGGGCACGGCAAATGATTTGCTTGGCCGATCTGTCCGGGGGATGTCGAAGGGGCGCACCGGGATGCTTTACGCGGACTCCTACCGCATACCGGAGTATCTCTCGAAAGTGGAAGTGGGCGACGGGCATCCACATCCTTCCGGCATGATCGATGGGCGTCCGATCACCACAGCAGAAAGCGCTTGTTGACGGTAACCAACGACATATTTTTCCCCTCGTCAACTTACTACCATAAAGGGAGTAAAATTAAACCTTTTATACTCATATACATTTATCACTAATAAATTCCACTTGTAGTGTCTTGTATTTTATTTTGCAGATTTATAATAAAAGCAAGTGGAAAATCGACCAAAGTACGCCTTTTCGGATAGCGCATTATTGCAAAATCCAAGCCCAAGAGCAAATCGACCCAAAACATCAAATCTAGGCCGAGCACAGCCCGCCCCACAACTTCGGGCGAAAGACGACACCCCACCGAGACCCGGGCCAGGCCGAGCCTGTGGGGTGCGCGCACCACCTGGTGCGGCCGCACCCTCCCTGAGGCGGTTTCGGCCCAGCCTCGGGGAGGCGGTTCGTGCACTTTCCAAACGGGGTTTCCCGCCCTGCATTGGTCGGTTTACGCATACAAGGAAGGTTTACCAGGTCGGTTTTGATGTAAATTAGCACTTAGGCCCCTCCTCCAAGTGTATAAGTAGGCCCCCTCTCTCCCTCTCTCAAAGACACACCATTTGGAGCCTCCTCACTTTCTACTCTTCTTCTCCTCTCCTCTCTACTCCTCCACTTCTCTAGTTCTTTTAGTCTTTAGTAGTATTTGGAGCAAGGCTAAGCTTCATTGGAGAGCTTGTACTTGGGAGAAGGAATATTCGGTATGAATACATTTATGGTTTATCCTCAAGTCTTGATCTCATATGCTTGTGCAATAGAGCTAGAGTATTTACATGTTATATTCTTGACATGTTGTTCTCGACACAATCATGATAGAAGAACTAGACTATAGTTCCTATGTCGTGGTTAGTCGTATAGAACTTAGGGCCTAACCATTCGTGCCATGTATTTGAGTAGAGTAAGAGTTGTGCTGAGGTGGCAGTTCGTTGTGCCCTTCGGGGTTTGCTCGTGTTCTATTCCGTCCATCCGTAGGGTGGGGGCCATGGGGGACATGAGTAGTGTCCTAGTATGCGGACGTGGTGTCCGGATGCCAGGTATCCTTCGAATATGAGTGCATGCCACGGTTGAGGGGGTAGGCGGCTTGGTCGTGACAAGCCTTGTCCGTCCCTTGAAATCCCCCCACGTTCGTGTGTGCTGTAGGAGTTCGTAAATGCCTTCCTTCAGGGCGGATGCTCCGGGAGGTCTCCCATCCATCTCACTCTCGACCTAAAACTCTAGTCATCTATGTTTGCATGATTATTAATCGGTTCTTTGCACACTACTTTAGAATGCCTGCTCCACTTAGGAATATTCTTTATTCTTTATTTTCCTTTTATCCTTGAGGTTGGCCCAAGTGTGTGTCACACTATCTTAAAATATCATTACTTACCCCTGTATTGAGTATTGGTCAACTGCATAGACATGTCGTCTTGTTCATGCCCCTGCTAGAGTCCTACACCATGCCTTCCTTTGGGAAAATATAAATAACGATACCCCCGAATATCTCCAGTGAAATGCTACAACGGTATTTCCGTGCGCTTGCGGACTTGTTCGTAAATGCTACAGAATGCCACCCGACATCCCGTGGCGATGGTAGCCGGAATGTAACAATTCCGGCCCCGGTCGTTGTGGGAAGTCAACCCGTGGTTTCCAAAGCTCTTGCCTTTTTGGCACTTGCGCTTAGGAAAACGCAACCAGTTCCCCGCGCTCCATAGTCACTTTGATGGGAAGAAAGAGGCGTCCGCGGACGTCATGGCAAATGGTCTCCCCTATATGCCGCAACCACGGTTGACAACACGGGCGGCCGTTGAACTGCAGGAGCTCATGAATCTGCTTGCGACGTTCACCCCGGCCAACACCGACGACGTCCGGGTGTGTGGCATGACCAAGACCGGGCGCAGCTTTGCCCGCGGGATCGATCTACAAAGCCTCTCGCCGAGGAGACCACAAGACCCCCTTCTTCTCCTTCGTATGGAACAATTTTGCACCACCCCATGTGAAGTTCTTTGCCCGGCTCCCGGTTCAAAACCGAATTCAGTGCAAGGCCAACCTCATCAAGAAGAACATACTTGACTCGATCTCTGTGACCTTTGCAATGGAAGCGGCGAGGATGCGGATCACATCATCTCCGGGTGTGGGTTCGCCAAAAAGCTTCGGAGCCGGATCGGATGGGACCCTAACGCATAGCCACGGTGGAGCATCTCTGGGCCACAACGCCACCTCCCCGGGACGCCGGCGGCGGCGCAATCCAATCCTCGTCCCCGCTCCTCTCGCTGGAACTTTGGAAGCACCGCCACGATGTTGTCTTCAGGGCATCTTCCCCGGCGTCGACCGTCTCATGGCAGCCCGCAAGAGCTCGGCAAGCCTCTCGGGCGTGTCGCATCCCGCGTCGAGCGTCGTCGATGTGCGTGAGTTCTGGAGTGCTCTAACTTTGATGTAAAACCTCTCATTCTCTCCCAGGTACTTGTTTCTTCTTTAGCTCAATGGAGCTTGTAACCGGCAAACACTTAAGGGCCCCCGTGAGCCCTGCCCACCCCCGGAGCCAGCCTCTCCCCTGGAATCTGTGGCTAATGAAAAGGTGGGACTCTTTGTCCCCCGAATTCCTCAAAAAACTTCGCCGACACGCCGGGGTCATCCCGGCGGTCGTCGTCGTCTCCTCCCCTGGCCGCCACCTTCAGCTCACCCCCTCCCTCCCCATGGCCACTCTTCAGCCGCCCCCTCCCTTCCCATCTCCCCGTCGTAGAGCAGATGCAACGGCAGGGCAGCGACCCCCGGCACTAGGGTTTCAGTGCGCTAGGGTTCCCGGCGGCGCGCCCTCGGCGGTGGTCGGTGGAGGCTCGCTGCGGTAAGTGGGATCCCTAGCGACGTGTCCCTTCCTATCTCCCCATCTTCCTCAACCTAGAACACCCACCATGGAAGAGCCAAGGTATTTCCCCAACTCCCCAATTCATGAGAGTGTGTTTCATTGCAATCGAAAATAGCGAGAGATTAGTATATCTGTTAACTTGTTTATTTCCTGTTGTGATTTGTAGGCTAAATCATGATAAATTGGAACTTGTTGTTAGAGTTCGCTCAATGGTCCAAAAACATGGTGGCAAGGTGTCGGCGTTTCGAGGAACGGTGGGTGCCTCGGGTGCCGGCAATAAAGAATTTATAAGCCGTGTGCCTCCTCCCCTCGATGGCGTAGCGCAAGATGGACACGGGGACGCAGCGGTTTATCCCGGTTCAGGCCAACGGGGCCCTACGTCCCAGCGGGGGGTGTGTCCCCGCTCGTGTTACCTCGCCAAAGGTGAGCCTGCAAATGGGGGTTACAGCGGCCGCGGGGAGAGGCGCGGGTCTCAAGCCCCACGATCGTGGTTATGGTGGTGGTGGTGTGCAGTTTCCTCCGTGTGAACTGGAGTTGAGCGGGCTCGAATCGAATCCTCTCTAATGAGGCATTACTCCCCCCTTTTATAGGAGAAGGAGAGAGATAATGTTTACACCGGTGGACACCTAGGTGGCTAATTCCCGAGGCCGCACCGTTGCATGTCGCCGCCGAGGGGTCGGCGGGCTTGGATGTCGCTGACGAAGACACGCGCGTCCGATCCGATGGTGGACGTGCCGCCCTTCCTCGCGCGCGGCCCCGACGGTCCCGTGAGGCGTCCCTCACAATCCACATGGCGAGGGCCGGTCCCGCAGGTCGCCGGCTATGCGTGTCGTGCCCGAGGGTCCGCCCATCGCGGCGTTTGACGGTGCTCGGGAAATGCACGGTGTCATCTTGGTTTCCGTGCCGTGGCGTAACATGTCACCGGGTTCAGCCTTTGCGTCCCATCGCTGGATTGGGAGACGATTCGCGCTTCGATTTGATCAGGCGTGTCGATGGCACCGCGCCGCCGCCGGCGACCGCATTGAATGCGGCGGTTTCCCTTCCTCCGACGGAACCTCCCACGCCCGAAGGTCGGCGACCCTAGACGGGCTAGTTGGGCTGCCTCACCCGAGGATGGAGAGCTGGTCACCCTGGCGAGGCGGAGTTTTTGCGCCCGAGGGTGGTGAGCTAGGCCACCCTGGACGGCGAGATTTCCCGGGTCGGTGAGCTAGGCCAGCCTCGGACGAAACGAGATGCGTGGTCGAAGTCCGAGCCATGGTTTGGCTGCCGTCGACGTGGAACGTCATGGTTCGTTGTTTTGCGCAGGTCCTTGACCTTGTCCTTCGTGAGCGTAATAAGCTCTTTGGCGTTGTGGTGATTCCATTTGGGCCGCTTTGTGGGCCGTCGCCAGAGGCCATCCGTAGGCCGATTCCGCCGCCGTCGTGTGAGCGTCGTGGCTCCATGGCTCTGTCCATCGTCCGTCGGGCCGTCCCTCTCCGTGCGGGATGATAGCGGGCTAGGTTTTACCGGGCCTTGGCAGCCGGGCAGATTCTCACGGTTTGGAGAATGTCTCGGGGCCCAATATTTAGGTCCCCGACACAAGGTAAAACTTTCCCAGCTAAGGTTACCTCTAAAAGGTTTGGGTTGTTGCAGCCCGATTGATTTCGTTCGCAGCATTTCAGAACTACAAGTGGTTCAAGAAGTGAAACAATGAGACACTGAGATAGGCAACTTCCGGAAGGCTTGCTACTTTGTTGAGTTTCAATGCTTGATATGTGGCTCAATATTAGTTCCCTAAAAACTCAGCACTAGTTCCTACTTTTGTATGATATGTTATTTAGACCTATATGTTAGTGTTTGGCATGTTAATTTGGACCTCTATGTTAGCATGTAACATGGTACTATGATGGCAAAATATATGGGTCTATATGTTTAGATTATTTTGTTGTGTGATATTGAATTCTAATTATATGGATTATGGGTTGAAATGCTGTCAAAATTTACTAAAAATCTATACACAAAATGTCAAAGCACTGATATAGAAAAAGGGGTAAAGACACAAACCTTAGAAAAAGTAAGGGTAAAAACGGATGAGTAAAGTAGTTATTTTTAACAATGTTATGTGTACATAACGAAACAGGATAGGCTCTCCCTTTGTTAAAACAGGGTAGAAAAAGAAAAGAACTGCGTAATACTACGGCCATGGCTATTGGTGGGTTTCTTTAATTTGCCTTGCACGGCTTACCCATATCAGAACTATATAAAAAAATAAATTTATGCCCTTTGTAGAAAAAAAAAAAAAATGTCAATTTCTTCAAAAAAGGAAAAAATGTCAAGACACCAAGCTTTGTCGTTTTCACCAAAATCAAAAACCACAGATTGAAGGGTCAACAATTCAACGTCAACTGGCTAGACTTTTGGTATTTCACGTAGAATAAAACGGAGCTAGTCAGCTAGCTTAAGCTGTTCTTTGGGTTTGATTATTCTCATTTGAAGCTATCTTCAACAGCGAAGTAGAACTGTGTAGTACGGATCAACCGTTGCTGTTACGCAAACAGTGCCCGCTCTACAACATAGGAATTTACGCGATATGAAGAGTCAACATCCACCGCAAAACTTACCATGATCGTTCACACTCGCTGGCATATCTTTTGATTTTATATACGTTGTCACGTGCCGGGAGATAGGGCTCAGGGACGATAGGCCCATGAGGGGTAGGCAGCGCACCACAAAGGGGCGCGCGCCGCCACCTCCTCCCCTTCGCGGCTTTTTCGGGTAATTAATGCGAAATAAAGAAAGAGTTTGATTAGGATTATCTTAAAACTTTTTTTTTTTGTGCAAGGGGATATTCCAATCTATAAGGAAGACCTTTATTAGGAAAATAAATCGGATTGCTTGTAAAAGGTATTCTAACTCTATAAGGAAACCTTTAGAGAGGTTGCTTGGTTTACAAGTCCTATTAGTTGGACTATAAAAACAAGGGGTATGTAATCTCTTAGGTCAACAAGCAATAAAGAAAATCTATTTCCCTTCCTCTCCTCTCCCTCGCCCCCCCCCTCCCCCCCACGTTAAAACCGCTGCCGCCACCACCAGCGCCGCCGCCTCCTACCCAGCACGCTTGGCCACGTGTCACCTCGGAATCGATCCGGTTTGTGACACCGGTATCCGGAGGCCACTACGATCCACCCACCACTATGGACGCCGAGACGAAGAAGATGTCGACCGATCCGGGCGAAACAGTTCTCCACCTTCACCACCTGCCTTGACACGCCGCCCGATTAAGTTATGGTCCTCTCCGGTACCAATCCGGCGGAGGAATGACGGATCAAGCTACTCGGGAGGCCGAGAGCCCGAGATAGAGCTGAAATCGGTCATGGAGAGCTCCGAGCGCGCCTTCATCAAGGCGAACGGAGAAGGGCAAGACGTCAACGCCACAACCGGACATCTAGGCTGATCTAGAGAAGATGATGGCCAACTTCCTCGAGCTGAAGTCGCTGCCGGGGGGGCGCCGGCACCGGCGGCGCATGCGCCTCCCCTTCCCCGACCGTCGACCACTTTCCCGGCCGCACCACGCCCCGCACAAGCTGTCCTTCCCAACGTATGATGGCGGTGGGCGGCTCCACGTTGGGGCAAGCTGGGGCAGCTGCCCCGCCTAAATCCCGCCGGCACCAAAAAATAAAAATAAAAAATAGTCCACAACGGCAAGGCCCAACCCATCGCGCACGCCCTCGTAACGCACGCGACGATCCCGTGCCATGCATCGTCAATTACCACGAGTGAGGAGTCGCCGATCGATCGGCATCGGCCGCACCGCCGCAAAGACGCTCCCGTGTCCCATCCGAAGAGTCCACGATTGTCGATCGATCGGCATCGGCGTCGCAAAGAAGTTCCCGCCCCTACCCACGATCGATCGGCAATTCGCATCGGCGGCAAGACGCGTTCGTCCCATCCACGATCGATCGGCAATTTCGGCATCGACGGCGCGACGCGAACCCTAGCCCTAAGTCTTGGGCTCTTGGCCGATCGGTGGGGGTGGGCGGCGGCGACTCCAGCCCGGGCGGCCTCCGGCAGGCGGCAATGGGCAGCCGGCACTAGCACTAAAGCGGCAGCGGTTCAAGTTCCATGGAGGAGGTCCAGGCGGATGGGATTGGGATGGGCATGGCCGCGGCGGCCGGGTCTGGGCATGGCCGCGGCAGCCGGGGCTCGTGATGGCCGTGGTCGCGAATTGGAGCAGCCCGGCTCAGCTCCAAAGTGGGTGTTGGTCGAGGGCGAGGAGGGAGCGGTAGGCCGGTGCACAAGGGGGCCCATTGGCAAAGAAAAGAAGACACAAAAATGGTAATTTGAGGTTAAATGTATTCTTCAAATTTGAGGTATAATCTCAACTTCGCATTAAAATTGTGTGATTGCAATGTTTTTGATTTTGGTTTAGTCGGTCATTAGAAGTTCGCCCAGTGTTTTTTTCCTGGCTCCGCCATCGTATGATGGCAAGGGCGATCCCCTACCATGGCTCAATCGCCGCGAGCAATTCTTCGAGGGGTCAAGGTACGCCACCACGTAGCAAGTCCGGTATGCATCTTATCATCTCACGGGAGGCGCGCAAGCAGCAGGGTACATGCGCCCGTCCCAGAAAAAAGGCGTTGACAGATTGGACAAGCTTCGCCAAATATGTTAACGAACGCCGGACCAGCTACTCGGCGCAATCCGGCCGGGTGAACTGGCTTCGCTTTGGAAGACCGGCAGCGTCGACGAGTACACGAGCAGTTCTGGCGCCGCACGCCGCGTCGTGTCGGACACCTCGACGACAAGCGGCAAGTCAACATCTACACATTGGGACTCGGGAACCGCCGAAAACAGACGTCGAGCTGTAGGATCCAAGGGACATGGAGACGGCTATGTCACTCGCCGAGCCTACGAGTGCCGCCTCTCCATCCTCTACAACACCGGGCAGGACGACACAAAGAGCGTGGCGGGGGCGACATCGGCAGCAAGCGGCGGCGACATCGACTCCCTTCGCGGCTTCTTCGGTAATTAATGCGGCAATAAAGAAAGAGATTGGTTAGGATTATCTTAGGAATTTTTGTGTGCAAGGGGATATTCTAATCTATAAGGAAGACCCTTATTAAAAAAATAAATAGGATTGCTTGTAAAAGGTATTCCAACTCTATAAGGAAACCTTTAGAGATGTTGCTTGGTTTACAATTCCCATAGTCGCTATAAAAGTAAGGGGTTTGTAATCTCTTAGGTCAACAAGCAATAAAGAAAATCTATTTCCCTTCCTCTCCTCTCCCTCGCGCTGCCCCTTTCTCCCCATGCGTGCCGCCGCCCTGCCCGTCGCCGCCGCCGCCCGACAGGCCGCCCCCCACACGGGCGCGCATGCCACGTGTCACCTCGAATCGATCCGGTTTGTGACCTAGGCTAAAAATGAAAAATGGTACACGATAGCTATTCAACTTAATCTCTATTATGTATATATAAGATAAGATTTGTTCAAAACAAGCTAATTAGTTTGTCCTATATTTAAAAATAGACGGTATCGAAGCACATGTCCATTTTATAGGAATCTTCAAGAGTTTTTCTTAAACTCACATTTTAAATCATTATTTGAAAAATCATTTGAATAAAAATGCTCACTTTATTTGTTTTCATCCTCCAACAACTTCTCTATATTTTGTTGCTATTAAACGCACCAATAGCGGAGTACTAAATTATACTTTTTGTGACTACTTGACAGCCCAAATATTTGACGATATAAGCTTACTTGTTATATCTTGTACTTTGTATGTCTTTTTTTTTATTTCTAAATGACCAATTTTTTCCAAGCGTACTCTGATGTTGACATGATTTTTGACTCGCATTGAAATATTCATAATTTTCTATATGTGAGAAAGGTAGAGGAAAAACCATCGCCATCGGACATGGAAATATTCATAATTTTGACTCTGCATCATCCCCATCAAACATGGGTGAATTGAACTAATCTAAAATTCTCGTAAATTTAAAAACTAGAGTAATGTTTAATCTATTTCAACATAGTGCCTAAACAAGTGTTTCTAGTCTACCACATAAAGTTTTGCAACCAAGTTCCACCCTATTCTATCATGACAATCTTGGAATGTAAATTTTAATGAAAGTAAATGCTCAAAGTCAAAGAGGGTTAGGAACATATCGATACACATTATTAGTAATTCAGTATATACTGCCATAGTACCAGATTTGTCACTGGGAAAATGAAACTTCCGTTAAAGAGAAGCAAATGAAACACTTTCATAAGAATTCTCGTAGAATCAAGAATGAAGTTTTCATTCTGTACAATGGTTTGGCAACAAGAAAGGATGCCAATCTGAGTACGAAATTAATCCGTTAAAGAGAAGCAAATGAAACACTTTCATAAGAATTCTCATAGAATCAAGAATGAAGTTTTCATTCTGTACAATGGTTGGGCAACAAGAAAGGATGCCAATCTGAGTACGAAATTAATTGCCTAAACAACTTATTTTATGTTGAGAATTTACAGTAGAGTAAACAGTAAAGGGAGCATCATATATTGCCGCCAATTGAAACTTTAAACATCTCGTTTTCAATGCTAAAAGAGTTGGACGGCCAGATGTTCAGAATTTTGTTGGAGTAGGATATCTATCCTTGAAAAGTTGTCATACCGAGGACACTTTGATGCAGCCAAACGAAACCGGTCAAACGAAGAAACGGATCCCGGATAGTGACTCCCACCTCCGTGAGAAGAAGTAATTTAAGCTTTATTCTTAGTTAGTATTTTGTGAAAACATTACATTTTTATATTAGTATACTAAAAAAATACATTTCACATGAGAAAGCTAATAACAGTTATTTATTAGTACCATAATAAGTATTACTAATTGTACATAGAAAACAACTAAATTAGGATTGTTTGACTCGTTATTTATACTATACTAGTATAAAATTGTATTCTTTTGTGGACAGAGGGGCTTACAATAATGCATGCAAGTGTTTCGTATCTTCCTTATTTTAGACAGAAGTAAGTCCAGCTTTTATAGAAAGCTCCGAGATCCTGATCTTCAATGTAGCGGTTTCAGAAAATTTTGGGAGAAATGTTCACGCGTCCGTGGCCATGAAAGTACTCCGTATGAAACATCTGCAAGTGCAGAAAGAGAAGTGGATATCATATCCACGGGCCATGCCTCATTGGAAACGTATACGGTGCGGAGTGCAGACAGCCGGATAGTGTCACAGTACATGAATGGTCCGGCAGCTTGGCCTTGGCCGCTGCCTCCCCTTATGCCAGTCTCAACAGAGTTTCACCTCCCTGGTTTTTCAAGATATAAAACTTTGACATGAAATAGACGTCTCCCTCAATGCACAGTTTCATTGCACAGTTTCATAGGCTCAAGGGTCCCACAACCTCTCTCATTGCATGGTTTAATTGCATAGTTGCATGATGAAACTCTATTTGTGTGTCGATGGGGGTTTCACACAGTTTTCAACGCATGTGAAAAAGTGCCCAAAGGTTTCACCATGGTGAAACTCTTTTATTCTCTCTCCTAGGAGTTTCATGCAAAAGTGAAATTTTGCTGATGTGGCGCTGCATTTAATGTGCATGAAACACTTATGAAACTCCCATTGAGACTGGCCTTAGAGTCTCGAGCATACGCATTGTGATCCGTGCTCGCATGCTTTTTGTGATCCGTGCTCGCATACTTTTTAGAGCAATACGAATTGAGAAGTGTGCTAGCACGGATTACAATACGTATCCAAAGTGGTTCACGGTGTGGGAGCATATGCTCTTAGGAGCACGGATTACAATACGTATCCAGTGGTTGATAGTGTGGGAGCATACGCTCCTAGAGCAAATTTAACTTTGCCTTACGGGACGCCGAAGCGCTTGGACTATGACTATCACCTGAAAACGTACATCTGAGTTTCACTAGTACCTAAACACTTTTTGCGTGACGGGCGAAATATATTTTTGGGTGGCGGGCAAGTGTGCCCGCCACCCAAGAAAGGTCACGGAAAATAATTTTTTTAGTGGCGGGCGCAGTGCCCGCCACGGTTAATCAAGCTTGCGTGGCGGGCGAAGTTTCATGTGCCCGCCACGGTAAAGATTTCAAAAAAAAATAAAAAAAACAGAAACCCTAGATAGGCCCGCCGAGCCCATCTAGGGTTAGGGGATCCGCCGAGTGGATCCGCCGCGCCGCCGTCTCCTCCGCCGCATGGATCCGCCCGGCGCCGCCGCCTCCTCGTCACCTCCGCCGCGCCTAGTGAAGAGGACCCGGTTCCGCCTGAGCCATCGCCGAGCCCGCCGGCCCATCCAGCGGGGATGCCGCCGCCGCCGCCGGGAGGGCCACCGCCCCGGATCCGCCCGCCGGGAGGCCCGGCGCGCGCCAGATCCGCCGTCGGGAGGCCCGTGGTGCTCGGATCCGCCGCCGGGAGGGCCGCGGGAGCACCACCGCCCCTCGGATCCGCCGCCGGGAAGGCCACCACCCCCGGATCCGCCGCCGGGAGGCCCGCCGCGCGCCACTTATCCGCCGCCGAGGCCCGTGGGGTGCTCGGATCCGCCGCCGGAGGGCCACCGCCGGATCCGCCGGAGGGGAGGCCGTGGTGCTCACATCCGCCGGCAAGCGCGCCGGATCCGCCGCGCCCGCCCGAATCCACCGCGCCGCCGCGGGAGGTGGACGCCGCGTCGTCGGTGAAGGGAGGGGGCCGCGTCGCCGCCGAGCGCCGCCGCCGTCGGGGATCCCGGAGCGCCCGCCGTGGAGGGGGGCCCGGTCGCCGCGCCATCGGGGAAGGGTGGTCTTTGGGCCGCCGCGAGGAAGGCGAGAGGGAGTGGGAGCGGGAAAGGGAGAGGGAGTGGGAGCGGGGAAGGCGAGGCGGCCGGTGGAGTGTGGGGGAGGGAGTGGACCGGTTGTCCCAAACCCTAACTTTAGTATATATATATGGTGCTGGACATTGGGCCTCATTCGGCTGTTGGGCCTCTCATTTTACGTGGCGAGCCTTTTAAGATGCCCGCCATGGGAAAGATTTTTTGCGTGGCGGGCACCTTAACACGCCCGCCACGCAAAATACGCTATATTTTGCGTGGCGGGCGTGTTAAGGTGCCCGCCACGCAAAAAAATCTTTCCCGCGGCGGGCAAAACACGTCCGCCACATAAAAAAAAAGTATGATGTGGCGGAAGATTTTCCGTGACGAGCAAAAAAAAATGCCCGCCACGGAAAAGATTGTGCCGTTGTTCGCAAAATCAAATCAGTACCAGTGTTTGTGACTATTCTCGGTCGTCATCAGCCATATTCAATTTGCAGCCAGATACACATGAGGCTCTAGGGCACCCTCGATGACTTGAGAAGCTAATAATAATGATTACGACTTACGAGTGATTCTCTCACAGCACCGTTTTACCAGCAAAATGTGTGCATGAGCATGTAGCTGTAGCCTAGAGGTCGACATGACGTGGACACACAGGTGAGAGACTGACGACTGTGGGAAGCCTGAATGCCCGGAACGCAGAATTTGGAGCGTGAGCGGGACCAAACGCGCGCATCGCATCCGACAAGAAATAAGTCAATGCGCTTAGTAGGACGGGATTTGGCGTGCGACGTGGTTCACATGCATTACAGGTGCAGGGTAGTTACACGTAATGTCTACAGGACTCAGGAAGGGGATATATATGTGATGTTTTACGATTATTATTTACACGGGTTCGCTTATGTATTCATCCGAGGGCACCACTCTATCCGACTGGAGCGGGACGTGCTGTGCAGTGCGTTTCGTCCGGCCATTGGCTAATTAAGCGCTAGGGGAGCCGTGGGCGGCATCGCCCGAGCTCGATCGTATCGCGCCTGCATGCGATGCGAACGAGGCGAGGGAACTAAACTAACGAGCTACCAGTTTTCGTCCAACTTTAGGCGCAACTGCTTAAGCGGATCGCCGGATCGGTCTCAAACTCTCTGTTGACGCGAAACCGGGGCTTCACACCAACACATCGGGAGGACATTGGACGCCCACGAAGGTTGCACACAACCTTCAGCGTGGCAGCCCAAACCGATCTAGGGATCGGTAGGAGCGCGTAGAGCTCGGTGGACGGCCGAGAGAACCTCCAAACGCACCTCCGGGAAGACCGTCGGGAGGACGCACGCAAAAAGGGGTGCTCTAGGACTAGCGTGGCCACCTAGAACGCCGACGAAGAACGCGGAGTTCGCCGCCGAACAAAGAACGTGGGGGTTGAAGGAAGAAGATGACCTACAAACGGGACAGAGATAGATTGGTTGTCGATTGGATGTAGATGGGATCAAATCGGCCATGAACTTTTATTATATAGAGGAGGGTGGTCTTATCCTTTTAGGAAAACGTCCAAAACGTTCCCAAACATCGGGACTCTCAAAAAACCAACCCGAAATAAAATCGGTTCGAATTAGGAAAATCTCGGGCGCAGATCGCGAACAGCGCCGGACGCCCGAAATAGAAGCGTCGGGCGCCGACGCGCGGCGCGGCGCGGACGCGGTCCAATAAGCCATGCAAACGGACCCTATTTTTAAAACAGCGCCGGGCGCCGCGCCGACGCCGCCAGCGCCGCCCCGGACGCCGTCCGTCCGAGAGCCATGCAATCGGACCCTATTTTTGAACTGCGCCGGACGCCGCCGGACGCATAGCGCGCGACGCGCCAGGCATGGCGCCGGACGCGCCAGAGCGGCGCCGACACGGTCCGTAAAGCTCGCATTCTGGCCGCGCATGCGACTGGCGCCGGGCGCGCCCGGCGGTCATGCGCCGGACGCGACTCCAGCAATCCCAGCGTCCGGCGCATGTGATTTTTCTCCTCCGCAGAATTTTTAGGACATCTTTTGACGCCTTTTTTTTAGACCCTATTTTTAGGACATCTTTTGACACCTTTTCTTCTCATAAAATAGCGTGGTCCATGTATGAACACTTATTTTATACTTTGCTCATTCCAAATTTAGCATAGAGCTAATTTGGGTGTCAACACTCTCAGCACGCGTGGTTTCTGCCTGTGTTCGCGTTGCGACTCGCAAGCTGGGAGGGACGCCCCGGGGCTCCAATGATCGTCCCGTCCCGTGCTTGCGGTTGCGGGAAGACCACGCGCGTGCGTCCTGCAAGCCACGGCGCGAATCGCCACGCCGCCCGGCCAGCTTGCTGCCTGAATGGAACGCGCCGCCGAGCTATTGCGATCGACTGTCTGCCCTGCGTATCTGATGATAAACAGGAGTCCAGGGTTCAGAGACGAATCGATCGTGGCCGTGGAACCTGTCAATCCGAACAGTGCCTATGCCTGGCCTGCTTTGAGGCTTAATTTGTTGACCACCCAAATATATCCTTCGTGCACGCTATAGAAAGAAAAGGCAAAGGGAAATAGATAAGTAATAATTTATGATGCGAGTGGACAAGCCATAGTGCTAATATCTCAGTGTAGTGTGTACAGTACACATCGGTCGACATGCATGATTCGAGAGTTCGGCATCGATCGTATATCTCCGCATGTCGCATCAACTTGGTGAACCTACCCATATATTTCGGATCTTTATTTGTTATATACGATGATCATCGGTCGATCGTTCCAACTTTCTGAGGCCGTGTCTGCTTCAAAACAAAAGGCAGTGTGTGTATACTTTTTCCGTCCCTAGGTGAGAGTCTGTTTGATTCCCAAAAGGATCAGGGACTTTAGTCCCTAGTCCCTAGTCCATAAAACCAATATAGCCTAATTATATTATTATTAATATACATAAACAAGTTTAACTTGATTTGTGCAACATTTATATCTTAGATTTATTAAAAAAACTAGAATCAAAGATTGTCTTTTCAAAGCTATTAATTATATACCATATAAATATTTATATTTTAATATATATTTAATCAAATTTACTTCTTAGGATGCGCAAAACGATATATATTTAGGGATGGAGGGAGCAGGTTACGTATGAACAGACTTTAAGGTCAAACTGCAAATTAAAGGAGCATCGTGTCTTTGTGCATTATTGTCAGTGCAGTACAGCGTAGTACAAAGTTGCGTACGTAGCGATGCAAAAATGTCTGACGTCCTCCTTGTCCGTTCACATGTATCTACAACTGAAATAGCTTCACCTACGCTTCCAAACAGCAACAGCTTAACTGATCGATTTGCAATTACATCATTTTGGCCGTCGCCGTCGGAAGCATCATCCAGTTCCGGGCCGGAGGATGTAGTCGGAACTTAGGAGGAGTTCAACTTCCATATGTATGAATTATATACGTACATCATACATGGTCAAATGTACTACACATTAGACATACAGTACGTATTTTAATTGCTTTTATTATTCAAATCATTTGAACAATTTCTATCAGACAGGTTATGTCGTTAATACGCACACTCCAGAAATACCAAGGCTGACAGGCCACCAGCTCTGTTGCGTGTGTATGCATGTCTTCTTCCTGCAAGTACCTCCCAAATACTGAATCAGTACAACTGAACATTTTATTTATTTATTTATTGACAAGAGAGCATTTTATTTTATTATTTGGGATGTAGATACCGACGCATGCGTTAATTTTGTCGTACCTGCTGCGACAAGGTCTTTTTTGTTGCTACGATCGAGTTCATCAATCGAAACCAGACCAGGACTGGCCTGTTCTGACGATCAGGCGTACAACGAGGTTAGCTAGAACGTCAATCAGGAGGTATAGGTAGGGGGACCTGAACGAAACTTACCAAGGATACTTCAGTTAAAGCCAGCTTCTGATTCGTGACCCTGACCTCTGCAACTGTGCAAAGGTTTATGAGCAGACAGTGACCAAAGGCAGCTATGGCGTCCCTAAATAGGCGCATGACGAATTCCCCTATAGGTGCCAAATCAATTGGAAGCATGTCAAGGGTTAGGTGTGAGAAGGTAAAACAGCAACAGGGTACTAGTCGAGTATTGGTTACCCCAACTCAAAGACTTGAGAGCTTTTATGTGGTTGTGGTTTCGAAAGGGACTGGTGGTTCAGAGTTCAGACCATATATACGACTGGATCAGTGCACACCATGACTATGCAGCAAAGTCCATAGTCATCGCTTATAAATTACAGTGACAGTAAACTTGGAACGACTTTTTGCTTGATGACCGCTGCTATATTTTTTTAACTAGGCGTGCTCTCGGTCTTTACCGCTGTTGTCAGATTTGCTATAGGAATGAGGTCCAATTGGTACTTCTTCTTTCTTTTGAATTGTGATTTGAAAATATGGGGCTTGTGATCTGAAGTTTTGGAATGGGGCTTAGCAATCAACTGGACTAGAGTAGTAAATTAGGTGTATTGTCGCCAAAATAGTGGTATTCAAATAGTTGCCATGACATGCCTAACAGTATAGTTATTGACCATTGAAGTAGTAGTTAAATATTTGATTAGTTGCTTATGTTGACTTGATAACACGAGTAGGTAGATTGTTTTTCCCCACCTGTTTGATTACATTGACTTAATATTGATCATTAGCTATGAAAGTAGGTTAACAATATAGAAACGAGATATGATCTTAGGCCCCTATGGTAGGGCTCCTCGTATAATTGCTTCAACTCCTTCTGGACTGGATTGTTCTTCATCATCCTATATGTACTAGCTAGCGAAAAGGCGCCACTTTTTTTTTTTTTTTTTTTTGGGAAACAGACAGAGCCGACCTATGGGTTTTTACCACCGATTGTGATTAGGGTCGCGTCACACATATTAGATCAAGAGGATACCACACGAGACATATATATGTATTTATACTGGTTTAGATGGGAGCGTCAGCCGTGTTGTGCTCGGCCGTTCGGCTGGTGAACCGACTAGGCCTTGCCTGCCGAACGGCTGGGCTGACCTGCCTAGCCAAAATCAGCCCAGCCAAGCCTGAACAAGGTCGGGTCTCCTAAGTCTAGTGTATGATAGATTTTGTATCGCTTGCTCGCCATATGATGAGCTCCATTGCTTAGGTTCTAAGGGATGAGATAGGTACCAATCAAGGCCCCACCATATACACTAGAAGGGGTAGGATTCTAGGAAGTTCCTTTCTTGATTTGCTAGTTATCGTCGGTGAATTCTCACCATCGACCATGTTTCAAAAAAAAAATCTCACCTTCGACCAATTGGCCCGGTGTACTCCTCTATAGGGGCAGTGGTGGTTTTTCCACGGTGATGTCATCCATGGGTTGTGTACTCAATTGTAGCCCATGAGTTCTTTATGAGTGAGCTTGCAACAGTCCTTATGCTATCTTGACATGAACCGGATGCTTTTCAGCGTCTTCATGCATTTTAAACAAATGACATTAAGTGAAGGCCAACCATGTAAAAACCCTTAGCAGCAACTCAAGTAAATATTAGGTATGAAGTGAATAGTCTCTGGGCAAATCCATAATTGGTTTAAGATGGTGCGCCCTTATGTTCATCAAATGTGCACATTACCTCACTATGTTTGAAGTGTGTATATAAGTCCACAGCAAGTATCTAGAATGGAGGAAGTAGTTGTTACAGGTGTCACCACTCCGTGAACTAACCATTCTCTTTTTCTTATATAAGCTCGATTATAGTGGGTTATTATCAGCCCTTCCGCTCAAAAAAAAAAAAAAAAAAAAAAAAAAATCAATTCCGCTAAAAGAAGATTATCAGCTCAGGTTCACATTTACCTGGTACGAGCAATCCGAATCAGATATAATATATAAGCCTGAGTTTGTTTTTGAAGTAATAAAAAAGTTATTGGATTACAAACGCGCATGCGCGTTATTTATCCTATAGAATTCCAAATACAATAGTAGAGGATATGCTTGAATATGCACACTGCAATCGAATACTGAAGAAAGTCTAACTTTTTTTTCTTCAACTACTCCAAAAAGTTCTCACACTAATTTGTTTATAAGCATTAGCAGCTTAAGACTATCCTTAGCTCCTACACGTGTAAGATCACCAGTCCTACTAACTCCAAAATGAGGGCATGTCCTGATTAGCACCAGTCCCTGTAGGCCCTCGCTGAGTAATCTGAGCCACGAACGCCTTCATTCTCCCTCAATCCACACTCCATAGGGCGGTTGCTTTCCTGAGACAGGGGTTTGGTAAGCGCAATTAGTCTCAAAGGTAAGATAGGTAGGGGACGGACACCGCTGTCTGCTTGGCTTGTCACCTTACCTGTCGTCTAACGCCTGCACTGCGTCTCCCCTGTCTTCGTCTCCGCCTGCACTGCGCATATATACCCCCATGCTGCCCCTTGCCAAGCCGTGCTCTGCATCATCATATCCAACCAGAACCCGGGAGCGGTGACAAGCCGACAGCTTAGGCGAACCAAGAACACGCAGGGAGAGGCAAGGCATGGGGCGAGGGCGAGCGCCGTGCTGCGCCAAGGTGGGGCTCAACAGGGGCTCCTGGACGCCGCAGGAGGACATGCGCCTCATCGCCTACATCCATAAGCACGGCCACGCCAACTGGCGCGCGCTGCCCAAGCAAGCAGGTACGTAGGCTGGTTGATGGACATGGCAAATCAAATGTGAGCTGCTGGAAGCAGAGGAGGAGAGATGTCCAGTCACTTCGTGGCGTTTGCTGATCCTGTCGCCGATGTCTTTTGTTTTGTCTGGATGGATATAGGTTTGCTGCGGTGTGGGAAGAGCTGCAGGCTGCGGTGGATCAACTACCTGCGGCCGGACCTCAAGCGCGGGAACTTCACCGTCGACGAGGAGGAGACCATCATAAGGCTGCACGGCTTGCTCGGGAACAAGTAAGCGTTAAACCGTCGATCGTTTTCTTTTTAGGAGATTATAAGCCGTGGATTGTTGTGACAGCGAACTTCGACTCGATCCTTGCTGTTGATATCTGGTCATCTGAGGTTCTTGCGTAGTATATATTGGTATAAGAGACTGATTTGTTTGATCCTTTTCAGATGGTCTAAGATCGCTGCCTGCCTGCCTGGGAGGACGGACAACGAGATCAAGAACGTGTGGAACACGCACCTGAAGAAGAAGGTGACGCAGCGGGAGAAGCAGAAGGCCGGCGCGGCGGACAAGAGCGACGCCGGCACGACAGCCACTGCGGCCTCGTCGTCGGCGTCCTCCTCGACGACGACGACCAACAACAGTTCCGGGGGCAGCGACAACTCCGGCGGCGACCAGTGCGGCACGAGCCGGGAGCCCGACGACGCGATCGACGTGTCCTTCCTCCAACTAGAAGACATCGACGTCACGGACATGCTGGTGGACGCGGCCCCCGTGGCGCAGCCAATGCTGTCGCCGTGCTCCTCGTCCTCCCTGACGACGTGCGTCGGCGGTGGCGTGGAGGAACCGATCGAGCTGCCGGTGATCGAGATCGAGCCGGAGATCTGGAGCCTCATCGACGGCGAGAGCGCTGGCGCGCCGGACGCCTCAGGAGGGGGGCGATGCAACAGCGCCATGTACGGGCGCCGCCGTCGTCAGTCTCAGCACCAGCGAAGCAGAGGAATCGGCGGCGAACGATTGGTGGTTGGAGAATTTGGAGAAGGAGCTGGGCCTGTGGGGCCCAACGGAGGATACTCAGGCCCACCTTGACCTACTGGACCATCACACAGGCTTCAGCCCACTCGGGGAATTGGAGAGGGACCCAGTCTCCACCTACTTCCAGACCGCCGAACCATCTGCCGATGTCCTATGACTTCCGTCCCGTTCATATCGAAGGCTGTCAGAACGATCTGATCTGATCGGACGGACGAGGTTAATTGATATATTACCTTCAGAATTCAGTCAGCAATGGACTACTATACAAGAGGACAGAGCAACGAACATCTTTGGTTCTTGGAGATGTTTGATTGATGCATCAAATTCAAGTAGTTTGTTTGATGCATACTATGTCTATAGGTCAATTAGAATGCACATACAGAACCATCCAAAGAAAACACATACTAGCACTCTTCTAAACAGCGTTTAACGCAGATATAGCTAGCTGCTCTACTATGGGACACTGCACCGCAGTCTGCAGTAGTTTGTCCAGTCTGAAAGATGGAGGCGACGAGGAAGTGTCATCCATCCGCCGTCGTGTTGTTTGGTTTGTGCAGTGTGCATATTAGAACATGACGTCATGGTGATGTAAGCGCTTGCTCATCCGAGAGTCCTACTACCACTTCTACCGGCCATGTATATGATGTCCTTTGTGAATCATCACCGGGCTCTGATTATGCTTTGGAACCCTTTTGCTTTTGATAATGCGATGTAACCTTTTTTTTCTCCCGTCTTTTCATTAGCCATTCTTTCTTTCATCTCCTTTTCGTACTTTGTTTGTTTTCTTCTTTATGTAAATTTGCCTGCCATCTTTAATCTTCCTTCTTTTACGTCTTGCTAGTACTATAAAAAGAAACCACATGTTACTCGATGATAGTGAAGTGCCCCGGTAAGTTCTGCCGAGTTATAAGCCAGCTAATTTCGACTATTCAATAGTATTCTTTGGGAGAGAACAAGCTAAAACGAGCTGACGACAAGTAACCGGAAGCATAGTAGCATATGGTTTCGATTTTTCGAATATTTTCATCAAACTAATTGAAAATTAAGAGGTGAGCTAAGCTCCACGTCAGTTAGTGATGAGACTGTCACTAAGATGTTACATAATGCCTGCACAAAGACACGACATGATATATACTACTAGTACATGAACCACACTAGAAATAAGGCCCTGTTTGGTTCCCATAAGTCCCCGACTTATAAGTCGGGTGATTTGAAACCAAGTCGATGAGTCTTATTTAGTCAAAAAGGTAGAAAAATTTGTGGGCCTCATGCCATATAGGGTGACTTATAAATCATAAGTAGTGGTGTACCAAATTATAACTTACTAAAAATATGCTTTAGTGCGTTGCAACGGGTAAAAAAATATTAAATATTTAAGGGACACCAATCTATACCTACTAATAAAGAGAGAAAATTTCTACCACTTTTTTTTTTCACCCTCTTTTTCTTTCACCCTCATCGTATACGAATAGGATTAGTACTCCCTCCATATAATAATAGATTAATAGAGGGCGTCCGACTTGGAAAAAGAAGAGGCGAAAAAAAAGATGGTGAAAAAAAAAAACAATTCTTTTCTCTCTATTAGTCTACCACTTTTTTTCATCCTTTTTTTCTTTCACCCTCATCGTATACGAATAAGATTAATACTCCCTCCATATAATAATAGATTAATAGAGGATGTCCGACTTGGAAAAGAAGAGGCGAAAAGAAAAGATGGTGAAAAAAAAAAACGCGAAATTTTTCTCTCTTTAAAATTCACGCCACTTTTTTTCACCCTCTTTTTTTTTTCACCCTCATCGTATATCTGAAATAGGATTAGTACTCCCTCCACATAATAATAGATTAATAGAGGGCGTCCGACTTGGAAAAAGAAGAGGCGAAAGAAAAGATGGTGAAAAAAAAAAACGGCGAAAATTTTCTCTTTTATTAGTAGGTATAGATAAGTTGGGATGATTTATAAGTAAGGATGTTTGGTAAAATAAGCCACTTTTTTCACTTTTAGGCTTATAACTAGCAAAACATGCACAATGCGTTGCACCGGGAGAGTCAAATACATTAATTGGACAACTTTAATTGTATAGATCACCTTTGTTGAGATATAAAATGATAAATCAAAACTGATTTTTAATTGACTCCCATGTCTACATCGATATATAATATATAGTCAATTACTCACCGGGAGAGTCAAATACATTAATTGGACAACTTTAATTGTATAGATCACCTTTGTCGAGATATAAAATGATAAATCAAAACTTATTTTTAATTGACTCCCATGTCTACATCGATATATAATATATAGTCAATTACTCCTTATTTTGAGTTGTAAACCAATATTATTCTATTATGTTTTCTCAATTTCAGATACCAAAAGTTTATCCAAAATTCATCAGCAGTCTAATCACTAATTTTCACATTAAATTTTATTTTTTAGGCTCAAATTACAAGCATGTAGTGAGTAAGAGCATCTCCAGCACATTGCTATTTTCAACTTGGCAAATATTGTAATTTGCCAACTCTAAAAACCTTGCCAAGCTAAAAAAGATTCCATCTCTAAGAGTTTGGCATAATTCGCTACTCAAAATTCAATTTTTAGATATTTAAATGCAATAATAACGAAAAAGATAAAGAAAACAATTTTGTAAAGTGAACACAAAACTTTTCACAAATTAATTAAGCCCATATCATAAAAATATTGTGCCCTGCACTTTTACATTTGGACCTAGCAAAGAATTTCAATTTGGATTTCTTCCCTTTCTCCTTCACGCTATACGCAACACAGTAGCAGACGCCTGGTGATCAACGCTGTCTGATAGCCGTCGTCGGTCTTGCCCTCCGCGTCGCGACCAACGCCTCACCACGAGCATGGCTGTCCTCCGTCTCCCTCCTGCAGCGCGACACCGTCCCCGCCGCCCGTGCTTCTGCGCCACGGCGGTTCAGCGACCGCCTCCTGGCCCGGCGCCGCCTGTGTAATTGCCGAACGAGAAGGCCGACGGCAAGAGGTAGGTAGAGCATGCGGAACAGGAATCGCTTGTTGCGCCGCTGCTAGAGACGACCGCGGCCGGGCGCGCCAAGGCGATGGCGAGGCGAGACAGCACGTCCGTTCGTAGAGGTCTTCCGGTCAGAACTGTCGGGCCTCGCGGCGGGACGGGGATCGCCTCGGCGTGCGCGCCGCATCCGGGCGGGCGAGGCACGGCTCCAAGCGCACTGGACTTCAGGCCGAGGGCGAGGGCGGCCTCCGGATCAGGGTGCGACCAGGCGCCGCTGGATATGGAGACCGACCCGACGAACTCCGGCGCCGACTCGATTTACAACAAAGGGGGGGAACGGGGAGCGGACGAAAATTTTAGGGGCGGTTGACGAAAATTTTCTCTCTTTAAATTTTTTTTCTTTATTAGTAGGTATAGATTTTTTTTTTTTTTTGAGAATGTATTAGTAGGTATAGATATAGATAGATTTATTAATAGATATAGATATAGATATAGATATAGATATAGATATAGATATAGATATAGGGGACAACCAAACAGGGCCTAAGCTCGTGCTAACCCTTAACGTGAGCCCAGCCAGCCTAACAGGTTCTTCTAGAAATCACGAGCTCAGGTGGTTGGACAGGCTTTTGTGGTCCTAATATTAGAGAAGTCTAGAAGGGCATTCTGGGCCTTATTTACAAAATTTGCTGGGCCGAACGGCCTCTAAATGGATTACTCCCACGGGCCTGGCTTGCCTGTAAATTAACAACCTACTAGACCCCGCACGTCAGCCGGTGTTAAATTGCTACGGACAACCGAGAAAGCGTACACTGAAAACCAAAAGGCCATCTTCCGGTTATAGAAAAATTTCCAAAAAATTATTATCACTGCCACAAATAAACGCACGGGGTAGGAAAATACTTAAGTCGGCGGACGAAGATGGAATTGGAATGGAGTGATTTGGAGATGGGTTGGAGAAGATATGAATTTCAATGTTTTAGAATAAGTTTTTATAAATGAAATATACTTTAGAAATAAATATGAAAAATTATGGGTGAAAGCAATGGAGGTGAAAATTCATGGGTAGGGTATTGGGTATACCTAGTTTATTTACAAATTTTCTGGATTTCGACAATATATTTTTCAGCCTCCCGTGCGCGCTTCCTCGGGTGTACTAATCATTTAGCAAGGGCTGACGCGCGGGTCCAGTAACTCAGATAACCTGACCGATCACTGCTCCATGGGCTTGGTTCACGTGGTGTGAGCCGATCTGGTGGACAGCTCCTCTCCTCTCTATATTTCACGAACACCACGTTCATGGAAAGAGAAAAGAGGAAGATGAGTGCTGTTCTCCCGTCAGTTCTCTATCCTCACACGGGTGGTCAATGATAGAACGCGAGTGAGAAACAGAGAGAGAGAGACGGAGGGAGGAAGGAGAAGGGAGGGAGGAGAGAGATGGAGGAAGCGAGGCGCACGGCACGGTGCAGCAGGAGGTCGAGGATCGGCAGCACCGGGCTGTTCCTGCTGACGGTGCGGGGGCGTCGTCGCGAAAGCGGCGAGTGTGGCCACGGCGGGCGCGATGGCGGGGAGAAGGGCGGCGGCGCACGTCCTCAGCACCGAGCACGGTGACGATGGGCGCGGATGGCGCGTCCTTGCGCGACGCGCGGCTACTCGTCCGCTCGGAACCGATTTTTTAAATGAAAAGTTCCATTCCCCTCAAAAAAAGAAAAAGAGAAAGGTCCATATTTCTATTCTAATAAATCCTTGTTCGGATGTAGTCCATGGATTGATGCGAATACGACTAAATCCAAACAAGGCCTAAAAGGGAAGAAGTAGGAGCAGTACAAACATCAAAGCGGCCGGGACATTCAGTGAAACCAAGTAGCCTTTTTCTAACCATTTGCCAAAGAAACTTTTTTCGCATTTTTAAACCCCACTCATTCTTATGCATACAATCCAATTACTTAGAGAATTATTCTCTCTGTTCTAAATTTGGAACCAATATTCTTTCAGAGTAGGAGTACATGCATACTCCACATGACCTGCAGGCTGCAGGCCCTTTTTTTTTCTGATAAGTGCAAGTAGAACACGAAAACGAAAGAGATGGGTAGGAAAAAAAAAGTCCGCCATGGATGCATGCTCCAGTTGATCGGTTTAAACGCACACCTCGGCACCGCGCGCGTGTAGCCCCATCGACCATATCAAAACAAAGTTCAAGACCTCGCACATGCTTTGTTCAAAGATCGAGCTCCCATGCTTCACGCAAATGGTTGCTCCAAAAGTTTGAGCCAACGTCAGGTGGATGGTGACATGTCATCTGCAGCGTGTATGTTGTCCGCCCCCTCGATCTCTTACCAGTTCGTCGCTTCACAAGAAGACACTAGCTGGCGAAGTGGTCATATAAATCATTCAATCCCTTTCGACTCCGACGATTTTCCCTATATAGTTATTAACACGCACGCACCAATGACCAAACTGATTAAAACTATATGAATTCAACATTGACCGATGAATGTTCGATCATGCGCGTTCGCGAAAAAAAAAATACACCGTTGGCTGCTCCTCGAGATATGTAGAACAACGGGGAAAAAAATGTTGATGTGGACCAATGCAAGTCGACGAGGTCTATGCATGCGTAGCTTGAGCATGCGCCTGCTTGTTTCATGACTAAACATTTGGCCTAGTGGCCGGGTTGATGATGAAGGCCGACAAACCACTGCTTGGATCGGGTCTCTCCTTAGACTCGGCACGACATGTAATTTCCTACTGACACTTGCTTGCATCTCGCGATGATTAGAGACGATGCACATGTATAAATAGAAACTCACTAGTCATAAGCCCATCACCACTCCTCCTCCCTCGTTTGTTCTCTCCTGTTGCAGCTCAGCTCAGATAGCTGACAATCTCAGCACCTGCGAGGTTAAGAGCTGCATTGTTGGAAGTACCTGCACTGATCAACCGAGCTTGCCGTCGGGTTTAATCGAGTGATCATCGCCACATCGATCGGTTGGTAGCAAGTGAGCATGATGAAGCCGCAGTGGCTAGTGTTTGCATGTGCTTTGCTGGCGGCGGCCTCCTCGGTGGCGCGCGCGTCCCCGCCCCTGCAGGTCGGGTTCTACGAGCACTCGTGCCCGCAGGCCGAGGACGTGGTGCGCAACGCCGTGCGCCGCGCCGTCGCCAGGGACCCCGGCGTCGCCGCGGGCCTCATCCGGATGCACTTCCACGACTGCTTCGTCAGGGGGTGCGACGCCTCCATCCTGCTCGACTCCACGCCAGGGCAGCCGTACGGCGCGGCGGAGAAGCACTCGCCGGCCAACTTCCCGAGCCTGCGCGGGTTCGAGGTCATCGACGAGGCCAAGGCCATCGTGGAGGCGCACTGCCCGCGCACCGTCTCTTGCGCCGACATCGTCGCCTTCGCCGCGCGCGACGGGGCATACCTCGCCGGCGGCATTGACTACCGCGTCCCCGCCGGCCGCCGCGACGGCCGCGTGTCCGTCAGGACGAGGTGCTCAAGGACAACCTGCCGTTCCCGGGGTTCACCGTGGCGGAGCTCATCGACAACTTCAGGCGCAAGGGCCTGTCCGCTGACGACATGGTCACGCTCTCCGGCGCGCACTCTATCGGCCGCTCGCACTGCTCCTCGGTCACGGACAGGCTGTACAACTTCCAGGGAGAGAAGGGGCGAACGGACCCGGCCCTCCACCCGGAGTACGCGGCGGACCTGAAGCGGCGGTGCCCGCCGTCCACGGACGACAACAAGGAGGACCGCACGACGGTGCCGCTCGACACGGTGACGCCCAACACCTTGGACAAGCAGTACTTTAAGAACGTGCTGGCGCACAAGGTGCCATTCACCTCCGACCAGACGCTGCTCGACAGCCCCTGGACAGCGGGGCTCGTCGCATTCCACGCCGCCGTTGGCCAGGCGTGGGAGGCCAAGTTCGCAAAGGCGATGGTCAAGATGGGCGCCATCGAGGTGCTTACCGGCAATGAGGGCGAGATCAGGCAAAAGTGTTCCATGGTGAACTACTACTAGTCGACTCTACTACTTGGTCAATCAAAAAAGGATCATTTCCCTTATATTTCAGGTGGATGAGTTCAGGCACACCCTTGTACAAGTGTATCTAGCTAGCATAAGTAAATTATTACTTTTGTGATTTCTTATTTGTCAGTTATATTATAACATACATGATTTTAAAATTGATAATTATCTTTATGCCAACATGGTGAGGATTTTCTCGGATCTGTGATTTCTTCTGAAAAGTTTTTTTTTATTTTCAAACCAAAAATACAAATTATGCCTACATTATTTGCAAAATGTTGTGCCGGCACGACCCAATGGGGGTCATGTTATCATGGGCCGTCGTGCCTCACGGGTCATCCGCGGCGTACTTTGTGCCTGGCCATTGGCCCAAGCACGACTCTATTAGCTGTTCCTTAGCTGTTTTTCGTGCGCGTTGGCCCGTGAAGCGCAACAAATTTCACGAGTCGTGCTGGCCCACTGCGCAGCAAAGGAAAGGTGACGCGACGGGAGGGGTGCGGGGCGGCTGAGGCCTGAGGCTCTTACCTCTTAGCAGGCCTGCTACCGGACCGCCACTGTGTCGTTGTTGGGAGCGGGCCGTGCCCGCGCCGAGCCACATGCTTGAGTGGCCCAGGCATGACCTGCTCCCCCGGGCCGTGCCAGCTCGGACCAGTAGGTCATCGGGCTGCGTGGTAGGCCAACTGGCTCGCGTTGCATGGCCATATATATATATATATATATGAAAGGAAGCTAAAATTCAGGAATCCCAAAGAAGATTGAGATTTTCAAAACGAAAAAACAAAACTTTTCTTTGGAAAAAAATAAATAAATTTTAGTTGTCTATAATTGTTTAGTGTCCGTATGTAGCTATGATCAAACATAAATATGATTTATGTGATATCATATCATTGTGTTGCTTTTTGATATAAAAAGAATTCAAGCATAAATAAGATGAACATAATTACCTATGAAGTTGCACATCAGAAACCACAGAGAGAGCGGATCACATTTTTCTCGTCTCTGATGTGCACGTCTACTCAGTTAAATTTCACATTTAATAAAAAATACCAAGATCTTAGATACAAAATCTGCAAAGCTACACCATGTTGGTATTTTTTGAGAAAACAAAGTGGGCACGTCCTTGCGAGTAATATAATCATAGTGTTTTAACTTTTAACAGTTAAAACAACACCTTTCATAAATTTCAGGCGACTGAGAGAGGCTTCAGGCGATGCTCCTCTCTCTCTTGCCTGTTTGGATGGAGATCTTTAAACCACTTAAAACAAATTAAATGAATTGTAAATCAACAAAAAAAAAAACACGGAATCGAGGAATTCCAGTTCCCAACTGAAATAACAGGACACAATCCAAAATTGATGGATCACAAAAGCTTTAGAGAACTCACCCATAGCCAAACGGCGGCGGCCGGCGAGAGTGGCAACTGAAAAGTGCATAAACAATGTATATGTTTTAGGGTTCAATTCTACTTTTTTTATGCATTTCAATTGAAAAAAAATGCATGGTACTTCCTCCGTTTATGATGTGCATTAATGACGGAAGGAATATATATTTCTGAAACTGAGATCTATCAATGACAGTATGACAGCGCAAACAAACCATTGGAGACTTGGAGCTCAACATTGACCGGAATAGCCAAAGCCAAGCCATTATTTCTCTCAACTCGCAGCCTAGCACAGTACCACTGATGATTCACCCAAATCAGCTTGCAACCACTGCGTGTTTACCAGTCAACACGTAGGCAACCTGCAGCTAATCACCTCTGAATTATGCTCCAAAACCTGAGTTCGCTTGGCCGGCTCATGTTCAGTTAGATTTGCATCTTCCTTTATCTGATCAGTGATCACCATTAGGACTTTATTTTTCGCCATGCCACGTTCGTTGAGTTCTGTATTAGGTGTGTTATTTGCGTTCTACTGTCATCAGTTCGTCATGTCATCAGAGTTGGTTAGCCACTCGTTGGTGGCGCAACATGTCGGCCCCTCCGCCGCCACGAAGGGGTGACCGTGAAGCTCGTCCACTGTGGCTCTCCTCCGCCAGTCTTTCTCCAGGCACCGCCGCACGAAGCCCCTGAACTCCGACGACGCCGTCGCATGCACCTCCGGCGCGTTCCCGAAGCACACGGCCACCACCAAAGCCGCCCACTCCGGCCTCTCCCCAACCGCCACCAGCGGGAACCTGCCCATGTGGCATTCTAGGAGGACCAGTCCAAGGGACCACACGTCGCTGGAGAGGTCGGCAGCGCCCGACGGCGAGGCCGCGCCGAAACCTTCAGGGTCCAGCCTCTCCGGGCTCATGTACGCGCACGTCCCCTCGGCCCCGGCCGCTCGGTGCGCGCCGCCGCCGGCGCTGGGGACGTAGCGGCAGGCGCCAAAGTCGGCGATCTTGACCTCGCCGTGGCGGCCGACGAGGAGGTTCGACGGCTTCACGTCGCCATGGACGATGCCGAGGCGGTGTAGGTGGCGCAGGCCGCAGAGAACGTGCCGCGCCACGCCCGCGATGGCGTCCTCCGGGAGGCGGCCGCGCCGCCGGAGCACGTCGTCGAGCGAGCCGCCCGGAACGTACTCGAGGACCAGGCGCAGGAGCTGCTGGTCGCTGCCGGCGGCCGGGTTCCCTGGGAAGACCCCGTGGAGGCGGACGACGTGCGGGTGGTCGGGCGCCGCGGCGGCCACGCGGAGGTGCACGTCGGCTTCCCGGAGAGCGGCGCCGCCGTCGCCGCGCACGCGCAGCGACTTGACCACGAGCTCCGCGCCCGTGAGGCGGTGCCGCGCCTTGTAGACCGTACCGTCCGCTCCGTGGCCGAGGACGCCCACCCTCTCGAGCTCCGTGAGGCTGTCGATGACGGGGTCGGGCGAGCTGGGCGGCCAGGACGGCAGGCCGCCGAACGGGTGCTCCTGGTACATGAACGGCGGTGGCGGCAGCACGGACAGCCTGAGCTGCGTGCGCTCTCGCAGCTTCGCCGTCGCCATTGCCAATGGCATGATCAGTTGGATTGGATGAGAGGGAACGAAGACGAGAGTGTAGCTGCTGGTGGAGTCGTGAGTGGCGGTGAGAGATGAGTTGCAATATTAGGGGAGCGGTGTAACGGACTACCTACCACTCACCCGTAATGCAGGGAAGCTTCTGAGGCTGTCAGCTCTGAGGCTCTGAGGCTGTCAGCTCCACGGCAGCTCAGAATAGATATCCACTGCTACCACTATTGCTTTATTTTTTTTTAAAAAAATAAACAATAGATGCTTAGTCCAAAAAATTCTTAAATAAACTCAAAATGTGTGGAAAATCCGAAATGAAAATTAGACACAAAATCGGACCTAGATTACTCGTTCTTGTTCCACTAAAATTTGGAAGGCTTCTTATCACATTTTTCTAGTTCTTTTTAATGCAAAAAAAAAAAAAAAAACTCATGATCATATATATATTGATAGAATAGTGGGGTTGGGCGAAGAAACACAAAGTTCTAAGAAAACTGTACAGATGTGAGATTGAGAACACATCTCATTTTTTCCCTCAAGCTTCAAACTAAAAATTTATAAACTATTTATTGTATATTAGGAATTGATAAAAAGAAAATGCGGACACATGGTCTCACAAAATCTACTTTAAAATAGAAAAAAAGTAAAAAAAAAGGAAAAAAAAAAAAAATACCCTAGAAAAGGAGTGTATGTCCAACAAGAATGTACTTCTCCTTGTCTAAGAAGACTATCAACTTAGGCTCTGATTGCTTGGGCTTTAAAATTTGTCTAACCAAAACTAGTGCACTTTTAAAAACTTAGGTCGTCATAAACTAGTGCACTTCTAAAACTTAGGTCATCATTTGGTTTGGAGCCAAAATCTGATCAGTCAAAACTTAATATTGGCCCAACCAAACATTGAGCTTCTGCACTCCTCCTGTAGCAACCTGCTGCAAATAATTTTTTTGCTTTGTTTCAAAAAATACAATATTTATAATATCGAATAAAATATTGAATTAATTGTAATATTTATTTTATAGTAAATAAATCTATTTAAAGATATAAATAAGAATATTATTTCACAAACTTAATCAAACTTTAAATTAGTGACTTCTGGTAGCAAAACTAAAAGTGCACATTTTAACGGAGGGGGTAACTCATTTCAGGGGCAAACAACAGAAACGCAGTCTGTGGCTGAGATGGCTTCAATTCCTATCGCAAAACCGGTGTTAGCCCATCAGCTACGATGCTGAAAGCTCTGCCTGTGCGGTTCCTCGCCTCGCCGGAGCCCGGTGGGTGGAGCCGGCGACTACCACGACGGTCGCTGCGGTTGATTTCGGCAGCGCTCATGACCAACCCCGCTTACTTCGAGGTGGGCAGATTCTTGGGTGGCTATGGCTTCATGAACATCACAAGGTCAGCTTTTTCCTGAAAATTGCTTGAATCCTTTTCCATTTTGGTTTTATCCGAGAAATAGTTGCAGGTGATGCCGTTACATTCTGATTTTCTTAAGAAGTTGGAGTCGGCTTTGGAGCCATCTTGTGTGTAGGATTGCTTCCAACATTTGCAGTATTCTAATTGCTTATGCTGAATCCCTTCGACATGAACAGCGTGGAGGTGAAGAGGGATCTTGAAGTTAGCCAGCCCAATCCTGAGAAATGTTTGGGACATGATTAAGGAAAATTAGGATCCAGGGACTCTTTCGAAGACTTTCTCTTACAATATATATTCCGATTGTTATCAAACCAAATCTTATCCAAAGACATTTAAGATACAAATCTGTTGATACATTTTTCCTCATAATTTAATGCATGATGGTGATAGTGATATTGCATCCAATACTACAATTGCAATCTTCTAAGAGCTGTCAAAAGAGCCATCAGATGTTTTGTGGCCTTAGTGCCTTACTTCATATCATTGTGGGTTGCTATATGCTGTAATAGTATAAATAAATAAAGGTTCCTGCTCCTTCTCAATAAAAAAAATACAAATTGTTTCTTCAATATTCATAGACCTTTTCCTTTTCTTCGTGTAATACTGATTACTGGACACTTACCTTTTCTGACTTCCTACCATGTGAATTAGTTACTCATCATCTCAATTTGGAGAGCCTTCAAATGTTGCTGGTATTCAAGACCTTGGTCTTGGATATTCACCAGAAGAGATCGAGCGGTTGAGGATCCAAGATATCGGAGAAGGAGAAGTGACGATTAGGTTATTTCCTTCTGACTGATACTAACTTGTTACTATAGTAAAGTAAAAGCATACCAATTATTCATTGATCATCCTGTTTTCCAGACTTTATGAAGGAAGAGTTGTTCAAGGTCCATTGAGGGGCACACAGGCTGTATTTAAGGTATGTGTGGATTTGTTACTTTGCTAAATTTAGTTGCATAGTGTCATTTAGTAATCAGCAGCATGCCATGCCTTGAAAATTGGTTCTGAAGTGCCTTGAAAATATTATTTGTAATAGGAAATACACTTCTGACCTTTCAATTTGTCTTCATTGTATTATGATACCTTTCGCTGTCATAGGTATACGAATATATTGACTATCTTAATATGCTAAGACATAGGATTTGAAACAAAGGTATACCCTGGAGCCCGTGTCGGTGCTTCTGAAGATGATTTGATGGCGCTGAATGAGTTAAGGACTCATGCTTTTCTTCAGGTTACGTAAATCATAAACTGCTAACAGAAACTGCAAGCATGGATTATTATATTACACATGACATTTACACACACAAAACTATTCCCTTGGCCTCTATTTACAGAGTGATGCTAGTGACATCTGCGCGAACATTCAGTTTCTTTTAGGGGCCTTTGAGACAGCAACTGGAGAACAGGTATATTTACTACACAACTGTGTGGTTCCTCACAGAATACATGCAAGACTGACATAGCTTTACTACAGTGGCTTGCCTTCCGCGATGATGGGAGATATAGTGCTGCAGACTATGCGAAAATAGCCAGCGCAAGGCAATTGAAGGAGCAATCTGGGGGGATGCCATTTTGGAACCCTTTCGATCGAGCATACAAATTGGAGTTAAGGAGATATTTTGTTCTTAGGTTGCTTAATGGTGCCATGAGTGGCCTTGTCCACATGCACAATCATGATAGACTGCATCAAAGCCTTGGACCTTCTTCTGTTATTCTCAAGTATGCCGAATATTTTCTTTAGCTTCCTTTCTGCACTGTATTCTCAATGTTCGACTAACTACTGATTAGTGTAACTTTCCGATCTGTAGCACGGCATTGGAGAAAGAGGGAAGCTACTTGGTTCCAAGGCTGCGAGATTTGGCATTTTCTGTAGATATTGGGTAATATTTGCATGGACCATCCCCTTACTACCTTTATTATGTATCGGTACAAAGTCATCTCCAAAACCTTTTGGCAATGACAGGTATTCATCTATGGGGGCTGGAGCTCTGTCGGACGGACTATGGCGTCGAGCCTCTGCTGCTGGGGCATCGACTCCTTTGGAGAAGCGAGCCTTTGGAATAGCTGATGACATGCAAGTATTCTTGTTCTTCTTTCTTCAACAAAAATGAACACCAAAGTTTACATGCAGTTCACTAAACAGTTATGGAGCTGGGCTGCTTGTTGCATACATGGCATTTATTCCATTTTGCGAAGCAGGCATTATGGATGGTATTTCCTTGCAGGTGATTGTGGATATTTTAACTTCATGTTCATGTAAGAGGAATATTGTTTTCTAATTCTTCACTCATACACTTGACATAGTTTAGATTGATTGTGCAGAGACTTTTGGAGAACACCTTCCGGCTCGACATTTATGCTGCAAGAGAGTATGAGTCTCTAACACAAAATAAACTTCTTGTTACTTAGCCGTAGAAAGTTTGTTCCCCTTTTTTTGTTAGGTAAAAGACCAGTTCAGTGGATAAAGCTGATTGGTGCTGATTTCTTTATCTGATGACCAGTCATGATATTCAGATTTCAGACACACGCTTATCAACTTTCAAATTTGGTGTAGGTATTGTCTGGCAGATGACCGGTTGTCAGAAGCAGTAAGTTTTCTAGATTTAGGGGATGGTGCTGGCTGGGAGTTATTGCAGGTATTTCCTCTATCACACTAACTGCTATGTCAAACCTTATCTGTTCACCAAACTAATGCAATTGTGCACATCATATACGGTATTGCACTGGCCAACAAGGGAACTTTCTGAATCAGTGGTCTGCTTTGGTCCGGGATACATATGTTCAGCCAAGATACTAAATATTTATGTTTCGACAGGCAATGCTTAATCCGGATTACCGCAAGCGACCAATTGCCGAGGCTGTACTGAACCACAGGTTTATAACTGGAGCTGTTTTACGAAGCTACTAATCATCATTTTTATGTTTAAATAAATCTGCTACGTGGAAACTGTAAATGTTACAATAAGGAGTGGGTGAAGAGCTGATATTTCTTGGATGAACAATGCATGTTCAATGTTTGCCGTTTCCTATTGCCACCTACGCCCTGGCAAATAGCCGACGAGAGCGTACCCACTTTCAGCTTCGCTGCTGGCAATCACCCGAGGGCCCGTGCCGTACTGCTTGCGACTTTGCGAGGCCCTCTCCCAGTTCCAACACAGCGCGCAGTACCATAAGACGATTGAGATGAAGTATATTATAATTAATACGATGATACTTAGTCCGCATTATAAATATTAGTACTTCAGCATAGATTGGACGAGAGTATTACAATATTCAAGTTCCTGAGTCCAAGATAAAATGGCTGTCCGTTCTAGTTCAAAACCTGCTGCAGGCTATCGGTGCTCGAAATATATCAAATAAATACAGAGTGCAAGAAAACCCGCATACTTTTTGGGTTCAGACTCAAATACGGAGTAGTCGCTTATGGCTACATCATCATAAGCGAACTGAATCCTCAATCTGCACGGTCATTTTCAATAAAATGCCAAACCATCTACTTGACATCAACGATCCTAGCTAAATGCAATGAACCCTTCCATTTGCAAATTCACATTTGGTCCTACAACGAGAAACCTCTCATTTTGGTGAAACAGATCAACAACTCGATGCTAACACTGGAAGTAGCAAAATGTTATGTATCAAGGAGATTCTGTACTGTACAAGAAGATTTGGAATCACTAGGGATCCGTGTGTTGTTGGCAACCTCTTGGTCCATAGTGTTCTGAGCTCTTCGTGACCCTCTTCCGGCATAACCATAATAGTGGCCTCGGCAACCCATGCACAATATATGATTGTTTGTGCCAAACTGTCAATAGTGCAACATTGCATTGAGATTGTTAGTAGATTGTATGCTGCTTCATTTTGTGAGGAATATATGCCTTTACAGTGCACTTATAAGTTTACACGCTTAATAAGTGATCAGAGCAAGTATATGCATCAGAATTGTTCATTCAACCCTTTTACAAGGAAAAGTCACTTCCAAGAACCAGCTGTGCATGTATGCCTATGGTGATCATATGGCAAATATATAGACTAGATTGAAAAATAGATACAGTAATAATGAAAACATCAATGGATGTGATAGGAAAATTACACTTAACTTTATACATACGATTGGTTTACTAGCGCAGGAGTAACTCATGCATAAATACTTCTAGTGTTTGGAGACTCTAAGCAGATATTATGGAAGTATCATGCTCTAGATGCAAGGAGAGAAGACATTGCTGCTAACCTTTTCATTCCGCCCGGCCACACATTGGACAAGGATGGCCCCATACAATTTCAGGCTCTGGCTCTGGCTCTGGCTCCTCTAGATCTTCATCATCAGAATCTTCATCATCATTAAATTCCTCAAACAGTCCATATCTTCTTCCCATTTGAGTTTGATCTTCAAACAGCACACAATTTCCACCCCTTCAATAGCAAATACCTTTTTAACTTCTCGATCAGTGCAAACAAAATTGAACACAAAATTTTTGCACATGAATCAAGATTACCAAAAATGTTCATATCCATGAATTGCCTGGTTACAACGATAACAGAAGAATTTCCCACAGTTCCTACAGGTCATCTTGTTGCAGCCTTCAGTTTTCGAGATAGCCATTTTACATCTGGGACATTGCTTAGAATCGCGAAGCGCTTCACAGACATTTACTAATTCATCTATTTCCCTCTGTTCTCTCAACAATTGTTTTTCTGGGAGGAAATATTTCTGGTGTTTTTCCTGTTAAAATGGAGAATGCTTACTGTACACATCATTAATTTCATAAAGAAAAGGTTCAATCATAAAAAGAGATTATGCATTTTACCCTCAAAATCCTAATCTTTTCTTCTGGAGTAACACAATCCTCCCCCACATGCCGGCGTTCTTTGCACAACGAGCAGAAGGTGAAAAAACACTCTGGACATTGAGCATCATTGTCAACCTCCAAGCAGGCAGCATCACACCTCGGACAATATACCAGATCAGACATTGTATCTAAGAGTTTCTGTAATGCAAATGATTCCCATCGCTTATAGCAATCATCTCCCAGAAGGCTTTTCAAAACTGATGGTGGGAGTGGGCTGCGGCAAGTTGTATCAGGGCATGTCAGCTGGGTTAAATTCCCTTCTGTTACGTGAATTCTGCAGTGAGACTTCATACACGTCAAGCAAAAGAAATGGTGGCATGGGAGCTTGATGAAATTTCTGCCTGGCAGGGTTAAAAAATGAAGAGGGGCAAAGAGTCAAAAACTACTAGAAGGATTCAAATATCAAAATTACGGAAAAGTGAAAAGGCACTATATTGAGCATGTCTCCTACTTTGTAGAAAATATACCAGAATGTAGAGAATAAAAGTCACTACAGAACCAATCTGAGTAGTTGTACTACAGATCCTGAAACTGCTGCTTTAGGATAAAATTATTATTTTTTCTCATTTGATTTCCTAATTTTATTTCTAAAAAATACTAGGGATTGAAGTAATTATATTTCTTGCGTTGTTGAGCTTATTGCCTCTTACATGTACAGAATAGACCAAAAGGCAGTGATAGCAACTTGAAGAAAAAGTAAATAAGTCAGCAAAATCAAACACAGCATCCTAATCAGATAACATATAAGAAAATTACCAGTATTTTCACTAAGACAAATTCCACACTCATGAAAGCTTTTCAGAAATATTTCATGAGACCTCCTCTCATTGTAACTTTGCATCAGAGGAATAGTAGAATCAACTAGAAGCCTTCTTGCAATAGCACGTTCATCTCCAACATCTGAAGTTTTATCTGGGACTAGTATTATGTTGTCATTCAAAGAAATGCAAGCCCATGAGGAGCTATTCAGCCAGTCCAGCCATCTATACACCACTTCTTGTCCTGGCAGCTCAGTCCAAATCTCATCAAACATGGTACAGAGGTGTGAAACTTTGGGTTCATCCAACCACTTGGCTGAGATAGTAAAATAAGGAGCACTTGTACTGGGATATGAACATGGCAGCAAACATGTTAACACCACAGGTGGCAAATGCTTTAAGCTGCAAGCATAAAAGAGTTCACCACCATCTTGGCTCCCATCATTATCAGTTCCAACCATAGTTCCATTTGGATGAAGATTCAAGAACACCTTAGTACCATCAGGAACGAGATACCAAACAAAAACCTGAGGAGGTAGACATAAACATTACACTTTTGAAGGATGAGAGAGTTCGGATTAAGGAGGACAAAGCTCTGAAACGAACCTGAAAAGAACGAAGACCTGCCTTATCCTCCAAGATCACCATGTCATCCCCATAAATGGCTTGCAGTGCCAGCACCTGAACATAATAACATAATAAACTATGATGTATTAGCGACAACAGCAGCTCAAATATGTCATATCAAAACAATAGCTTAAAATTGGCCAAACTAACTCTCCAGTCATGGCTTAACTCTTATCTTTCTCAGGTGATAGACACACAAATTCGCCATCCTAAATCTCCAGTTCAAACTAAACGCGACAGTTCATCAATCTACAGTTTAACAGCACCAATGGCAATATCCCAACGTTACATAAGAGCAGCTCCACTGCAGACTCAGGCATATATGAATTTTAGTTTCAGACCACCTACGTACAACAATCACTGTATAATGCATCGTCACAAGTTAATCTCTGCAACTGCAGATCTTTCACCCTAATCAGGATCCCACAGGACATCCACTGATTTCCGGCGTGTAACATCAAGGTTATTAAACACACCTCAAGTTTTCTCCCACGAGAACATCTGGGCATCTGTGGCTCGGTGGCTCCTCCGCATGCCCACTCGTGACCTCAGGTGTTTTGTAGAAAAACAACTCGCAGCCCATCCATTAGAGAATGTACAACACACAGTTCAGATATTTTATGCTTATTATGTCCATGATCTAAATTTTATTTTGATGTGAAGAGAAAATTTGATATCTCGTCGTTCTTTCATAAAACCTCCCACAGGCCATTTTGTTGATAACTCCTTTCTCTCTCTTCTTCCCTACCCACTGCCACTACCCCCGCACCTTGCCCTGTCAGCATTCCTGGTCTCCGATGCCTCACTTACCATGTCATTTACTGGGTCCACCCCTGATCCTACCCTATTGATGTATTGTGAGAGTTGGCCAGGACTACTAAGGGGTGTAGAATTCAACTCCAGTGATAGTGATATTCTATGGCATATAACAGCAGACGTTGGGAATGGTCTATCTGAGCGACATCCATTTATCAATGACTTTATTAAATATGTCGATGACGGAGGTCTTAGCTGCACTCATCCTCAAGATATACCGGGTATTAGGCAGGATGGCCGTGCATGATACTTCCTCCATAGAAAATTTGAGCCGTACAACAATGAGAATGACACAAATAATAGCTGGAAGAAGATTGGAACCCCTATATCGATCTTCGTGGATGCAACACTGTGAGGTTGCAAGGTGTTTTCCCTGTATGCAAACATGGCGAGTAATAAAAGCTCTCAAGAAATTGATTGGTGACTACATTAGTATCATTTACAAAACACAGTGAAGGGAGAGGCAGAGATAGTGGTGTCGAAAATATTTATTGCACCACGGAACAATATGTGTGAATTAGCCGAGAAAGCTCAAACTGAATATGAATGGGATGTTTTCACACATAAAGTTTCAAGCGAGGAATGTGCCAAAGATTTTAACCCTGAAATCTGTACTGAGACTGATGAGCATTGAGCTTGATCATATATATCTCTGAAAGAGCGCTATAGGATCCTTCTAGCAGACAAAAGTTCAGGGTTGCTACAGCATCAGCCAGGAAGTCTATAATGCGTGTGGAAACTAGCAGAGCATATCCCAAAAGAAATCATGGGGAACACACAAAAAAGATACATGCAGCATGTTGCAGGAAATTTCTTCTGCATCCCCGAATATAAAGGAGGTTACTTGGTGAAGATCTTCCAGTGGAGGGTTCCAAAAATCAGATAGGTGGCACTACAACTTGAATGAATGAAAACAACTAGCTGGTTGCAAGAAAACAAGGGGCTCCATCTGACTAATTTTAACAGAAGCCTGCATTAGAAGGTTATGAGATTGGACCTTCTGAGTCTCAAGCAAATTCTACTCATGCTGAAGGCTTATCTTCAGGAGTAAACGATGAACTATACCTGGCTTGTGTGAGAACGTTTCTTACAATCCCATCTGTAACTATATGCCAGCTTTAATCAATGTGTTACTTGATGTAAAACTGTAAAAGTCTTCAAAGATGTCTAATGAAGTTTGTGTTCTTTGGTCTTAATTTGTTCTAGATTGTGCAAGAATCTTACTTTCTTCGCGCTAAAAGAAAATTTTAGTTAGTTTCACGGTTTTGTGGAGCGAGAAATCATTGCTATAACTTTAGTCAAATAGTTTTGTTGTTACAAGTTTGCCTGAATAATGAAGGTAAAGGGCGCCTAAGTGTCTAGTAAACTCAAAAGCATGTGGGGCGGAGATAGATTACCTCGTCCTCTTGGAGCTGGTTGTTGGTCTCCAACTGATCCGCCGAGAGCTCGTACTTCCCATGAGCCCTCGCGGCCATCGCCTCCAGCCGTGCCGCCGCCTCCTCCCGCGCCTCCCAGTATCCGTCCCCAGCCTCTGCCGGCGACGGCGAGGGCGAGGACGATGACGAGGCTCCGCTCGACATCAGAGTATCCAGCGAATGGCCCCTCGCCGCCTGGCCCCCTCTCCGGAGGAAGGGAGAGAGAGAAGAGTTCGCCGCCTTTTCTTTGACAGGCAATAATTTCTGATATAAAAATACCCTAAAAATACCATAATATAATAATATATTTATACCTACCAATAATAAAACGAAAATTTTCGTCAAGTCTCCCCTTCTTTCGTCCGGCATTCAAACTATATATAACTCCAATTGGACTCTAATCCAAATTGACATCAACTCCAAATACATTAGGCAAAAAGACCAATCCATATAATAAAAACAAACACATAAATCGAGCTAAATCAGGCGCCCATGGCGAGTCATGGCAAGAGGCATCGTGCTCATGATTTGCCCCGTCGGGCGGACTGGCGAGGCTTAGGGAAACGGTGGCGCTAGCCAGGATCTGGGAGTAGATGTTTGACCACGGCGCACAGCACTGGCCGGATCGCCGTTTGTGGGCGGCGAAAGGCGACGCCGGTTCCGGACCGTGATGCGGTGGAGGCATCCGTGGATGCACCGGGTAGAGCGTGGATTTGAGGTGGCGTGTGCGCCGTTGAGAAGAACATAAGGCTACAGAAGAGACAGGCGTGCGTTTTATTTTTTTTTCTCTTTTTACCTACCTTATGAACGCAAAAGGAAAAATAATAAAAGATCATGAGACGTAAGCTCGAACAGGAAGGCTCTTTTGCTAAAATAAAATGATAAAAGAAAAATAAAAGTTATGTCAGCCTTGCCGAGTAGCTAAGGTATTTTATCAAATGCTTTTTCTGAAATGGAATCAGCTCCACAGATGAAGATGCTCCACCAACTGAAGCTAGAAAAAAAACTACTCCACTGCGCAGAAGAGCTCCACTAAACGACTCTTATGTTTGAGTATAGAAAATAATCCATTAAGCCAAAGTTATGTAGCTTTGTTTACCAAATATGTAGTGTTAATTGCTGAGCACAATAAAAAAATATAATGATGTATAAAAAAAAACTCTAGAATTTTGAAGAGGACTAACGCAGTGCGCCGAGCCTTTGGTTAGCGCTGCGTTAAACCTATAATATATCTAGGTTTGTGGCAATATATAATATTGAGTACAATAAAAATATAATTATCTAAACACAAAACTCAAAGGGATTTGAAGAGAAAATAACTTATTGGTGACTTTGCTTTTTTTCCTCTTGTTGCAACGCATGGGCATTTTTATTAGTAATACTAATATAGTAGTCCTATAATTCTAAATTATAATAATAAGACCTTTTAGCTTTTTTACTACATAAATGCTCATGTGTGGTATCGAAAACACATTTGCTCGTTGACCTAGAAGGGGGCATATATATAAAAATAATAAAATTTGTATTGAAGAGGGGTCTAGTATTTGCATCGGATGGGATAAGACGAGGATGTGCAAGCTTCGAGTTGAAAATAAGTAGTATTGGGTGTGGATGCATGAGCAGAGATTGAAACTTTGTATCACTAGGTAGACGATGAAGATCGAGACTTTGTGTCACTAGATAGGTGATGATTATGTTGCAAGCCTTTAACATAAACTGTAAAACGTACCTATGGAAGCTTGTGTGGTGGTGGTTCCAGCAATGAGATTGTTTGTTTTTCATAATTTTTCGACAATGATGAATGAGGAGGTCGGTGTAGGAGTCTAGCCTAGTGCCGCTCTCCCACACCACGAGTTTATGTGGATGGCTTAGGTGTTCACGATCAGCATCATGCCATAGGAAACGTTAGCCAAGAACGTCTCGAGGCACGTTGTGTCACATGGCATAAGTTACCTCTGCTAATAAAAACAAAATGATTCAAGCATAATAAGATAGGAGAGCCATCGAACTAGGGTTTGTCATTTGAAAAAGTACAAGTGTAAAAAGATCAATAGAAGATACTCCTGAGTCTGTATTATTTCAATTAAATTGCCATAGATCCATAGTCCCTATTAAGTTGGATAATTAGATATTCATCCAATCTGGTGAAATTAAAGGGAACCTCTGGTATAAAATCAAATTTAGAATGAAAGAGATCACAAGAGTAGAGAACCAAGTGATAGCTTCTTAATGGATTAGCACATGGTAGAAAAATTTCCTTGCTAGCTGATAGTTGACCAAAAATAGGAAAACATTAACCTTTTTCGGATTAATTATCACGAGGATCATCTAAACAGTTCAGCATGGGCTAATGGCACTCAAATCAGCCGGTTAGTCTCCTCACCTCCTTCCTTCCTTCCTTCCTGGGTTCTTCTTCCTGTCCGCGTCAAGGTCGCCGCCGCTCGTCCATCACCACCTCCCGTGATCCCGTCTTCCCATCCACCCTTTCGATCCTGGCCGCTGGTCCTTCCTCCCTATACCACACGCTGACCGGGCGCCGCGCCGTGCTGTCGACTTCTTCTTCCCTCTCGCCCTTTCCTCGCGGCGGCGGCGCCACCACCGAGCCGGCTGCAATTCGCCGTGGCGCGCCTCACTCGCGGGGACGCAGTTGCGCGCCTCGAAGAGGGGAGACCCCTCTCCCTCACGCTAAGGTTCCCGGACATTCCGGCTAAGAACCTGGTCGGTCATCGCTGCTGCCGGAGCTGCTCATGTTGGATCCGAGATCCGAAATCTACCCCACCATAGAGTATCGCCCTATCCAGCCCTCTGACCTAGAAGCTCTTGAGAAGATTCATCTTGCTCTCTTTCCAATAAGGTAGCTACTGGAAACGGATGCTACTTTTTCTTGCTTGTTACTTGCTTTACCGTCATACAATACATACATCGCCTACTTACTCTTACCGTTCATTTCGGTGCTATAATTCTTCTTCAATTTGTTCAGGTACGAGAGGGAGTTCTTCTTGAACGTTGTCAGCGGCAATGGAATTATTTCTTGGGGTGCCGTGGACACCAGCAGATCAGATGAACGCAGGGATGAGATAATAGGTTTTGTAACCACGAGGATGATTGCGGCACAAGATAGCGAGGTATTTACCATACAGGAGGTCCTGATTTTGGTATATCTGAATGGCTAGCTTGATGGAGCTAATGGTTTTCATATGCAGATTGAGGACCTGTTTAGGTATAACAGTTCACGCAAAGATCTAACACTTGTGTATATATTGACGCTGGGTGTGGTGGATGGCTACAGAAACCTTGGGATAGGTTAGTTGCATTGTATTATCGTCTTACTTTTAAGATTTGCCTTGTGAATTGATGTGGTTGATCCTTATGATGATTCTAACTTGCAGCATCATCACTGGTTCGAGAAGTGGTTAAATATGCAGCAAGCATATCAAATTGCAGAGGTGTTTATTTACATGTCATTTCATATAACCAGCCTGCTATCAGCTTCTATAAGAAGATGCTATTTAAGCTAGTCAGAAGGCTCCCAATGTTTTACTACATAAGAGGACAACATTATGACTCATACTTGTTTGTGTACTATGTGAATGGTGGTCGTTAAGCCTTGCTCGCCACTGTAAGTATTTCCTTTTGCTTTGCCCGAGGATCATACAGTTCCATATTCAGTAATTGTCCAATGTTTCACTGTGATTTATTTCCTGTCTGTGATGCTTAATTCCAGGATAATATGTGAACTTACCCACATATTTTCTTTAGTCAATTGCTTGAACCCTCCAGTATGCTTTATTTTCTAGTTAGGTTTAGGACTCTTTGTTTTGATCTGATTTTGGCAATTATCTATGGAACTGAACCTGCCACATGGATGTTCACCTCTTCTAAAGTTTTGTCTTTGTGACATCAAATGTATTAGGTCCTTCCATTTCACATGTTGCCCATGCTTCATATATATACTCTCTCTGTTCCAAAATCAAAATAAATCAACTTCTAAAGTTGTCCTAAGTCAAACAATTTTAGGTTTGACTGAATTTATTAAAAAGAGCACCAGTGTTTATGACACCAAATTTGTTTTATTAGATACATCATGAAATATATTTTCATGATATACTTGTCATACAGGTTAGTGTTCTTTTCTGTAAAGTTGGTCAAACTTAAAATAGCAACTCTGGTCAACTCTAGAAGTTGACTTATTTTAGGATGTATGTAGTATTAGGTCCTTCCCCCTGTTCCGCTAGGCGGCGCCTAGGCGCGCTTAAGCGCGAGGGTCCCCGCCTCGCCTAGGGGGGTGGGCGGAACCCTAGGTGGGCTGGGTCACCGAGAGGAAGATTAGGGAATTGTTCTTGCTTAAAATCCAAGAGTGCCGATTACAAAGGTTATATGGCCAATGGCCTAAACAAATGGAGAAGCTCTCCTTAATTCCAGGACTTGCCTAACAACCTATTTCCTTCCTAGCCACTTTGCATGCCGGCGCCTCCACCTGGTCGGGCTTGCGGCTCGGCGCGTCACGACCAGCCGCTGCTCGCTTCAGCAGCGCTCAGCTCAGCGCGCCGGATGTCACGCCCGCTGGCGCTGCGCCGGACATATGGTTGGCCGTACATGACAGCAGCGGACGGAGACGACCTTCGGCGGCGGCGGAGGAGGAGGAGGAGGAGGAGGAGGCAGGGGGCGGAGAGAATCGGCGGCGGCGGCGGCGTCTGGGATGTCACGGGGAGGGGAGCGAAGCGGCGTCGAAGGTTGAACGACGGGTCACGACTCACGGGAGGAGGGCGGAGGGAGTGGATAAGGTGGGGAGGTGGGCTGTTGGGCTGAACAGTTTGTTGCTTTGATGGGCTTCCGCTTTGATGGGCTTCCTTTTCGACTAAAGGCCCACTGGTTCCCTGAATTTTCTTTTCTTTTAGAGGTATATATGATGTATATGGCAAGGTATATAAACGTATAGGAAAACGCCTAGGAAAACGCCTAGGAACGCCTAATCCCGACTAAGCTCTAGGCCGCGGGTCACTGCCTAGAATCCGCCTAGCGCCTAGCGAAACAGGGGTCCTTACATTTCTCAGTCACATTTTTAGCTCTACTCTGCACATTTTTTTCTGAAAGGGGCTACTGTAATGATGAATTTAGAAGGACTCGTCTTTTGATTGTATTGACAAATGAGGTTCATCAAGCTTTTTGCCCATAGAAAGCTAAATCTAATCTGGATAGCAAATATATAAATCTTGAACCCACCCTAATCTATCAATAATCAAGTTCAACCTATAAGCTAAGGAAGCCTTCTTTGCTTTATCATTGATGATTACCTCTTGATGCATCATTTGCGTTTTTGGGTGTGCCTTGTATTTATTGAAAGAGCTGCAGTCTTGGTAACCTTCCATTAGTAATTCCTTAAAGCATCTTAAATGGACTACAGGAGCATGAACTGGATTTCAGTAAAGTGTTACTTGACATGCAAGATTACAGCATAAACTATTTTACTATGTTGTTAATGCAAATGCCAAGATGCTTCCAGTTCCCTCTCAAAAGAATAATTGTGCTTACCGAACTTAGGTTCTCATCATTCAGACTGGGGATAACTAACTGTTTGACATAAAACAAAATCATCAGCTGCCTGGTATATCAAAAATACTTATGAGAAAGATCAAGTAAGGCTTCAGTTAGGTGTGCAGCAATACCCTTTGATGTTACGGGTTGCAGCTTAAACTACTATTTAATAAATGGACCTATTTAATTTAATTTCTTATAGATATTCAGGGCTTTTAGATTTTTTTTTTTTTTTTGAAAGTTGTGTTTTAGGGTTTATGTGAAGATAAGGCTTGCAAAATTTGTTGTCTGGACATGATTTCCTAATTTACAGGTTCACTCCATGAAAAAAGAACATTGATTTCATTGCAGAACAACTTTGATAATCTCTTTATATCCTTTGCTGTTGATAGAAATAGAGATTTTTTTTGAAAAAATGTCGTCCAACAGATTCTTTTGATTAGATATCCAACTATTGCCATCCTATATTCCTCCACAAGATATTGAGAAGCTGTTGGAGGGTGGATAGATATAGAGAGCGATATTTGTTCAAATGGCTCTCCAAATGAGGACTTAGAGAGTGAGTTTAAGAGCAACCCCAAGAGATTTTGGTGCAAAAATACCCTCCGACCGCTTATCCAAATAGTGATATACTCATATTGTATTCTGGATTTCTCACTAGCCAAAGATAGAAAAATAGAATAACTCTCTAGAGTGAAAATAAGGTATAGAAAATGATCTTTATGCAAATGGCTCTCTTAGTGGTGATTTAGAGAGTGTTAGCATTGTCAAGAGACTCTTTATATATTCCCATATTTACAGAAATAGAGATTTTGGTGAAAAAAAATACCCTCCAACAGTCTATTCAATTGGTTATCCAAATATAGATATCCTCTATTCCAGATTTCTTGCTAGCCAAAGATGGAGAGTGAGCATGGCTCTCTAGACTGTCGCAAGATATAGAAAAGCTGTTGGAGAATACAAAGATATAGAAAACTATTTTTACTCAAATGACTCTAAATGATAATTTAGAGAGTAGATTTTAGAAAGGCTCTTGGAGATGCTCAATCTCCTACTTTTCTTGCCATCTGGTTTAGTAACATCAACCGCATATGACTTTACCATAATATACATTCTAGAATTTGTGATCAGAATGGCTAAACTCTAAATCTAGATCTAAATGGTATGCATTTATATTTCTAGGTTCTAGTATTGTGAAACCATCACATGTTCCTTGGAAGATTATTGTGATGTTAAATGATAATGCTGTGAATAACACATGGCAATCTTGTGCAGGGAGATTGTAACTTCATTTGTTGTTGACTTCAGGGGTTTCGTGAAGATGCTGGTTGCCAAGTTCTGGAGCAAAGAGGACCATTGCAATCCGAGATGGGCCAGATGTCAGGAATCAAACATCCTCTTGGCAACACAAAGTAATAAACGGATGATCAGTGGTGATAATACCAGGTGTCATGTCTAATTTTAGTTGTGATGACATTTTCTCGTGTTTTCTTTAGTTTTCTTTTTTTTGCCTTTGGGTGGAGTTTATTGAAACAATCGCTGCTGTTGTATACTTCTGATACGGGTACATAAGTTGTCAAATAGTTATAGTCACATTCATTGTAAAGAAGAGGGGAAAGGAGAAAGTAAACTGTCACCTGCTTCTGGTAACGTTGGGAGTTATTGTGCAATGTTGAAATGATTGTGCTGAATCAACTGAGTATCTTATACGTATCTTTTTGGCTTGCTTCTGGTAACGTTGGGAGTACTATTGTGCAATGTTGAAATGATTGTGCTGAATGAACTGAATATCTTTTTGGCTAAACAAAGGCACTACGCGTTACAATTACAACTACTGGTGAAGTTCCTTTTGATCGAATTGGACTAGTATTTGTTTAGTTTGAAAGTATCCGTTGTATGCATGTCAGAAATTACTTCGACAATAAGCAACCATACCTTTGACCCTCTGCCACCGAAGTGACTACACCATCTGTCAAATCGCGCGCATGGCCTTATGCCCATCGCGCGCATGGCCTTTGCCCCTTTGTTTGTACTATGAGACCTGTTGTTGACAAAAGCTTGAGGAATACTCCATTGCACCTAACAATTACCGTAGAACAATATCAGTATATAACATAAATATTAGTGTATTTTAACATATATTTGGTTAAATTTAGATTACTTGGCATATCAAGAAACAAGATTTTTTTTTTTTCTTGGATGAATTGAAAGATACGAATGTTAGCCCGGTCCCTCCAGGCCAAAGTAACTATGTATAAATAACCGCGCAAAGTTGCATATTCGTTTTTTTTTTAGCGACAAAGTTGCATTGTTCGGTTAGAGCAAAATCCGGTCTAGAATCATTGTGGCTACTGAAAACTTAATATAATTTGACTAGCAACTGCGACCAAACGGCCCTATATTGGATATTGGATCCGTCTAGGTACGCCGTACGCCCAAACCAAAACCCTACGAAACCGACGCGGTCAGCCGAAACAGGTTCGGCGCAACTGACCGCTAGGCTGCGGCCGTGTGTGCCTGCGACCCCGACCCTGCGTCACACAGGCGATCGTGCCATCGTGGTGTGACCGACGCGGAACTAATAAACCCCCGCGGACCGCACGGGCGCATCACGAAAAAAAACAGCCGAAAACCTAGGGATTCGTGAATCGCCGGCGCGGTTGCGGTTGCGGCTGCGGCGCACCGCACATCCGTCTATCCTTCGTGCGGCGCGGCTGCGGCTGCGGCTACGGCGCCTCCCCCGTCCGCAAGGCAGGCCCTGCCCACAGCATCGCGTTGCGTGCGGTGCCGGGTGCCGCCTCCCAATTCCAGCGGCAAGGCTCGCCATAAAGCGCGTTGGGCGCGGGCCGCTTCGTTTCCGCTGCTTGCGCCGTAGTTTACTTCCAAATTTCAGTTCCGGAAGAGTTGGTTCTCGGATCGGGACGGGACGGAGCCATGCGCACCAAGCACCTCATCCCTAACAACGCCGCCGGACTCACCTACGCGGCGCGCGACTCCTCCGCCCGCGAGGATTACGGTTACGGCGGGGGCGACGGAGGTGGCGGCGGCGGCGACCCGTTCGAGGGGTTTCCCGACGCGGTGCTGGGGCTGATCGTGTCCAAGTTGCCCTTCCGGTCCGCGGTCGCGGCCTCGGCCATCTCGCGCCGGTGGCGCGGCGCCGTCGCCGCTGCGCCCGCGCTCGACCTGGACTTCGCCGCGGCGTTCCCCGCCGCGCCGCGCCGCAGGGCGGCGTTCGCGGCCGCCGTCACCGCCGCGCTCGGGCCGTCTTCTTCTCCGCCGCACCCGCTCCACCGCCTCCGGCTCGCGCTCGATGGCCTCTTCGACCAGGCGTTCGCCGCCTCCGCGGCCGACCACCTCGCCTCGTGGCTCGCCGCCGCCGCGGCGCGCGGCGTCGAACGGTTAGAGCTCCGCCTCCCGCGCTCCCGCCTCGCCGTCCTCCCGCCCTCACTCCTGGCGTGCACCGGCCTCACGTCGCTGACACTTCGCCTCGACCACTACGCACTTCCGCTCCCTTCGTTCACCACATTCGCCCGCCTATCCCGTCTCCACCTCGCTTGCGTTTCCCTCAATGCGGACGATGACTTCTTCGGAGACCTCTTCGCGCACTGCGCGGAGCTCCGCTACCTGATCCTTGAACAATGCCGCATCGGTGCTCTCCGCCTTAGCGGTCCGTCGCGGCTCTCCTCGCTCGCGATCACGGACTGTTCTTGGACGCAGGAATCGGCTCTTGCTGTTTTGAGATGCCGGAGCTGCGCATACTCCATTACTCCGGTGCAATAGCAGCTAGGCATATTATTGATGGGGACGTTTCTTTGGAAGACGTCCTACTTGCCATCGAGAAGCCATTGGTCAAGCCCCAGGAGGCTTCTCTCAGAGAGCTTCTCACTTTGGTTGGCAATGCACGAAGGCTTGTTCTGTCACCCTGGTGCATTGAGGTATACCATCTAACTCAAATTCTCTTTGATAGGTAGAGTATTTAGTGATTGATGAATCTAACTGCCAAACTGGGAAAAAAAAAAAATCGAAGCAATTTGCACGTTCAGAGGAATGGTCGAAGTTGCAGTTAGACAAAGTAAGGCGGTTGGCATGCACAATTGAGAGGAGGGAAGAAGGTGCATTATCCATTGTGCCATTGCTATCAAGTTGCCGAAATGTGGAAGAACTCTGCGTATCTGTTGTGGTGAGATGAGCTTCCTTGTTCAGTGCTATGTTATTTCTGCCAGATTGTAATGATAGTTCGTTGTTGCAGCCATCGCAGGGCAAATGGAGGCGGAGTAGTGACGATGGAGAATGTCATGGTGTGCTGGGTGGTAAGAGGGTGTCGGTGAAGCATCTAAAGGTTGTTAGGATGAAGTACATTGATGAGAGCAAAAGTGGATTTGAACTGGTAAAGCTACTGCTCAAGAATGCCCCTGCACTGGAGACACTGACAATTGTTCCTTCCATGGATGGCCTTGAGCAGGCCAAGTTTAGGCGTAGGGTGTTGAAGCTGAGGAAGTCCTCTCAAGATTCTAGCATCCAGTTTTGCACAGCTGGATGATATGATATGATGTTTATGAGTAGTCCATTAGCAAAGCTCAATGTTGCAGTCAGGAAGTAAGAACTGTCCATGAGGGTCTCCCTTTTTCGTCCAGATACTTTTAGCCTGTATATAGCTGCTAATTATTGATGAATTTCTTACAGATTGAATGGAACCATTCCCAGTATTCATTTAGCTTAAGTCATCAATTTTCAGCTCTTTGGTGAACCACTGTGCACCCGCACCCGCTATCCGTGGGCATCTTTTGCCCACGGGTATGCCTGCTTACCTGCCAGATGGCGGCGACCTGTGCGATCGGGTTTGCGGGTGCGTCATATTATTTTCTTGCCCGTATGCCTTAGCCTATTGGGCACAGTTGTGTGCCCATGCCCATGGGCACAGGTTCGCGCCCATATCCGCGTCCACCACAAAAAGTTCAGCGGGTACATGGATATTTCTTGCCCGTTGCCATCTTTAAGCCAGACTTGGGTAATGCAAACAATCAAACAAGGAGATTGACCAGTAAAGCAAACAGCCCCTCCGTGTCCGCCTTTGGATGCACATGCCATGCGCCCATGGTTGGCTGAAGAATCTGCTGAAGGGGACACCATTGCATTTGCATCTCAACTGTTTCAAAGAGACTGGAACATGAATATCGGGGAATGCTGTTCTGTTTTGTTGGCTAAGTATCGGAGAATGCTGTTCTGCATTTGCGCCCATGGTTGTCTGTTGAATGATGTTCTGTTTTGTTGGCTAACTAGTAGCGGGGCAAGCATAAATATCGGGGAACTGGAGATGAACATACTATGGATAGGTTTTTAGTACAATAGATCATGGTTTTGACTACATCTTTAGACACGTGTTGCCCATTCCTATAGTTTACACGCAGGATGACATTGACATTTGCCACCTTAAGACATTGTACACCGGACACATAACCCTAATATCAAAATTCAAAACTGCCCGCAACTTATGTACAAAGGGAGGGTGTGGCCTCATAGTGAAGCAGTGCTCCATCGGTAAGCAGCATTGTTTCTTTTTTTTTTTTTTTTTTTTTTTTTTGAGAATAAAGGCAGGAGCTCTGCCGCTCAATTAAGACGATAGAAATGTATGTACAAGAAGAATAGCCAAACATGGTGCAAACGCATACGAAGGGCCAACCCACCGACACGACGCGGAAGAGCACACAATTGCCATGAGTCATCGTTGCCGAGCATGATTGTAAAGCAACCAACAGCTCCGACTTCCCATGGCATACCCCTGAAACGAAAAACAAGCAGCCAGCCCGAAGCGAAAGGCCACAACAGGTCATCGTTGCCCAGCTCAGATGAAGAGCAGCTCCGACTTCCAATCCTGAACCTCTGCCCCTCCCCTGCTCTTGCCCGACTTCTGAAGCAGACCAGTCGACAAAAGAAGGGGGGTTCGCCTTGTGTCATCGTTGCCGAGCCACGTCCCCTAACGCAGCAACTCCGACTTCGCGCCACAAACCCCCCTCCGCACGCACACCGGACGCCGAAGATGAAGAGCATCGAACCGAAGACGACGTCGGTATTCAGAGTAGTAGGCGATTGTTGGAGTTCCCTGTAACCTTCCTCCAAGAACTTTCCATTCTTGATCAGGCCACCCGCGCAGCAAACCCCATGAGCTCAGATGGGTCCACATGACGGGGACGCTGGAACCAGCGTGGAACGACAACATTGTAAGAGATCGCTGCACTTCGGGCTGCAGCCGTGCTTTGTTCCACTTCCAGGTGTGGTTCAGGGTTGGTTTCCTTAGATGGCACGCAGCTGAAGGTTCTGATGACAACATGGAACTCCCTATGCCAAATCCTTCCCAATCGACCTGCTGCCACAACCGGTATCCATCATCACTCACGTTGTGGTTCTGGAGTTCGGATCGCTGCTCTGCAATCGCTGCCCGATTCTTTCCATTGCTTTGTCGTACAAGATCCCTCGAGATGTGTTGGGTGTCATCACGGTTGTCAATTAGAAGGTGATCAAAGTTGATTGGGTCACCCACAACCACAATCACCTAGAAAATCAAGTAAATGATTTAACAAATATTTTATGACAGTATTTGATGAGTCGTGTAGGCTAGGGGCGCACACCTTTTTTCCTGCTCTGGGGATGCGTTTTCCAACAGGCATTATATCCTGCATCCCAGTATGGACAAAGGGTATTACAATTGGAAGGCTGTCAGCATCCATTACCAATCTGGTAAAACAAGAGGCAATCAAATTGAGTAAAACTCAAAACTGATCAAAAAGTATAAGAACCTTAAAACACAAGTTTGTAATGAACATGCATAAGCAGAGTGCAGGTTTTGCTATGCAGACAGGAGCAAACTGATGGTGATCAGCAGTCCAGTATTCTTTAGAAAAAGGTCAGTATAGGAGGGATTTTTTTTTCTTTCTAACTTTCCTACACCTCTCTTGGCAGGAGCAATGGTTTTCCCTCCATCCCTTGAACGCCTTCCTTCAGGAAATATATGAACCCATCCACCACTGTTAAGTTTTGAAAGTGCCATATCCATTCCCTGAGAAAAAAAAAGGCTACAAATGAAGAGCAAATCCAGTGATGCATCCAATTCAATAGTATAAATGTAATCAATCATAGTCCATGATTTTATATCAGAAACAAGATACTTATAATATTGAAAACATGAAGGCATTAACATTTTATAAATGAGAAGAGGGCAAAAGGAAGTGTGTAAACCCATGCAGCAAAGAATACCAATTTATAACGTCACACATGTGTTTTAAGCTTTGGAGAGAACGGGTGGCTGTACATGGAAGTATATTAGTTATGTTTGTTCATGCGAAAGATATTGAAGACATATTTGAGAGAACAAAAATGAGGAAAAAAGTTCATCAGATCTTCAAATATCTTCTCTGTAGACCTGGTATCCATCAACTTGGTCTAAGGTAATCACCGGACTGTAATTAAAAGAGAGAATATGAGTGCTCTAATTCCCAATTTTTCAAGGCGAAAATATACATACCCTACAGGATAGATAGAAAGAGGGAAAAAATTGCAATTAGCCATTCATAGGAGGTGCAAACAACTCATATTATTTTGTAATTCAGAAGAGGGTTTTTTTAGGTGGATAAAGAAACTAAGCAATGGGCTTTCCTCAAGAAAGAACTATTGTGTTGCTATGCCATCAGAAGATGACAAGCCACATTTTGTAATAGATGCATTCATGCGATATCATTTGTAATGCCAGCCGTAGCTGCTATTGAAAGCACTGCAATGACAATCCATGAATAGAGGTCTAATTTCTACAAGGTACAATCTCTGAACTGCTTGTAAATCTGGGTGTTCATAAGCAGGTGAGTAATTTGACTGTGTACATGCTCCAAAGGAAACTGGTTGTGTATGACTATAACCACCCAGATAAGGTACTGCAATCTCAACTCTATATTATCATATACCATGCAACCATTGTTTGAGGTGGGGATAGATAGGACAAGTGTAAGCCCTTTTTGGAGGGCCTATTGTTATATGAAGGTTGAAGACAGTGTCCAGAACCGCCATTTCTGAAGAAAAAAACTGACATTTTTTTTTCTAAAAAAGCAGGCAAAATAAATAAATAAATAAATACTGGTTTAGAATTGTTGGGTCTATAAACACTATCAATGCAGAAATCTTTAGCCTCTCCACCCCATAGGGTTATTTTGAGCTCTGTGTCCTTGCTAAAGAATTGTTTTGGGTCTATAAACACTATCTGCTGATGTAAAAAAATATTATGAACATGCAAGGTGGTGAGAAAGTATTGAGAGGTTTTTTTAAGTAACATCAGCTATTACAGATCCTTTATGAACACTTTTGTAAGGGTAGTTAGCCTGTCCTTGCTTGTGGAATTTATACACAGGAACAGGCAGCTGAGTATCAGTGATGAACCAATGTGTGTGTATATCTATGTAGTTTAATAAAGAATCAATGGTCACCATGTACATTGGTAAATAAGAAAAAAAGATCACAAACGGCTAAACAGGATCTCAATACTTACCACGAGGACTGCGCATGCTGTATGTGAGTGCACTGAAATTGGCATGGCTGTGAACTGTGTGTTCCATGGAATTTTAGTGGAGCCATAGTCAGTCCATGATATGAGCCAATTATTATGAACATGCAAGGTGGTGAGAAAGTATTGAGAGGTTCTCTTAAGTAACATCAGCTATTACAGATCCTTTATGAACACTTTTGTAAGGGTAGTTAACCTGTCCTTGCTTGTGGAATTTATACACAGGAACAGGCGGCTGAGTATCAGTGATGAACCAATGGCATGTGTGTATATACTGTATATGTAGTTTAGTAAAGAATCAATGGCGGCCATGTACATTGGTAAATAAGAAAAAAGGATCACAAATGGCTAAACAGGATTTCAATACTTACCACAAGGGAGGACTGTGCATGCTGTACGGGAGTGCTCTGAAATTGGCATGGCTGTGAACTGTGTGTTCCATTAGTGGAGTGTGGAGCCATATTCAGTCCATGGTATGAGCCTGAGACTGAAAACCATTAGTTATTCATGGTCTGCATACTGCAAGAGTTGAACGCAGAATTATCAGAAGAGTAGAAAAAGATGTTGCCATGCTGGTGCCATTGAAGTGCTAAAGATGTTGACATGGAACCATATATCTGATAACTGAGCAGCAGAGTGCCAAAGAAGCTTTTACCAGCGGGACCATGTTCTTCCTGGGTGACTGCTTAGTCAGCTGGCAATCGATCAAGTTGAAGGTGGTTGCACTGTCGAGCTACGAGACAGAGCACATAGCCAGTCAATTGACACTTAAAAAAAACAAAAGGTTTTTATCCCAGCCCCCAAGGCACCTTGAGACTAATTTCAATGGAAGATTCAAGTGCACGCTTTTGTTAAGATTTGGTTGAAAGTTGAAACACACACAGAGGATACATTAACATTGTCTTTACTGGAGCTCACCTCAGAGGTGTAGTCCTCTTGACCTTTGTGATTTTTAACAGCCTGTGACCAGCAATGAGCAATGAGTAAGTTTAAATCAGTGTGCGAAAGAGAACAAATCTGTAAACGTGCAACAAGACTGTTAAGATACTAATAACAGAAAAGAGTGGCTCATTTTTTTTTTTTCCACAACGGTCGACCGAATTTCATTATGTACGCAACAAAATTACATAGTTTTTAGCCATGTTCCACCGTACGACTTCCAACAGAAACAGGAAACCACCTCCTCCTATGCGCACCCAGGGCACACAGGGCACACAAGAGGGGGGGTAAAAGATAACACCGGTGCCCAGAAGAGCACTCGGACCCAGACACAGTTTCGCCAACAAACCGCAGACACGCAGCAGCACTATCTGACTAAAAGTAAGCAACACAATGACTAGACGCTAACAGGAAGACACTATTCTTGGATCAGCGTTAAGCCTCAAGATTGTCAGCATCTCTCCTTCATCCAGCGTACGGCACCAGTTGGTTGTCTTGAGGACGCGGACTTGGTCATCTTGCTTGTGGAAGGAGAGCGCAGCCGCCTTGATCACCTCTGCTCCGGCGATCACCTGTTCTTTGAGGTCTTCCTTCATAAGCCCTGCCCAATAGGTTTTTTTTTTGATAAAGGATAGTATTTCATACCCGGATTCATCTACCAACAGGTAGAATCAGACCAATTATTACAAAGAAGAGGCCAAAGGCCAGAAAAACTAAGAAAAATCATCCGCGGCATTCCGTCTGCAAGACAAGAATACACCGCCGAATGAACGGCAACAACACAGGAATCCAGAGGGAAAACTAAGTTGGCACAAACACTAACAACCTAAAGAGGGATCTTCCAAAAACGACGTCTTCAACAAGAACATGACAATTCGAAAATGCCATCGTCGCCCGACCAGAGGACCGGTACTGGGTTTTCACCCCGAAAGATCTCCAAGGCGCCTGTGCTGGGGAGAAGACGACGCCTCTAGCGAGGAAGTGGCACCCACAGGTGTCACCGCCGTCTGAACACAACCATTGTCCCGCCGAAATCCATGTTGTTACGCCAATGACGAGCGAGGAAGACCGCTGCGAAATCCGGCACAAACGAGATCTGGGGAAGTGCACCACCATCAACCACGATGCCCAGTGTCCGATCCCTAGAACCAACAGGGGATCCGGAACCATCGCACGAAGCCTAGATACGGCCATCGTCGGAAGCAGCGCCTGATGGCCGCTTTCCGCGCGACCACCCACACCTCAAAGCCTCAGTTTCGGCCATCGTCGGTCGTCGAGATTCGTCGACCTCTCTTCCCTCCACCTACACCTGCACCTCCCCTCCTCCGCCACCAGATCCATCCGCCGCAGATCAAGCCTCGCTCCAGCCCATGGGATGCCCGATCCAACCCATGGTTTAGGATCTGAAGCCCCCGGCCGCCGTCGAGAACCAGCAGCCAACGGCCGCCGCCGCCACCCTGCGACGGATGGGCTGCGACCGACGATGCCGCGGTAGTAGCAGATGCCCCAGCCGGACACCACGCTGCTCGCCCGAGGCAGCACCGCCACTCCGCCGCCCACGCCACCGCACACTGCTGCGCCGCCACCCCACCAACTTGCGGGATGCGAGGGCCCCCCCCGCCATCCTGGCAGGCCGCGCTGGCCTTGCCGGCTGCCTGCTCCGGCGGCGGCGGGACGGGAAGGGAGGGTAGGGTAGGGAGGACGGCGGCGCTGCTAGGGTTCCGCACGGGTCACCCGCGTGGGGTGATGCGGACGACTGCTTGAGCCCTGCCCAATAGGTGATAAACACGCAGTACCTTTTTTTTTCTCAAAACAAACCAAGTTTCTTATACGCCAGATGGCCCGGCACACAGCTGCTAAACCAAACAAATGCATGTTTGGTGCAAGAGGGAGTATCATCTGGATCCAAGGCCAGAATTGTTCAAAGGAAGAAGGTCTACATTTGACCCCAAAAGAAAAGGCAATCAAACTCCAGACATATCTGGCTGAAGCACAATCAAAGAATATATGGTTAACAGTTTCCTTCTCGTTGCAAAAAGCACACTTTGGGGAGCCTTTCCATTTACGTTTGATCAAATTATCTTTTATCAGAATGACATTTTGTAAGGCTAACCCCATAAAGATTTTGATCTTCAAAGGGATCTTTGACTTCCAAATGGTTTTATATTTGTTTCCATATTCATGAGAGCTCAGTAACTTATAAGTAGATTTTACTGAGAATTTCCCAGATTTCTCCAAGTCCCACTTTGCCCTATCAATATCAGAGCTAATGACACAGCGAAAGGTGATGTCATAAAGTCTCCTAAGCTGGTTTTGAAGATCTTCATACAACCATCTTCTAAAAGAGAGTCTCCAATTTCTTTGCTTGATTTCAGAAACTGAACAATTTTGTTCTTTGTTGATCTCATATAAATCAGGGAACTTTTCTGCAAGAGTTACCTGGCCGCACCACATATCATGCCAGAAACTAGTTTTCTCCCCATTACCCACCACCATCAATCTCCCTTTGAGGTATACTTGTTTAACTTTCAATAAATCGTTCCACAGGGGAGTTTTTGGGGTTGTATTTCAAAGTACTCACCATTCCTTTTTTCATATACTTCTTATTAATAATATCATTCCATATACCACAACCATTTTCAACTCTCCACCACCATTTACACAGGAGACTCATATTCATTCTTCTAAGATCTTTAATCCCCAAACCTCCTTTCTCCTTTGCTTTTGTAAGAATATTCCATTTGATTAAGTGATATTTCCTTTTCATGCTCCCCCCTTGCCAGAAGAATCTTCTTCTGGCAGAGTCCATCTTGTTTAAGACTGACACAGGCAGCCAAAACATGGACATAGTATAAATGGGGAGATTATTTAGGCAGGCATTAATAAGAGTTAACCTCCCTCCAAAACTCAAAGAGCTACCTTTCCATCCTTCTAATCTTTTCAAAAAAAAATTCATAAATGGGCATCCAGTCCACCACATGTAATCTGGATCCAGAGACAGGGACTCCCAGGTATTTGATAGGCCAATTGCCAATAGCACAATTGAACATATCAGCATACAACACATTTTTGCTATCATCATGGTTAATCATCGTCACTTCACTCTTAGAAAAATTTATTTTCAGCCCAAACATATTCTCATACAGATAAAGGAGCAGTTTAAGGTGTGCTGCCTGTTCCACATTATCCTGCAGACACAAAATGGTGTCATCTGCATATTGCAGGACAGCCACACCATTTTCAATGTAATCAGGGACTAACCCTTTGATCAAGTTATTCTTTTGGGCCATGGAGATCATCTTGGGCAAGGAATCAGCAGCAATATTAAACAGGAAAGGGGACAGAGGATCACCCTGCCTAACTTCTCTTCTAGACTTAAAATATCTCCCCACTGTATTGTTAACTTTCACACTAACAGTGCCAGAACTCATTACAGCATGAATCCAGCTACTCCACTTATCACCAAACCCTCTGTTCTTTAAGCAAGCAAACAGAAAACTCCAATTTATTTTGTCATACGCCTTCTCGAAGTCTAGTTTAAGCACTAGACCACCTTTCTTCTTAACTTTAGTGTCATGCAAAATTTCATGCAAAGCCAGGATCCCATCCATAATATTCCTGTTTTTTATAAAACCAGATTGACATCTATTAATGATTCTCTCCATCACATTCGCCATTCTCAACGTCAGAGCTTTTGTGAAGATTTTGTATCCCACATTTAGTAGGCAGAAAAGAGTGGCTCATAGCAACCAATCACAGGAGAATTATTTATGGACAAACAAGGAAGAAACAAGCAATAACATTTGCAGGCCATACCTCTTCATAATTAAAGTTACTTCCATCAGACAATAAAGCTCGGGGTAACGAGCCTTCTGCAGATGCTGCGAAGGGAAAAGGAGGAGCCGATTCAATATTCTATGAAGAGCAGCCTTGTTGTAGAGGAGAAGCAGGAAGGAGCATAAAGGAAGGAGAAGCTGACCGGTTGAGAAGCTGATTCAACAAATCATGAGGTTCATGACTGTCCACTAGAAGATTCCGACGGGCAGCCGAATTTAGGGTGACCTGTCTGCTGCTCCTAGCGGAGAAGCCCACAGAAACGTGCAAACACTTCACTATTTTATTAATTCAGACATAGTAGGAGTGTTACCCTAAGTCTTTCAAACATTCTTGAGGCTTTAGTATGCTCAGAATGAATACTACTTCCCATCAACTTTCTAATAATCACCTTAAGTCCTTAACTCATTTCCTATGTTACAACGATCAGATTAGCGCTAACTAAGCGTGCAATCAGTATTACTTTTTCGGCATCATCGACAAGTATAAAAATCTGCCGACGTGGTCAACGAGTCAGCCTGCGCCAGGTGCCAGCCTCAAATGGCGTGGAGCAAAGAAAGCAGCACGACGAAGAACTTTTTCAGTTGCTGGCTACGTGTGCGTCGACCTCATCGTGTATTCCGCGACCAGCTTTGAGAAGAGCGATGATTTGTCCTCCAGCAGCTTGGCCGGCGTGTCGCGCTCCACGGCGACACCTGCAAAGCAGCATCACGGCGTCAGAACAACAAAGTTAAAAAAAAAATGAAATTAGGCGGGTGGCTTGCGGGGGGCGCTAACCGTTGTCAAGGAGGAGGACCATGTCGCTGTCGAGGACCGACGTGATCCTGTGCGCGATGGTGATTACCGTCGCCTCCGAGAATTGCTGCCGAAGCGTCTTCTGGATTAGGTTGTCTGTTGCGGTGTCCACTGAAGAGGTGGCTTCATCCAGGACGAGGATCTTGCTCCGCTTCAGGATTACCCTACCAAGGCATACAAGCTGACGCTGACCCACGCTCCAGTTCTCGCCGTTCTCTATCACTGCAACCCAACAGATTGAGAGAACTTAAGAGTATTATCCACCAGGAACATGCGCACCTTCTGCATTTTTGGAAACTAGTGCTACTTGCTATGAATGTGAATAGTGTGGAAGAAAAGAGAAGAACTGCTGCAGTGTTGGACAACCTGGTGAGTCAAGCTTGTGCTCTTTCCTCCTCACCTCATCACCTAACTGACAGCAATCCAAGGCCTGAAATCAACAGTAAAATATGGATGCAACTTAGCTAAAATTGTCATGTGAGACTAGAGTGTAACAAACTAACAAGCATTGGGCATGCGAGAGCATGAAATTACCTCCCAGATTTGACTGTCAGTGTACTCCCCAAGAGGGTCAAGGTTACTTCTCACAGTCCCCTCGAACATGGTTGGCTCTTGTGGAATGATGCTCAGTCTAGATCTTAGGTCATGCAGGCCAATGGTGCAAATGTCGACGCCATCTATTAGTATCTGGCCAATAGTTGGGTCCACGATACGGAAAAGAGCCTGTATAAGGGTTGATTTGCCACTTCCTGTTCTCCCAACAATACCAGTCTTCAGGCCTCCAGGGAAGCTGACTGTAAGTCCCTTCAGAACAAATGGCAGCTGTGGGGCATATTTCACCTGCATCAACCTAGAAGTTAAAGAGTGCATTCCACCTAAAATAGTTCTTTCGCTGTCTTTTTGCCGGACTTGATATATGTCAGTTCAACAACAATGAAGAATCATGCAGCTTCTTCAGAATAACATTGTAATGTAGAAAAAAGAGATTTACATGGAGGTCATGGATCTGAATTTCTCCTTCGGATGGCCAGTTATGAGCCAGAGCCAGCTTATCTTCTGACATGGAAAGAGGGGGCTCCGAAGGAATGCTTATATATTGCAGGATTCTCTCTACTGATATATTCGTGTTCTCCAAATTGCACATGCTCCAGACAATCCGTGCTTGCAGCATGTTCAGGTTAAGCCCATATGTGACTGCAAGACCAGCAATCCCTGAAAGTAGGATGCAATGTTTGTTACAAACTCACTTCAAAACAGACCATTTTTATTAACAAACAATTGAATGGAACAACATAAACTGTTTAAAATTGATGTGATACCTGGATGGATGAAACCCGGGGGTAGATTGATCAAGAATATCAAAGAGAATGCAAATGTAAGAGATGACAGCACATCCAGGCGAAAGCAAAGCCATTCCATCGCTCCAGTATTGTAGAATTTCGGTCTGGAGTAGGCATCCAGTAGATGGCTATTTGCTGATACAAACTGATTTTCCTTGCCAAAACTTCTGATGGTAGTTGATCCTGTTATTGATTCTGTAAAATGCTGTATGATAGGAGCTTTGCAAACACCCACTAGCCTTTGCAGCTCCCTGGCTGTATCAATGTAGTATCGCTGCAAAAAAAAAGGGCAGGTCTAATTAGATACCTATGACTAGATCTATGATGAACGGGGATAGAGGTAGGGAATCGTACCTGATACCAGAAACAGGTAGCGACTACAGGAATGAAAACAACAAAGACCTGCCATGCAACCTGAGACATCACAGCAATGATTCCCATAAGTTGTATGACAGAAAATGCAACAGAACCCATCTGGGATGCAATGCTGGTGTCCACTTCGCTTTGATCAGTGGAAGCCTGAAAAGTTTGAAGCATATGTTAGCATAGTCCAAGAACATAAGTAGAACTTGCGAAATTTATTCACATGAAAATGACTTACTCTGTTCAATATGCGCCCACTCGGAGTGGAATCAAAGAAAGACATAGGAGCTCTAAATATGGACATGTGCATCTTGTCAAATAATAGAGTCGCTGTCTTGTATGAGGCTGTTACAAGAAACAACTCTCTTAGGAGGACGCAGAACGAGCTTCCAACAGCCAATGCGATATAGACATATATCAGTGTTGCCATGCTTACTGGAGGCTCAACATCCTTTGAAACGGGAGCAGCCCAAACCATCCAGTAATTGCTCCCAATTTGTAGGACTTGGAAAAGTAGCTGTGCAAGCAACACTAACGGTACGAATGCACCCTTATAAGCTAAGGTGAGATACTTCCAGTAGACCAAAAATCCAACCCTGCCTTTCTCTCTTTCTTCTTCCTGAACCAGCTGTCCACTCTGATTGTTCCCTTCGTCCTGTTTATCTTTCTTCTCAGCTGATGATATAGATCTGGTCAGTTTTGCTGTACCTCTGGAAGGGGATGCCCCGTTGCTTCTGTTTGCAGCATCGATTGTGTCCAACTCTGCGAGTGCATCCTTGTGTGCACCAACTAGTTCCATGAACTCTTCTCCTGAACCAAGTATTTCATTGTATTTTCCTGCTTGTGCTATTTTGCCATCTTTCATCGCCTACAACACATTCCTAGTAAGGAGAGGCATCCATTTTATTGCAATGAATAATGGATGAAAGTTTTACTACTGAAATTCTCACCAAAATAAGGTCAGCTGCTGGTAGGAATTCAATCTGATGAGTAACATAAACTACTGTTTTTGAAGACAAAGCCCCGAGCAAGCATTCCTACAACAATAAGCAGGCACCAACGTTAGCAGTGTGTTTGAAACTTCTACTGAACATAAAAGGTTAAGCTTAAGCATAACAAATTGTGTACCTTGAAAAGGTGGGATCCTGTATGAGCATCAACAGCGCTGAATGGGTCATCGAACAAATAGATGTCTGCTTCCTGATACAAAGCACGGGCTATCTGAATCCTTTGCTTCTGCCCACCACTCAGGTTGATCCCTCGCTCTCCAATGACAGTTTGGTCACCGAATGGCAAGATCTCTAAGTCTTTCTTCAGTGAACACGACTCAAGGACTCTTTCATATATGTCCTTGTCCATCTCCTTGCCAAACAATATGTTGTCCTGAATTTTGCCGCTCTGTATCCATGCTGACTGGCTGACATAAGCCGTCATCCCGCAAATCTTGACCTCTCCTGATAACCTTGGGATCTCACCAAGAATGCAAGATAGCAAGCTCGATTTACCAGAGCCCACTGTCCCACAAACTGCAACATGCATGCCTCGCTGAGCTTGGAAGCTCAGGTCCTTCAGCGTTGGCAATTCCGGCGAGGCGTCCCAGGAGAAGCACCCGTTGGTGACCTCAATTGCAACATCTGAACTACCATTTGGCAACCTCTGCACAGCATCAGTCGGAAATTCCTCAAGACATAGGAAGGATGCGATCCTATCCAGAGACACCTTGGTCTGGATCACCATTGAGATCGTGTCAGGAAGGTTGTATATTGGCACCTGCAGCACGCGGAATGTGGCCAAAGCAGAAAGCATTTTCCCTGACTCCAATGGAATCCCCATGAGCACGCACGCCCCAAAGGTCACCACAGCAACAAAAGTCGGGGTCCCCCAGAACACAAACATAACCAAAGTCGTTGTGTAGAGGTATTTCTTCAGCCAATTTGTCTCTGTCTTCCTCAGCTCAGTGATCTTGGACAAGAACTTCATCTCCCACCCCTGCAGCTTCAGAATCCGCATGTTGCGTAGGATCTCGGACGTTGTCTTCATCCTGACATCCTTGCAGTCCATGAGCTTCTGCTGGAACTTCTCCTGCATTTGCCCAGGAGGCACATTGGCAAGCATGACGACCACGGTGGCGCCAAGTGCGGCGAGCGAAGCAAGCCCAAGGGTGGAGTACAGAATGAACAACGCCATGCCGACTTGCAACGGTACCAGCCAGAAGTCGTGCATGTACCATGAGAAAATCCCAACGCGGTCAGCGTCGACGCTGATGATGTTGATCATCTCGCCGCTCGTGCGGCTCTGCCTGGACTGGCTTGACAGCGCGAGGCCCTTCTGGTACACGACGGCAACAAGCGCGGAACGCGCGCGTATCCCCGCCTGCTGATGCCGGAAGAACCAGTGGCGCTGGGACAGGCACTCGAATACCATGGCGACAATGAACGCGAGGACAAGAAGCTGTCCCTTGCTCGCGTACCTCGTCGCCGTTGAGGTACTGCACCAGGGAGTCGATGAGGTACGGGCCGACGTAGGTGGCGACGCTGTAGACCAGCGCGTAGAACGCGGTCACCGCAACGTGCCACCACACGGTGCGCAATAGGGCCTTAGTGAGCGTCAACGCCGTGATGGCCTTCCGGCCGGAGCCAGAGACGCCGGCGGCCAGCGCCTCGAGGTTGGCCTTGAACGTCGGGAGCAGGCTGGAGACGCTGTCGCCGGGGTCGAGCCCCGGGACGTCGTCCAGGCCGAGGGTCTTCTTGTTGCCGACGGCGAGGAGGGGGCCCAACCACGAGAAGGTGAGCACGCTGAGGAAGCCGGCACCGCTGAACCTGGACGCCTCGGCGTCGCTGCGGCCGTTCCCGTCCGCCGTCTGATGTGCTCCGTCGAGCAGAGGCTCCTCGGCAGCAGAGCCGCCTCCCTCCCTCCTGCCTACGAACCCAGCGCAGAGCAGGACCACGGCAGCAGCAACCGCGACGGCGTCGAACACCCACGAGAGCGCGGGCACCAGGAGTCCGTCGAGGCTCGTCGCCACGTGGTCGGCGACGGCCAGGATGGAGAGTAGGAGGAAGAACGCCCACCAGAGCCTGAGCGGCGCCGGGAACCGCTCCTCACGTCGCCGCCCGAAGTCGAACTGCAGGTACGCGGCGAGCAGCAGCCACGCCACCGCGCGCGCGGTCGCGTCCACGACCCCCCACCACCGCGTCACGCGACCACCCGGAGCCTAAGGTGGCGCCCAGGTAGCACGAGTAGGCCGCGAGCAGGACCTCGGCCGCCGCCAGGGCCCACGTGGCATAGGCCGCGACCACGTGGCACCGGAAACGGCCTCCGCCGCGGGGACCACCTCCACGCGCCTCCTCCCCGTCCTGGGCGACGGAGAAGCCGCAGCGGCGGAAGAGAAACCGCCCCGCGACGGCGAGCGCGAGGAGGACGTGGACCGCGGTGCCCACGCCGTGGAGGACGAGCGGCTCCAGGGAGAATAAGAAGTAGAGGTGGGCCCTCGCCCGCCGGCGTGGCCGTCATCGCGGGCGGCGCGGAGGTGGAGACGGGCAACACGGGCATCTGGCGACGAGTGGCTC